>BPUM01000141.1:0-462522 GCA_020521455.1 Prunus kanzakura | reverse complement strand
CTTCTCTTGGGATGTGTTCCCAAGTGGCTTCCCTGAATTCTGTCAACAAATTCCTGGCTGCTACCAAATAGACAGCCAAATCAGGATTCAAACATTTATATTCTCCAGCAATCTGTTTTAAAACAAGCATAGAGTCCCCCAAAATTTCCACAGACTGAACTCCGAGCTCTACCAACATTTCAAGGCCAATGATTAGAGCTTCGTATTCAGCTCTGTTGTTGGTGCATTGGAAATCTAGCTGAAAAGAGTAACAATGCCTGACTCCCAAAGGCTCCTCTAGAACAATTCCTGCTCCGGAAGTGGCGTCAGTTTTTGATCCATCAAAATACAGCTTCCATGGTGTGAGATGAATCGAGTAGATGGGATTGTTAAGGCAAACATGAACTCTTGTCAGTAAATCTGCATTTGCTATGTCCAAAGAATCCATATTTTCAATTTCTTCTCCTGGATGATCGGCTAGGAAATCTGCTACCGCTTGTCCCTTGACAGCTTTCTGAGGGACATACCTGAAAGCAAATTCTGTTAGAGCCAGAGTCCATTTCCCAATTCTGCCTCTCAACATTGGTCTTGTTAGCATATATTTGATTAGGTCCGTCTTGGCAATGATATAAGTGGTGAATGGCAGCATGTAGTGTCTGAGTTTTATAGCAGTGAAGTACAAAGCCAGACAAAGCCTCTCGATTGCAGAGTAATTTCTTTCTACTTCTGTCAGAGTTCTGCTCAGATAGTAGACTGCCTGTTCCTTTCCTTCCTTGTTATCTTGAGCTAACAAGCTTCCAACAGATGTTTCTGATGCGGATACATAGAGCTTAAGTGGTCTGCCCTTCTTTGGTGGGGACAGAACTGGCGGATTTGAGAGGTAATGTTTGATTTCTTCAAAAGCTCGCTGGTGTTGCTCTTCCCACTTGAAAGTCTGTTCCTGTTTTAGTTTTAACAAAGAAGAAAAGGGCTGAATTTTTCCTGCGGAATTGGATATGAATCTCCTTAGGAAGTTAATTTTCCCTAGGAGACTTTGCAGCTCTTTCTTGTTTCTCGGGGGTTGAGCTTCTATGATGGATTTTGCCTTATTTTTATCAATTTCTATGCCCCTCTGATGTACCAAAAATCCCAAGAAGTTCCCTGCTTGTACTCCAAAAACACATTTTTTAGGATTCATTTTTAGTTTATGTTGTCTCATCCTTAAAAATGCTTTTCTTAGATTTGATACATGATTTCCTGCTTCCGGAGATTTGATCACCACATCATCTATATAGACTTCTAAAGAGTGTCCTATCATATCATGGAAAACAGAATTCATTGCTCTTTGATAAGTGGCTCCTGCGTTTCTTAAGCCAAACGGCATTACAGTGTATTCAAAGGAACCTAGATGCCCCGGACACATGAAGGCTGTCTTGTGAATATCTTCTTCTGCCACCATAATCTGGTTATATCCTGCGTTGCCATCCATGAAGGATAACATTTGGTGATGAGCAACACCATCTACTAGCATGTCCGCCATTGGCATAGGATATTCATCCTTGGGGGATGCTTCATTGAGATTCCTGTAATCCACACAGATTCTTACTGCCCCTGTTTTCCTTTTCAGAACCGGGACAATATTAGCCAGCCAGTCAGTGTAAATTGCTGGCCTGATGAATCCTGCCTTGAGCAATCTTTCTATTTCTTCTTTGACTTTCAGTTCTGTTTCCATGGACATTCTTCTTCTAGCCTGTTTGACTGGAAGGTAGCCTTCTTTGATGGGCAGCTTGTGCTCTACCAGTTTCCTGTCCAATCCAGGCATTTCATGATAATGCCAAGCAAAACAATCTTTGAAATCATGTAGAAGTGCAACGATCTCGCTTTTGAGTGGTTCCTCTAGTAGTGCGCTAATGAAGGTAGGTCTTGGATCTTCTTCTGTCCCTAGATTAATCTCCTGTAGCGGATCTTCCACTTCTGGCAAGGAGTCATCTAGTGCTGCTGGCGCGAAATCTAAAATTTCCTCCTGTGAACTCTCCTCTTGTTCTTCGATGCTTTCATGCGTGAATTCTGCCATATTAATGGCTGGATCCTGCGCAGTGAGCTTCCTCTCTTCCCAGTATATCAACAATCTTTTTGTAATGGATCGGATTGTTGCAGCTCGATCCTTTTCCTGTTGATTGGGACTAAACATGGGAGTTCTGGAGGTTCAGAACAAAAGGCCTATTCCAGTCTTCAAGAGAACTGGCCAGACCGTCTTCAATGAGCCTTTGGGCCGTGACACCGTGTGGGCGGCCGTTCTGGTTGACTCCAAAGAAAGTGAAAGGACCGAGGTCATCATGATAGTATCTTGCTTCAAAGCACATGGCAGAAGGCAGAAATGGCCGTGGATCGGCCTCTACTATCTCCATGTAACCTTCTTCATGCCAAAGGGCTAGCTGCTGATGTAAAGTAGAAGGAACACAGAGGCTTTGATGAATCCAATCTCTTCCGAGCAAGGCATTGTAGGTGGTAGAAGTAGTGTCTACCACAAAGAACGCAATTTTGAGTTTTTTGGTTCCAACAATAACATCTACGTCCAGAATTCCATGAGTCTTAGTGATACCCCCGGCAAAGTTGGTAACGGTCAGACGTGTTGGGATTAGATCTTTCTCTGTTCTGCCCATCTTGCTCAGCAGTCTGTGGGGGAGAAGATTGATGGCTGCGCCTCCATCTACCATCACCTTGGAAATAGGAATACCTCCAAAGTTTGCCGTTATGAATAGAGGCCTAAGGTGATTGGCCATTTCCCTGGTTGGTTTTGAGAAGCCAGGTTGTTCTGCAAGTGGGTTCATGGCGATTCCACCTGTTCTGAGTGCAGGTGGTTGGTGTTCTGGCGCTTCCTCTACTTCCGCAAGTCTGCATTCAAAGCTTTCTTGTGAGAATACGTCTCCTTCCAGAGTACTTCCTTGTCCTTCTGCTGCCCTGAATTTCTCTGATAAGATGAATACCATATTAATGCCAAGATCTCCTTGTAGCAAGTTCTCTAGTTCTGCACCGAAGGCTTCGGTTTCCTCGTCTATTCCTTCGTCGTATTCCATTTCTTCTGTCCAGTCTCCTTGTTCTCCAGTTTCAAGGAAACCAGTTTGATCTTCTGCAGATGGCTCGTAGTCCAACTGCTCCTCCTCGTTTTCTTCAGTCCAGCCTGGTTGGTCTTCTTCAGGAACAGTCTCGGCTCCAGTTTGTACCTGTGGAAATTCAGATTGATCGACTGGGGGTGAGATTGAACAGATGGAGGGTCCGCGTGGCAATTCTGTCTTCATCAGCTTTTGGGATTTATGTCCTGTCTGTTCTGCCTGAGGACTTGCTTCCGGATTTCCTCTTCTTCTGGCAGAACTTGGCTCTGCCGACACCTGTGCATCTTTCCTGTTTCTGAGGAAGGTGGAATATTGCCTCTGAACTCTTCTCTTCTGAGTTCTGGTTAATTCCATGGTTGGTCTGCCGCTTTTTCCGACGGAATACCATCTTCCTTCTATGATTGTTGCTAAGGGCTTATCATCCCCTGGCATCCTAATTGGTATCTCCTCCTTAGGCTGTTCTGGCATTCTTCTGTGGTGCTGAACTGGCCTAAGACAATCCTTTTGTCTGACTCTGCTTCTGGGAGGGATCGGCTCTGGGCCTTGGTGGTGTGACGTTCCAATCCGGTCAAACACGCTATGTGTGGACTGGTTCTGTCTGTCTAGAGTCACTTCTAACTCACTTTCACACTTGCATTTACTGCACAGTACTACCCCAGCCGAGATGGTCGCTTTTGGCCTTTGGAAGTCCTCCTTTGTAGTTCTCCTGTTCCTGCTAGAACTGGCATTTTCCCTTCGTTCTGGCCAATTTAGATTGACCATGTTAACTTGGGCCTGGGGAAATGGATCTGTCGTAACTGAGGGAGGTTTTTCTGCCAGTTTCAATCTTCCTGCAGTTATTCCTTCTTGTATGACGTCTCTGAAAACGACGCAACTGTTGGTGGAATGATTCCAAGAGTTGTGCCATCTGCAATACTGTCTGCCCTTAAGCTCCTCTGGTTTGGGCAGTTTATGAGGTGTCTCTATCGCCTTTTGCGCCAACATCTCGTCAAACAAAGCATCGACTTTGGTTAGATCGAAAGAGTACACCTTGTTCTGCGTTGGTTTGTTTGGAACAAATCCTCCTGTAAATGGTGGCGGCTTCTGGTCCTTTGGTGGCTTTGTAAGAGCTTTGCAGCTGATAGGATGCTTTAGTTTTGCCATTTCTGCCACTGCAACCTCTCTTTCTTCCGATCCCTCTGTGTCTTCTTCTGACTCTACTTCGATCAAATGGATTGAGGAAGAAGGGGACTTGTAGTATGTGCCTTTGGAAGAGTTCCTCTTCTGCTGTTCCTCCCTCAGCAGTTCCTCATATTTGGATGCTTTGTCCGCTAGTTCTGCCAGATCTCCGAATAGCATTCCATCGAATCTTTTTCTTAAGGAGATCTTAAGGGAGGTTGAGCCATCTGGATGAAGTGTCTCTCTTCCATAGGGATTCGGCACTTCATTTTGAGTTTCCTGAATCTGGTTATGAAATCCTGGGCAGGTTCGTCTTCGCTTTGCTTGAGAGCGGCAAGATCACTGATGGTGACTTCTGGCTGGATCCTGAAATAATAGTCATGGAAAACGTTTTCCATCTGCTCCCAGGTCTGAACAGAATTGGCTGGTAGACTGGTATACCAGGTGAAAGCTTGTCCGGAGAGAGAATTCCCAAAAAGTCTTAGCTTTAACAGAGGATTATTCTCTATAGCTATACACTGGACAGAAAATCTGCCTATGTGCTCAACAGATGAGGCATGAGGATCCTCTCCATTAAATAAGGTGAAGTTTGGTACTTTGAAACCTGCTGGTAAGGGAATCTGGTCTATGTAAGCCGGGTACGGCTTTCTATAGGTCGGCCTTTCCCCCCTTCTGGCCTCCGGCTCCATCATCTCCCTGATCATTCTTTGTAATGCCCCCATGTCATTCAAAGCATTGACAGGATGCGGATTTCGTCCCTGTTCTGGCTGATCACGATCCAACCTGTGCTCTATTCTGTATGGTCGAGGCAGAACTTCTTGCCTATGTTCTTCCTCTTCTTCAACCTCCAGATGGTTCCTCCAGTTTGCCCCCGGTCTGTTTCTGTCGTTGTTGGCAAAAGGGTTAATTCCCCCTCTGCCTCTTCTGCCCCTTGCTAGTGGAGGAAATGGATTGGGGTCCATTCTTCTTGGCCTGTAGGGAGGCACAGCTGGCGCCTCGGGCAGAAGTGGCAGGGGTTGATCTTGCGGGGCCACAGGTTGTGGTATAGGTGGTTCTGGCTGGTTCTGGGGATTCTGAACTGGTGCAGGACCTCCTGGTCTGACTGGGGCCTCGTGCTCCAGGGCGAGAGGGGCTCCTCCCCTCTGTACAGCTTGGATTTCTTCAGGTCCCGGTACTCCAGCTATCTGGGCAATAAGAGGATTCTCTTGATATGGCCATGCCAATCCTGGTGGAGGGCCGTAGGGGAGGTCCAACTGCTGAACCACAGCATCAGGGTTTGGAATTCTGGCCATAGCGGCCTCGCGGTCTTTCCTGAACTGCCTGTTAACTTGCCACTGCATCATGGCTGTTATATTGTTCAAAGATTCCTGACTCCTTTGCGATGTAACCTCCTGTCGGAACACAGCTTCCTGTATTTGGTTCAGCCTCCTGGAACCAGTTCTGGAACGCCTGCTTCCTGTACTGCCATGGGCCGACTGCCTAGCGTCGCTTTCCTCTGAGTCTGGCCCTTCTCGAAAAGCTGCTTGGTCTCGTTCCATCGCGCGATGTGGATTCTGGCTAGAACTTCCCATACACTTCCGACGTACTGTAGAATATATACTGAGAAGTCCCACTGGGCGTGCCAAATTGTTCACCCGTTTTGGTTTACTTCCTGAGATGACAGGGCAAAGTTCCCCATTAATTCAAAGACCATGTTTTGGTCAGTAAATTAACTTTCTTTATGTGTTGAGCGTGCCACTGCTAGCAATTTTTCAACCCTAACAGACTTATGGTAAAAATAACTTGCGCCCCAAGTTACTGATTTTGACCAAACGATTGTGAATTTGGGTGAGGAATATCTCCCAAGTAAGTTCTTTTCTATGCCTTAGACTGGTAAGGACTTTTACAATTTATCTCAGTATAAAAACCGGCAGTTCTGGCCAGAACAACTAATAACAGATTGAACTGATTTTAGGCAGAACTCCCCTTTACAAGACTCAAAAAGGGAAAACTGACTACATGAAAACGAGAGGAGGGCTGTGCTTCCATTTCTGCCTGGTTAGTTGCCTCTGTTCTGGGCTGGATTGGGTGCGTCTGTGCTGGGCTGGACTCTGGACAGCTTCCACTGTTAGGCTTCGGCTGCAAATCGATGCCAAAGCTTGAGTTTGGCAGAGCTTTAATCTACTTCAAGCCCTGATGGCTTCTGGATGGGCAGAACTGGGACTTCTCCAGTCTGAAAGGGGCAGAAGTGGCTGGACTTGAGCTGGGGATGTACTACAGTACCTGTGCGGCTAAGTCAGGGCTCTTCATAAATTTGTTGAGGTTTTCATATTTGAGAGAACTCGAACTCTGCTAAACTTGGCTTTTGCTGAACCAAATTTGTAACGAGAGAAATCTCGTTATTGTTGAGTTATGAACTGGGATTCAATTCAGGAGCAAGGGTCTAACTGCCTTTGCTGGGGGAAAATAGGATGATTCTGCAAGCTTGTCTGAGAAGCTCTTGCATTTGAAGTACTTCAGACTCTGAGTCTGTTGTAACTTGCTTGAGATTTTTATGATCAAGTGATCCTTTGAGTGTTTTTGTCTTTTGACTGAGTTTTTGGTTGTTTGATTGATTGTCCCCTGCTCTGTTCACCCTCTCTTGTATATATAGGAAATGTTTTTCTGAGAGTGGGGCGGCAAAGTAATCAAAAGATCTTTTCTAGTTTTTAATTGAAACAAAACAGGGGTTCCATCCTTTTCCTGAGTGCATAAGCACTCAACGATCAGTTCTTGAGGTGACTGCTTCTGCATTTTGATGTGCGCCATGCTTGTTCTTTCATTTCAATCTGCATGAGTCTGATCGTTTTGAGATGCTAATTCTCAGCTTTTGAACAGCTCCCTGTTTCCCCGCTTTATTTAGGCAGAGCTGTTTATCTTTGAAAATGTGTTTCCCCCAAAATATCAGATATTTTTAGATAACACTAAGCGGTTTTTGATCCCTGGCAGCGAAGCTATTCAGAATTTCTCTTTTTTATACCTGCTCCTGTTCAGATTCTATCTCGCGCCGAATTCACTTGACTTTCCTAAGTCAGGGTCACGTGGGCATGTTCCTTTTTATATCGCAACCGTAAAAATCATTCCTTCTTTGGGCTTGAAACTGTTCCTTGCAGCCCAGGTTTCTTAACGCTCTTTGGGCCACGTGGTATTGGCCTGTTTAGTTTTGCTTAATGACTGGACATGCTGGTGGACTGAAATCGCTCAAGCGGCTTTGGTCAAGTGATGTGGGCTTTTCGCTTTTGGTTCTTGGCGCGCCGAATTTGGGCCCAAACAACTTCTTTGTTGTTTCAATGCACGTGAGTATCAACCCACTCAAACTTGTGGGACTTATACAATCCCACTTTTGATTTTTTTTTTTATTGAATTTTTTGGTTCAACGAAAAGATGAATAATCATGGGATAGCCTGCAATATTTTATGCTTTGTATGTTAGTTTGATTTAGGTATCTGGTTCACTCGTAGTGTCATTTTTCTTTGTTCATTAACTTGAATGAAATTAGCCAACTTTATAGCTGCATGTCGCATGACTTGATATAAACATGTCAATCAATAACATCAGACCGTTTTAGTATTCTCTTGAAATGTATAGGTAGGGGGTGGGGTTAAATTTGAAAAGAATTAAGAGCATCTCCAGCAGACTTGCTATGAAGCTCTTTATTTTGGACAACTCTCTATTGAGTTTTGGTGGCTCTCTATATTTAGAGAGAAGAGAGGAGAAATTGAGGGTCCTTAGAAGTAATTTTACAAAGGCATAAATTTGTCTTTAAAATTTGTGAAGATAAAGTGGGCGGGAAAATAGGACAATGGATGGAAATAGCAGCACTCAATGGAAAAGGAATGAAGAACGTGAATTATTCAAAACGCATGAGAAATTGAAGAATAATTTGAATCACTAATCGAAACAACATTCCACACGCGGTGGCATTCCGTAAAGACTAACAATTGTATGGTGTCTGATTGTAGAGGTGGCATCCGTGAAAATGGACCACATGTGGGTCTGCCTTCTGAAAAAGATTGTACAAATTAATTAATGGTGAGAAAATGGGGTGAAATGTCTACTTTTCTTCTTCATGAAAGTGACACAATGAAATGACTACGGCTAATGAGAGGGGTTGTTGAGTTCTGAGGCGGGTGGAAAGGGCGGGGTCGTAGAGAAACTCCAAAACACTATAAATATATACCGTCAAGCCACGAAAGCTCAAACACTTCTGTTTTTATTTTAAAGTTTTCAAAATTTTCCTTTTTTGTAGTGCTAGTTTCAAGCCCACTTATGTAATGATGTCCCCATGCGCCCTCGTAGTTCAGGTGAACCGTTTGAAGCCACAATTTCTAACACCGGCAAAGCAACACCTCATGAAACAAAGCTACTCTCAATTATAAGACTATAATTATAATTTAATAGTAAATTATAATTAAAAAAAATTAATTATGAAATTAATATTGACATATAGAAATATTGAATTGGGCTTTTAAATATGATTTAAAAGGAAAGAGACAAATAGCCCGAAAGGCTATTAGGCCCAAGAGATAAGTGACATAAGATGGCATGACTCATGGACGCAAACTAGAGCCCCAATACCCACCCAAAATGTCGGCACCTCAAGGGGAGCTCTCTCCTTGCCTTTTGTGTTGTCCTTTTTTAAAGCTAAGTGTTAGAGAAAACCTAACAAGGGTTTTTTGGTTTCCTACTTTGGTTGATGAGTGATTATCTTTGTATCTCTATTTCATAAACCAAAAATTGGTCTAATCAAGAAGTAGACTAGCATCCATACTTCTTTGATTGCCTTCTCTTCATCTCCTAGGAGCATTTGGTGTGGTGAGGTAGAGGACTCCAATCTTGGAGCCTTAAGGTGAAGGAGTCAGAATTAAGAGAAAGAATAGGTCTTTTCCAACAAAGGTGTTCATTCTTGAGAAATCAAGAAAAGGTACATCAAGGGTAAAGATCTATTCCCTTTTTTCCTTTTTCCTTTTCTATTTGTGTTCAAAGAGATTAGGCTAAGATACCTGGTTTAAAATGAAAAAAGGTTTAGCTCAACTAGTATAAACAAATAAATCCGCCATTTAGAATGTTTTTGTTGTATAGGTTTGTGGCTAAAATTCATTTCCTAAGCATTAGATGTATGTTTCCTTCAAGTGTATCAAGAGGCAAGGTCTAGTATATTTGAGCCTTTTATTTTGGTTATTGGTTTTAATATGGGCTTGTTTTCAAACTTATGTGATATATGTGTTAAATTTTCTTTTAATATTGGTTTTATTGGTTTTATAATTTTTTTTAAAAGGTTAAAAAAAAAACCCAACCCATTCCCTCCTCAAAAACCGAATGAAGGGAATAAGATCATAGCCAATTTGACTTTTTTGTTGTTTCAATGCACGTGGGTAGCAAACCCACTCAAAGTTGTGAGACTTATCCAATCCCACGTTTGTGTTTTTTTTTTAATTGAATTGTTTTTATTACAACGAAAAGATGAATAATCATGGGATAGCCTGCAATATGTCTGCTTTGTATATTAGTTTGATTTAGGTATCTGGTTCACTCGTAGAGTCATTTTGCTATTGTTCATTAACCTGAATGAAAATTAGCCAACTTTATATATTCATGTCGCATGACTTGATATAATCATGTCAATCAATAACATCAGAGCGTTTAGTATTCTCTTGAAATGTATTTTGAAATGTATAGGATAGGGGGTGGGGTTAAATTTGAAGAGAATTAAGAGCATCTCTAGCAGAGTTGCTATACCTCTGATTCTTAAACCATTTTGGCTAGGATGAGGCCAAAAACGCAAACTCCAGCAGACTTGCTATTAAGCTCTTTATTTTGGACAACTCTCTATTTGAGTTTGGTGGCTCTCTACATTTAGAGAGGTGGAGAGAGAAATTGAGGGTCCTTAGTAGTAATTTTACGAAGGCATAAATTTGTCTTTAAAAATTTTGAAGATAAAGTGGGTGGAGAAATAGGATAAGGGATGGAAATAACAGCACTCAATGAAATGGAAAAGTGAATGATAAAACGTGAATCATTCAAAAACGCATGAGAAATTGAAGAATAATAGTTGAATCACTAATCGAATACAACATTCACACGCGGTGACATCCGTAAGACTAACAATTGAATGGTGTCTGTTTGTAGAGGTAGCATCCGTGAAAATGGACCACATGTGGGTCTGCCTTCTGAAAAAATTGTACAAATTAATTTAATGGTGAGAAAAATGGTGTGAAAATGTCTACTTTTCTTCTTCATGAAAGTGACACAATGAAATGACTACGGCTAATGAGAGGATTGTTGAGTTCTGAGGCGGGTGGAAAGGGCGGTCGTAGAGGAAACTCCAAAACACTATAAATATATACCGTCTATCAATTGATGTCAAGCCACGAAAGCTCAAACACTTCTGTTTTTATTTTAAAGTTTTCAAAGTTCTCTTTTGTAGTACTAAGTTTTTCAAAGCCCACTCACTTGTGCAATGATTTCCCCCATGCGCCCTCGTATTTCAGGTGAACCGTTTGAAGCCAGAAAATTATAACACCGGCGAAGCCAACACCTCATGAAAACAAAGCTACTTCTCAAATATTGATGACCAGGAAAAGCCTTAGGTTTTCAGGTTCCAGTCATAATGTCGCTACAAGAACAATCCTTCAATGAAAGGAAATGACCCCGTTGAGGTGATCAAGGAAGCATTGAGTCGGGCAATTAGTGTATTACTACCTATGGCTGGCAGGCTCAGGGAAGGGCCTAACAGAAAGCTTATGGTGGAGTGGCAATGGAGAAGTGGCTTGTTCAATAGGGGCTAATGCTGACGTCACACTTGCGCAACTTCGGGACACGATTGCACCCCCTTCTCCATTCTTAGAGGAGTTTCTTTATAATGTTCCAGGCTCTGATGGGATTCTTGGTTGCCCCTCTGTTGGCTGATTCAGGTGAGTATTTGTTAGTTAACTGCAGGTAATTAATATCTGTTTTGAATTTCTTGGCCCTTCTCTCATTGCTGGAATTTACTTCCATGGAATCTATGCCTCTTTATGGATTTGAAGTAGGTAGGTTAATTTGTACCATGCGAACTGTGTATCAGAAGTGTGTATGGTCCCAAATAAACCATCTACTGACTTCTAAGATTGGTCGTAAATTCGCCACCGGTTAGTACAGTGATATCAACATTTTGAAAAAGATTAATCAGATTTACAAGCTGAAAAGTAAAACTGTTTTACTCTTTTATTTTTTATTTTTTTGGGCTTCTTAGATCTAGGTCCAAAACGATTAGCTGTCATTGGGTTTAGTCCTCGCGGTTTTAGTTTTAGATGTAGGTCCTTTGACATTATTACTTTTTTTGTTGTGTCAATTTTACCCTTTGAGGTAATAAGGAAAACACATTGAAAATCTAAATTTAATACATTATTTTCCTTGTAATTGAATTCCATAATTTAAATTTTGAATTCTTTCCTTGATAATATTCCTAATATATGGATAAAATACAATTTAATCAATTACAAAGTAAAGACCCACAATTATACCAATCGATCAGACAAGCACCCACATTAAATTATATACCTGACATATAATGTAATAGAAATATGACATATTATACCTTTGCAATGGACAATAGGACAATATATCTATACCATAGGATAATATATCTACATCGTAGGCTGAACAAACACAAAACATCTTACCTATATTGTAAGGTGGAAAAATAAACAAGGGAGAATATTAAATTACCTATAACTTAGGTGCATAAAAACATAAGTCGGACAATATATGCTACCTATATCTCCAGTACATAAAAAAGATAAGTGGTAAAATTGTATGTTACCTATACTTAGATTCATAAACAAAAAAGGCAGAAAAGTGTGGTACTATATCTCATGTATATCAAACACAAGTCAATTAATAACTTTTTTTTTTGTTAAAGGAATATGTTACCTATAATTTAGATATATATATATGAAGAAAAAATATATCAAAAATGTATTACCTATGTCTCCGGTATACATAAAAGAACACTATAAATGAACAAAATAACTGACCCTGATTAAAAGTGAGCATATATTCAACATAAAATAATAAAAAGTAATAAAAGAAGAAGCAGAAGAAGAAGAAGAAGAAGAAGTCGATACTATGACTACATAGCAAATGGATATTAGACCATGCTTCAGCGAGTCAATTTGTGGCCTTGGGATGAACCCCAAGTCCTGAATCATCCATTATTTTCTCATCTATTTTAACGAGTGTCTGGATTCCTTTGAGCACTAAACTCCACTCCATTATTTCTTTCTTATATATATGTCAATGTCCACACATTTAAAAAAAAAAAAATTCTTCCTAATTAGGTGCTTTACTTACCATAATTTAGTAATTTATTATAAAACCACCATAAAATTTGCTGCAATTAATAACTTCATTATTCCTTACGTTTTATGTGCTCAAGGGTAAATTGGATAAGGAAAGAATATAATATTGGCCAATTATCTCATTAAGGTAAGTAATATAAGATAATGGGCAATATTGGAACAAAAAATAATTTTAAATATATAAAATAAAAAGATTACATCAGACAATATTAAAAAAGGAATGTAATCCTATGTGGCACAAAAGTAAAAGGACTTGTATCACAAGTCACCAAATTCCGAGGATTAAATCAAACTTCTAATGAGAATTTGGATCTATATCAACTTTTCTATATTTTTTTTGGTGTCAAAATTCTTTTTTTTTTTTTTTTTGTATAATTTTTTTCTAAAATAGAATGAGAGATGGCATTAGCCCACATGTTAGCCCATAAAAGAATGAGGGGACATTTTTGCTATGGGGATTATATCGGCCTCGTATTTGTTTCATGATTAGTTTGGATTACCTGGTGGTTTAGAGTGTGAGGAGCAAACGTAGAAGGCTGCAGGCACGACAGAGGGACGATTGGTGGTTGTAAGTAAAACACGAGTGTTCTGAAGTGGTGGCTTTTCGGTTAACGTAGAAATTAGTTTCTAAACTTTTGTGTCAAAATAAATAAATTGATGCTTAGCACATGTGTCAATTTTAATTATTTTATGTCGAAATAAATAAATTGATGCTTAGGCCCATGTGTCAATTTTAATTAAAATCTGATTATGTGGCTGATACCACCTCATTTGGGACTCAAATTTGAGGTATAAATTTGGTGTCCCTAGCAGTACTCATATACAAGACCCTTGCTGAATCTATTATGCAGCAAAATATCTTGAGATAAAAAATTACACTGGGATTATGAAGGAAAAAGCCTAGTTATTAATTCAAGCTTCTACAATATACAGGTAACCCGTCTTTCATGTGGAGGTTTTATACTTGCATTGCGCCTAAATCACACAATGTTTGACGCTGCTGGGCTTTTCCAGTTCTTGAACGCCGTTGGGGAGATAGCACAAGGCGCACAAGCGCCATCTACTACACCAGTGTGGGAGCGAGAGCTCTTGGGTGCTCGAGATCCGCCACGAATTACGTGTGTGCATCATGAATATGAAGAAGGGATTGATGCTCAAGGCTCATTTCCAAGCACTAACATGGTCCAACGATCTTTCTATTTTGGGGCCAAGGAGATAAAGGCCATTCGGAATCATATTCCCCCACAATTATCAACCTGCACTACATTTGATTTGACAACAGCTTGTTTGTGGAAATGCCGCACGCTTGCACTTAGAATGAGTCCAAAACAAGTTGTTCGCCTTTCATGCTTAGTCAGTGCACGCGGTAAGCGCCACAATGTACGTCTTCCCTTGGGATATTATGGCAATACGGTTGCATTTCCTGCTGCAGTTTCAGAGGCTAAAGCTGTATGTACAAATCCATTGGGATATGCTTTGGCGTTGGTAATGAAGGCAAAAGCTACAGTGAATGAAGAGTACATGAGATCAGTTGCAGATCTTATGGAAATAAGAGGACGACTACCAAAATATCCATTGACAGGAAACTTCATAGTTTCCGATAACACGCGTTCAGGTTTTGGAGAGGTCAGTTTTGGTTGGGGCAAGCCGGTATTTGGTGGACCTGCGAAGGCCTTGAATTTGATTAGCTTCTATGTTCAACACAAATGCAACGATGAGGATGGGGTATTGGTACCAATATGCTTGCCATTATCGGACATGGAGAGATTTCAGCAGGAGCTCAAGAAGATGACTGGGGAGACTGTGCAGACTATGGAGGATATATATGACACAAAATCAGCTAAGATCGTGTCAAGGATGTAACAAATTTTCTCAAATTTTAGATTTCTAGTATGATGTCAATGGATTTCGGAATGTACCATAAACACAGGGCCGGCCTTGGGGGTAGGCGAGAAGGGCCTTGGCCATGGGCCTCCAATTAAGGGGGCCCCAAATTTTTATATATATTATATATATATATTATTGTCCAACATTAAAATAAAAAAAATTTAAAAAAAAAAAAAAAACAGAGTCAGCGATGTAATTGAAGATAGACGATTCCTCTTTCCATCAAGACAGAAGCCCCTCGTTTCCTACGCAGCGAGCAACAGCCCTCTCCTAGTTCTTACTCCATAGAACTCTATTTAATCCACCGATCGGTGGATAATCCACCACCATATTTTTTCTTTGTTTCTCCATTTCCCTTCAATCCATTCCATAGCTTTTATTTTCAGTTTCTCTCATCCCTCTTTTCTCATATCATATTGTAACCCTAACCCTAAGAATCAATCTCACACCAAAAAGCTCACAAATTGTCTTTGTCTTTGAGATTGACGGTGACCAAGAGGGGGAGGAGCATGAGAAATTGAAAAGGTAATCAGATTTATAATTTTTTTCTTTATATTTGTTCCTACAGCAAAATATTGTTTCAATTGTTTCAATTTCCAATAGGAACAAAACACAGAGAGATACGGAGTGGTAATCAGATTTATGAATACTTGATTGAATTGCATGTATCTTATCATTGCAGATGTACATGAATCAGTTGGAGGTACAGAGTGGAGTTTCTCAAATGTTAGTTTCAACACAGGCTAGCCTGAATAAAGCTCTGCAAGATTGAGGCTTTTTTATATAAGCTTTAACCAGGTTTTATTGCTCTTTGTTTACTTAATTTTAAATTTTTTTTGGTAACACTTTAGTTCATTGGTTGTGTTTGCTGTGGTTGTGTTTGCTTTGCTGGTTGTGTTTGGTGTGTTTGTTTTGTTCACTGGTTGTGTTTGGAAATGTTGTTTATAACATATGAATTGGTTGCAGAAAAATGTTGTTTATATATCCTGATCATTTGATATATATAAAACTCAAGGAGCCCTTTCATGGGTTGGTGTCATCTTGTGTTCATGCCCAAGCTCCATTTCAGCAACCGCTTGCACAAAAATATGATCTTTGCTCTCTGTCTCTGTGCTGATTGAATTAGTTGGGACCCCAGCAGCTCAAGTCCAGTGACTGTTCCTCAAAGACTCCTCTGATTTCTTCAGGTTCTCATCTCTGACTTTACTGAAAGCTTGCTGAAGCAGAAGAAGATGAGAACTTGTTGTTGGCTTGAGAAAATGACCTGAGTTGGGTTTTGGCTTGCTGGTGCACAGATCTTAAAGCAGAGTTCCATCTGCATATCCCTTGGTCCTTCAATGCCTCCACAACTCCAACACTTGCTGCCACAATAGCCTTGCTTTGCACTTGATGAACTCATCAACGATTATGATTTCTTTTCTCTTCTTTACTGATCTCTCTTGATGCTTTGAACTTCTCAGTAGTGAATGAGAATGTTTGAGTGTATTGATGAAGAAGATCTTGAGTGTTTTGTACATGCAGATGCAGGGGGTATGATGTACTACAGGGGTAAAAGGGGGAATTTAAGATTTTGGAGTTGGGATAAGCAGAGTTTTGTTGCCTCATGGGCACATGGTTTTGATTTAAATTATTGTATTTAGGCCGGCAGTATGGAAGTGAGTGAAACCAATTATTGTATCAAAGCTGCTTTTGTGATCCAGATTAGTATTTTGAACAAATTACTTAGTTTTAATGTATCTTGACATGTTCCCATTTTTTACGGAGATATGTCCTATTATAATGCATGCTACCTTTTTATTCACGCGTTACGCTCTACATAAATCATTTTATTTATTTTTTCTCAATTGTATACTAAGGAAAGGGGCCTCATTTAGTTTATCGCCTAGGGCCACCCAAAAGTCAGGGCCGGCCCTGCATAAACATTAGATGCAAAGGCTTTATGTGTGTGTATATGCATAGCCGCTTTTCTTTTATGTGCTATCTCATGTCAGGTTATTGTTATTTTCGTGCATATGTATGCTTGACTTTTTCTATGAGCTTTATTCCAACAAAAATTATTGGTGTTGTAGTTGGATGACCATTTTTGGAGTGAAGTTAGCGAGATCAACTTTCTCCACCGCTGGCCGCTGCCGACGGCCGGCCCCTCGCCGGTCAGCCGCGCCACTACCACTAGCAACCTGCAGGGTGAAAGACGAAGGCCCTTCCCCCAACTTACTGCCATGGAAATCTATCACTGCTAAATTCCTGAAGACTTATTGGCTTATTGGCCTTCGTATGAAGCCTATATTGCCATAGAGGTTTCAGTTTATTCTTCAATACCATAAACCCACCTCCTTTTAGATCCTCAATCTATTTCATTGAACCCTACATTGAGAAAGAGAGACAAGATCAACCATGGCAATTATTAGGTCTACGAGATGATGATTCTCAAGCCTCCCTTTAATGTTCAAGGTTGTGTTGAGAAATTGTAAGGTAAAGAGATATGAAAGATGGGGACAAAAAGAAGATGAGCCACAACCGTGACAGGCCGTGGGGGTGGGGGGACTTGTCGGCGAGGATGGGTTGGGGCTGCTATTTTTTTTTTTTCTTCAATAAGACACAGTGCAAAAATTGAGTTGGAGTATCACCAGTTGACATGGTGATACGGTATCATTCTATAATTTTTTATTTCGAGTGGTATAGGATCACCACATCAGTTGGTTATACTTCCACTCAAAAGTTCCCACATGGCATTTTTAAACAAAGTAAAACTTTTTTTTTTCCGAGTTGGGTTTCCAACTCCAATTTTACCCTTCAACTTTAATGACCCTCCTCGTCCCCATCTATCTATCCCCTCCCCCACCGTCTTCCCTCCCATTTTTTCATTCACCTCCCCCTCTTGTTCAGCTATGCCATGCCTGCACTGCATATACGAATTTGGCTCCAGGGCTGTTGCAATCTACATAGACTAAATACAAAACTCGTTCTCTTCACTTTTAAGGTAATATTTGAACATTTCGGATGCGTGAAGTATTTTCGCACAATGGTTTTTGAATTAAACCCCGTAGTTAAGCAAGTTGACCAATAACAGTTTCTCACAATTAATCAGAATTTTTTCCTTTAGATTTGTACAACAGTTTTAAGCATTTACCTTATGCATGAGAACGATAGAATAAGACATTCGTGTCACATGAAATGGACGTCAGTGATGTTAACTCACATCTAACTACATGAGACAGATACGTGGCCCATGTATGAACAGAATTGTGCAAACGATTTCTTTCTCCATCTAAAATGCGTAAGGGTTACGATGATCATCAATTGTCTTCATTTTCTGTCAAAGCAGTTCATGCACCAGTACACATTGAATGTATAGATGTGGCTAGCTATAGCCTATATGACAAGTCCCCGTCCAGGTTACGTCTTGATATACATTCGACCAAAAAAAAAGTGAGGTGGAAACTTGACTTTATCATAATAATTAAAGAAACCGACAAAGCTTCAAAAGGCCTAATTTTCTATCCAAAAAAAGGAGTCCAAATTTTTTTATTTTTTAAGAAGGATAAGTTTTGATCATAAGATTAATATCTCTATAAGGCATTTTATAAGTGTTTGAATCTGTATTTCAACACGTGATTCAAAGAACACTAACACTACTGGGACATGTAATTTGATGCAGGATTGTTTGGTCAAAGTTGCACTTCCAATTTGTAATTTCTGTTTTCAGGTTGGAGGAGTAGAAACTGTTACTTTGATATGATCATAACTCTATAGCAAGGAAAATTTCCTAGCAACCAAATTCAGATAAAATCAAAATGCGTAGTTAAAATGACAGAATTTTAACCGTTTTGTAAGTATTCAAATCATCCTTTTTTCTATTTTGGGCAGCTCTGAACTAAACTAATTGTAATATTTTTCTTGTAATTCTCTGGTTTGTATATGTTTATAAGCATACACGAGCTCCTTGTCTGTCCTTTCTTGTATATTTCTTTTTCCTTTTCTAATTAAAGTAAGGTTTACTATAGAAAAAAAAAAATTGTCACATACCATGGGTTTGGTACCCTTAATTCTGTAATAATATAAGGCCCATGATTGTTCAGTAGGAAGAAACCTCCTCTTCCAGTCTCTTCTTAAACTTGAAGATCGTTTCAATAGATATCCTTGCTTGATTGTATGGACCTAAAATATGAAACAAAATTAAGAATTATGAGAACTAGTTAGATGGCTTTGGTTAAATTCTGTTCTAATTTTGTTTTAGGGTAAATTACTCAAATGGTTCTTAAATTTGTACCCGATTTACATTTTGGTCCCTAAACTAAATTATTCGTTCAAATGATAATCCAACTCTTTATAAATTGGCGCTTTGGTCCTACTGTTACATTTTCGGTTAAATTTAGTCATGTGAGCAGCACATGCTACATTTGTGGGGGTAAATAAGACTTTGACCTATGTATCACCTCTTTATCACCACTGCATCACCTATGTATCACCACTTTATCACCTATTTGGGGAATATTGGACGGTTATGGACGGTTTTGCCCTTACATTTGACAGCAACATTAACATAATTTAACACTAGGATCAATGGAGCGATTAATATAGAGTTGATGGACCATTTGAACGAATAATTTAATTGAGGGACCAAAATGTAAATCGGGTATTAGTTTGAGGATCATTTGAGTAATAATTTACCCATTTGTTTTATGTTTTGAGTTTTTGGGTGTAGGGAATCTTAACTTCAAAGACGGAAAAGTGTGTTGGAGTTCTCATAATTATTTAGACGGGTTGAGGCATCACCAAGCCAGTTAGGAGCCCCATCCACCCTCCCCGGCATCTGATATGGGTAAAATTTGGTTTTGATTTCTTTTGATTTCTTTTTCACTTTTTCAAATTCATCTATGTGTCTCTATTTTAATATACGAGAACTTGTTTTTTCAGATTCACCCTTCCATTTGCAACAACTTCAGAATCATGCAAGTGCCCTGTTGGAGATGTGGAATCTGATGATTACACACATTGCCTGCCTATTAGTCAAATATTGGTCTGCCTTCTTGTTTACCTTGTCGTGTATGTTGTGTAGCTGTAAATTAGACATTCACAACCTCTTATTGTTCAGTTAATAATTTTTTTTTTGGTTACATTGGGAGGAATGAAACCCCTTGGGGTTTCGAACTTGGGTTGTCAAGCAGGGGGAAGGGGGAGGCCACCACTGTGGTACCTGCACTCGACGTTCAGTTAATAATTTAGGTTACCCTTCTTAATGACTTTCTGTCATCTAATACAAGTGTTTCTTTCTGCAACTTTCAACTCATCTCAAATTGAAAGGCCATCGAACATCAGTTCGTCTATGATGTATATTTTCCAGCGGGGTCTCGTAAGTATCAAGCAGTTATTGTGAATCTCAAGTTTCATATTTTTTGTGATTTGTTTAATTTGATAGAATTTTTACAATTCTTTGGCAGGATTTAAAAGACAAGTTCAGGCACTTCTTGGAACATTTAGCAAAAATATGAAGCTGGTTATTTGTGCATTGCTTAGAATTTTTATTTTGAGTTTATTTTAGTGCTTTAATATTTTTCTTTTTTATTATTGTTGCTTTGTATTTAATTGTGTACCGAATACAATCAGTGGCAGACCCAGACTTTTGTTCATCTGGGGGCGTAAATAACAATTTCATAGCTGACTCCTACAAAGTCTAGGTTTTCATAGCAATACGATATATGTTATAACACATAATCTATTTCAATAACTTTTTAATATATGATTTTGGGCCAAAATCTAAGGCTTATATATTGGACCACATCTTATTAAGTCTTGGGCCTTGATGTTTTCAATGTAGGAGAGGTTTTGAGCTGAAACCTTAAAGGCTTTACTTATTTAGGGTGTTGAGTGGGGATTTTGCATGCAAAATATTAGCCAAGTGTCTTGTTTTTATTGGCAAAGTGTTTGGCTAGATTGGTGAACAAAACACTCAAGTGTGGGCAGCTGCCCACAGTAGGCATATGCTGGGTCCGCCACTGAATACAATGTATAACACTTAATATGAATAACAAAACTTTTCTGTTGAACTAAAAAAGTGGAGTTTATTTCATTTTCTTATGATGATGACAATACTATAATGTTTAAAATTGAGTCCAATTACATCAGTAACCCAGATTCAGCAGACGTGTATTAGACATAATGAAGAACGTGAATCATTTAAAGCGCATGAGAAATTGAAGAATAATTCGATTCATGAATGGGAAGAATTAAACGAACAACCTTTTACATGCGTGGTCCTCCTCATGTTTTGTATTTGTTCTACCTGTTGCTAAGTGTTCATCTTATCCAGATATATGTTAACAAATATGAGGACGACATAAACCCACAAATTTTGAACCGTCAGTAATAATCGGAGCTTATAATATAAACCAAGGATTTGTAGTGTAGGACCTGATATATTTGGTGTAAAATATAGGCTTAAATGTCAAAATGGTTTGTATGTTATATCATGTTGGTCAATTTAGTCTCCGTGTTTTTATTTTGGCCAATTTAATGGCCATGTTTAGAATAATTAGTTAATGTGGTCCAATTTGTTAAATTTACCGTTAAATAAACATTATCCTTTTTTTTTTTTTTTGGTCTTTTAAAAACCTAAAATTTGTTATTAAAATTAATAAATTTTTTGAATTAACTTAAAAATATTAACTTACTCTTAATTTTGTGTTGATTGATAAAGTCCTTCTAAAACTACAAATGGTTTAAAAGATTACATAATTTTCACTTCAGAAAACGAACTTAACATTGTTTCTCTTTGACAAATTGGAAGCGTTAGCACAGATCTATTTCTGGTTCTCAATGATAGAACATGATCCCACGGGCTTGGAGCCTTGTGGTGTGGCGGGAAGGTGGAGGTTGACAGGGTGGTGGGTGGTTGTTGGAGAGAGAGAGAGAGGACAGAATGGTTGTGGTGGCAGGGATTGGACGGTGTTGTCTTGTTTTGTTTTTTTTTGTTTTGGATCTCATTTTTATTTATGTAGTTCTTATTTATTTATTTTTAAAATTGAATTCAATTATTTATATTAGTTTTTTAACAGTAGATTAAGGGATTGGACTACATTGCCTAATGGTTCTAAACACAATGACTAAATTGACCAACACTATAAAACACAGGGACCATCTTAACATTTAAGCCAAAAATATATCCAACTTTATAACCATTAATAAAGAACATAAGAAGGTTTAGAACACCCAACTTTTAATGCTTTTGAGAAGGAAATTGATTTAGGATTTTTTCTATAAATATAAACGATAGTTTAGTACAAGGGAAACATTGTTACAAGAGCATGAATTTGTATTTAAAATTTTGAAGATAAGGTGAGTGGGGAAATAGCAGCACTCAATGAAAAAGGAATGAAAAACATGAATCATTCAAAACGCATGAAAAAAGGCCACCATGTCAAGGCAAGAAAGAACAAACCTTTTCCATGCGTGGTCCTTATGCTTTATATCTGTGGCCCCGTCTATCAATTTGACTTAATTGTGTGAAATGGAAAAGAAAAGTGGCACAAGTCACAAAAGCTCAAACACGTCTATAAATATATACCTATCTATCATAAGTATAGTACTTGTGCTTTTATTTTAAAGTGTTCAAACTTTTCTTTTGTAGTATTGTTTTCAAACCCACTCGCTTGTACAATCACTAGTAAAAAAAAACCCTTGTGCGAACAAATTTTGCGCAACGAACCACAATTCGTCGCACAAAGTGACTTGGTGCGACGAAAATTAAATTTCGTCGCTCAAAGTCTTACGCGACTAAATTTTGAGCAACGAAACACAAATCGTCGCACAAAGTGACTTTGCGCGACGACAAATCATCGTCGCTCAAAGTAACTTCGCACGACGAAACACTAAAATTCGTGCACAAAGTCTTGCGCGACGAAGTGTGGTTCATCTCGTAAAGTCTTTACAAAAATATAAAAAATAAAAAAATATTTTTAAAAATCCTTGCACGACTTTGCGCGACGAAACAATAAAATTCGGTGCACAAAGTCTTGCGCGACATAGTGTGTTTCGTCTCGCAAAGTCTTTACAAAAATAAATAAAATAAAAAAATTATTTTGTTAGAAAAATATAATAATGCAGTTCAGATTGGGTTTTCGTTAAAAAATATATATTTTAAATTGATGATCAGATTGGTTCATTGTATTCATATAGGGTCAAGGAGTGTAGCTGTGAAAAATCATCAAAATCGAAATTGAAATTAGGGATCGTCAATGGGTACGGGCTTGGGTCGGGCCGAGTTGGGCTTTAGAGAGGAGAGAGAAAATAGCAGGCTGGGCCAAGCCAGGTTTTTTTGAAAAATTCAAAGCCCAAGCCCAGCCCATGGGCCGGGCTTGAAAAAGCCCATCGGGCCGAGCTGAATTAAGCCCAACGGGCCGGGCCTTAATGGGCCTACTTTATTATTATTTTTTTTAATATGTATTTTTTTTTGTCAATTCTTTATATTTTTTTCTATGTTTTGATGTGTTTTTATATTTCCTCTTTTTTTCATAGTTCTCTATTTATATTTGTCTATATGTTTATGTCTCAATTTTTTTTCTTTGTTCATAACTTCATAGTTCTCTTTTTTTTTTTCTTACAAATATAAATATATAGTTATACAACCTCATATTAATAAAATTATATTTTATCTCATACTTCATTTTTTTTAGTTCTTACAATGATAATAGATAATGATTTTCTCCATATTTCATTTAACTTGGGTTTTTTTATATATAGATTTATGTATATGTAGAGCCCATGGGCCGGGCTGGGCTTTAGACACCTAAGCCCAAGCCCAGCCCAGCCCACTCAACAATGGGCCGGGCCGGCCCATAGCCCATAATGGGCTGGGCCGGGCTTTTTCTCAATGGGCCGGGCGGGCCCCCATCGGCCCATGGGCTCGCGGGCCAAATGATGATCCCTAATTGAAATAACCGTTAAATTATAATTTTTCGTTTATAACCATCGAAAAGTTTTGTCTTATTACTTGATCTCTGAATGTTTATTTTTTTCGATTTTTGGCGTATATGATCTCGAAGTATAAACAAACAAGTTTGACGGTTGGATCGTCGAAACTAGTTTCGTAGAATGCGTATGCCATCAAAACAATATATTCACTAACAATTAAGAGTTTATTTATACTTTCATTAAATACAACATAAGATTTTGTGGTATCCACTAGTGTAAAATATTTTAAATTGAAGATCAAATTTAGTCATTGTATTCATATAGGGTCAAGGAGTGTAGCTGTAAGAAATCATCAAAATCGGAGTTAAAATAACCGTGAAATCGCGATTTTTATTTATAACCATCGAAAAGTTTTGTCCCATTACGTGATCTCTGAATGTTTATTTTTTCTGATTTTTGGGGTATACGATCTCGAAGTATAAACAGACAAGTTTGACGGTTGGATCGTTGAAACTAATTTCATAGAATACATATGCCATCAAAACAATATATTAACTAACAATTAAGAGTTTATTTATACTTTTGTTAAATTTAACATAAGATTTTGTGGTATCCACTAGTGTAAATATTTTAAATTGACAATCGAATTGGTTCATTGTATTCATATAGGGTCAAGGAGTGTAGCTGTAAAAATCATCAAAATCAGAGTTGAAATAACCGTTAAATCATGATTTTTCGTTTATAACCATCGAAAAGTTTTGTCCAATTAGTTTATCTCTGAATGTTTATTTTTTCCGATTTTTGGCGTATATGATCTCGAAGTGTAAACAAACAAGTTTGACGGTTGGATCGTTGAAACTAGTTTCGTAGAATGCGTATGCCATCAAAACAATATATTCACTAACAATTAAGAGTTTATTTATACTTTCATTAAATACAACATAAGATTTTGTGGTATCCACTAGTGTAAATATTTTAAATTGAAGATCAAATTGAGTCATTGTATTCATATAGGGTCAAGGAGTGTAGCTGTAAGAAATCATCAAAATCGGAGTTAAAATAACCGTTAAATCGTGATGTTTGTTTATAACCATCGAAAAGTTTTGTCCCATTATGTGATCTCTGAATGTTTATTTTTTCCGATTTTTGAGGTATACGACCTCGAAGTATAAATAAACAAGTTTGACGGTTGGATCGTTGAAACTAATTTCATAGAATACATATGCCATCAAAACAATATATTAACTAACAATTAAGAGTTTATTTATACTTTTGTTAAATTTAACATAAGATTTTGTGGTGTCCACTAGTGTAAATATTTTAAATTGACAATCGAATTGGTTCATTGTATTCATATAGGGTCAAGGAGTGTAGCTGTAAAAATCATCAAAATCAGAGTTGAAATAACCGTTAAATCATGATTTTTCGTTTATAACCATCGAAAAGTTTTGCCCAATTAGTTAATCTCTGAATGTTTGTTTTTTCCGATTTTTGGCGTATATGATCTCGAAGTGTAAACAAACAAGTTTGACGGTTGGATCGTTGAAACTAGTTTCGTAGAATGCGTATGCCATCAAAACAATATATTCACTAACAATTAAGAGTTTATTTATACTTTTATTAAATACAACATAAGATTTTGTGGTATCCACTAGTGTAAATATTTTAAATTGAAGATCAAATTGAGTCATTGTATTCATGTAGGGTCAAGGAGTGTAGCTGTAAGAAATCATCAAAATCGGAGTTAAAATAACCGTTAAATCATGATTTTTGTTTATAACCATCGAAAAGTTTTGTCCCATTACGTGATCTATGAATGTTTATTTTTTCCGATTTTTGGGGTATACGATCTTGAAGTATAAACAAACAAGTTTGACGGTTGGATCGTTGAAACTAGTTTCATAGAATACATATGCCATCAAAACAATATATTCACTAACAATTAAGAGTTTATTTATACTTTTATTAAATATAACATAAGATTTTGTGGTATCCACTAGTGTAAATATTTTAAATTAACGATCGAATGCAGTCATTGTATTCATATAGGGTCAAGGAGTGTAGCTGTAAAAAATCATCAAAATCAGAGTTGAAATAACCATTAAATCTAGATCTTTTGTTTATAACAGTCAAAATATTTTGTCCCATTACATGATCTCTTAATGTTTATATTTTCCGAATTTTGGCGTATATGATCTCGAAGTATAAACAAACAAGTTTGACAGTTGGATCGTTGAGTAGCTTTAAATTTGTTTATTTTGTACGTATAACACTTAAGAAATTGAATAGTATATATATTTATTAGTAGCTTTAAAATTTTTTTTGACTTTGGGCGACCAATATATAGTCGTTCTTCGTGCAAAGTATACCTTAAAAATTTGGGCGGGTACCAAAAATGGAATTTAAAAAAAAAAAAAAAATTTACGACTTTGTGGGACCAATATATTAGAGTTCGTCTCGCAAAGTATACCCTAAAAATTTGGGCCAGTATCAAAAATGGAATTTAAAAATTAAACAAAAATTTACGACTTTGCGAAACCAATATATTGGAGTTCGTCGCGCAAAGTATACCCTAAAAATTTGGGCAGGTACAAAAAATGGAATTTAAAAAATAAAAAAAAAATTACGACTTTGCGAGACCAATATATTGGAGTTCGTCGCCAAAGTATACCCTAAAAATTTGGGTGGGTACCAAAAATGGAATTTAAAAAAAAATAAAAAAATTTACGACTTTGCGAGACCAATTGGAGTTTGTCGCGCAAAGTATACCCTAAAAATTTGGGTGTGGTACCAAAAATGGAATTGAAAAAAAACAAAATTTATGACTTTGCGAGACCAATATATTGGCATTCGTCGCGCAAAGTATACCCTAAAAATTTGGGCGGGTACCAAAAATGGATATAAAAAAAAAAAAATTACGACTTTGCGAGACCAATATATTGGAGTTCGTCGCACAAAGTATACTCTAAAAATTTGGGCGAGTACCAAAAATTGGAATTTAAAAAAAAAAAATTACGACTTTGCGCTACCAATATATTGGAGTTCGTCCCTCAAAGTATACTTTAAAATTTTGGGCAGGTACCAAAAATTGGACACAGGAATATTTTGGTCGCGCAAAACTTTGAGCGACCACAAATTCGTCGCGCAAAACCATAAAAATTTGGGCGGGCACCAAAAATATGAATTTTTTAAATTTTTTTAAAAGACTTTGCGCTACCAATATATTATTTCGTTGCGCAAAGTGATACGGTCTTTAAAACCAAAATAACTCCTCCACCATTTTCTCAATGTCTTCTACTCTACCTCTCCTCTCTCTTTCCCTCTCCCAAAATCCTACCCTTTCTCTGACACTCACTCCTCTCACTTAATCTCTCATCTCTCTCTTCACTATCTCTCACTCTCACTCACTCTCTTATCTCTTTTTTCATCATCTCTCACTCTCACTCACTCTTTCATCTCTCTCTCACTATCTTCTCTAATTCTCTCACACTCACTTCTCCCTCTCATTCTCACTCACTCAAAATCTTGCCAAAAGGTATATTCTCTCCAACTTTTAAATTTTTTTCATTAATGTGTTTTTGGAGTTAGTTTTGAGTTTATGCCAATTTTTTGTTATTATTTTATGTTATTTGACAATATTTGTTTTTTTTTTGTACGGAATCATCGAGACTTTGACGGCTAAAGTTGAGGATTTGAACGCTAATAGGCTTGTAGATTTTATTATTGTACTTTGTTAATTTATGTGTACATTTTGAATATTATATATATTGGATAATTTGACCACTATTTTTCATATGTAATTTTATTTTGAATATGTCAATTTAAATTAAAGTAATTAAAAAAAATAATATCATACAATTAAATTAAATTTAAAAAGTAAAAATTTGAAAAAATTGATATAAGAGAAATAATAAAACAAAATGTCAAAAACCTTGCGCGACAAAATATTTCGTCATGCAAACTATTACACAAGTTTATTTTAATTAAACAATTTAAAAAAAAAAATTAAAAAATTGAATATTTCGTCGCACAAAGTGGTTAATGTTCGTCGCGCAAAGTAGATAGTATTCGTCGCGCAAAATAGTTAATATTCGTCGCACAAAGTTGTTAGTATTCGTCGCACAAAGTAGTTAGAATTCGTCGCGCAAATTGGTTTAGATTCGTCGCGCAAAGTAGCTCTGCGCGACAAAAAATATTTTTCTTCGCGCAAACCCTTTCTTCACGATCTTTGCGCGACAAATCTTGCGTGACCAAAATTTCGTCGCTCAAAGTTTGCGCGACGAAATTGTACTTTGCGCAACAGAATTATTTCATCGCGCAAAGTGTTTTTTGTAGTAGCGAATGATTTCCCCATGTGCCCTCGTATTTCAGGTGAACCGTTTGAAGCCAGAACTTGTAACACCGGCGAAGCCAACACCTCATGAAACAAAGCTACTCTCAAATATTGATGACCAGGAAAGCCTTAGGCTTCAGGTTCCAGTTATAATGTCGTACAAGAACAATCCTTCAATGAAAGGAAAGGACCCCGTTGAGGTGATCAAGGAAGCATTGAGTCGGGCACTCGTGTATTACTACCCTTTGGCTGGCAGGCTCAGGGAAGGGCCTAACAGGAAGCTTATGGTGGAGTGCAGTGCAGAAGGTGTCTTGTTCATAGAGGCTAATGCTGACGTCACGCTTGCGCAACTCGGGGACACGATTGTACCCCCTTCTCCATTCTTAGAGGAGTTTCTTTATAATGTTCCAGGCTTTGATGGGATTCTTGGTTGCCCTCTGTTGCTGATTCAGGTGAGTATTTGTTAGTTAACTGCAGGTTAATTAATATCTGTTTTTGAATTTCTTGGTGGATCTTGGCCCTTCTCTATCATTTCTGGAATCTTTGCCTCTTTATGGATTTGAAGTAGCTAGATAAAGGTCATTACTGTTATATTGTACCATGTGAACAGGATATCAACATTTTGAAAAAGATTAATCAGATTTACAAGCTGAAAAGTAAAACAGTATCTTATTTTTTGTGTCAAAACTCAAATATTTTTTTCTAAAATAGAATGAGAGGTGGCATTAGCCACATCATCAGATTTTCAATTAAATTTGACACATGGTTCATCTAATTTGTCCCTAAAATTAAAAAACTAATTTGGGACTCAAATTTGAGGTATAAATTTGGTGTCCCTAGCAGTACTCATATACAAGACCCTTGCTGAATCTATTATGCAGCAAAATATCTTGAGATAAAAAATTACACTGAGATTATGAAGGAAAAAGCCTAGTGATTAATTCAAGCTTCTACAATATACAGGTAACCCGTCTTTCATGTGGAGGTTTTATACTTGAATTGCGCGTAAATCACACAATGTTTGACGCTGCTGGGCTTTTCCAGTTCTTGAACGCCGTTGGGGAGATAGCACAAGGCGCACAAGCGCCATCTACTACACCAGTGTGGGAGCGAGAGCTCTTGGGTGCTCGAGATCTGCCACGAATTACGTGTGTGCATCATGAATATGAAGAAGGGATTGATGCTCAAGGCTCATTTGCAAGCACTAACATGGTCCAACGATCTTTCTATTTTGGGGCCAAGGAGATAAAGGCCATTCGGAATCATATTCCCCCACAATTATCAACCTGCACTACATTTGATTTGATAACAGCTTGTTTGTGGAAATGCCGCATACTTGCACTTAGAATGAGTCCAAAACAAGTTGTTCGCCTTTCATGCTAAGTCAGTGCACGCGGTAAGCGCAACAATGTACGTCTTCCCTTGGGATATTATGTTAGACGTGTAGATGCCTAACCCATTAAAGTGTGGTCTTATAATCATCAAAGGATTCTAAAGACTTGATATCAATTAGGAGTTCAAGTGCAACTAAACCGGCAGCTCTATTTAAGTTAGTGTTTTAAGGCTAATATAAGAGCTAAAAGGATTCCTATTTAATTGTGGATTAGAAGTTATAAACCTAATGCAATAAGGACTTCTTAAGAGTTTCTTGATGGGCAAGACTCTTAGGTAGATGCATATAAATACAAGTGCCCCTGCTCAACCGATCAAGCCAACCCACACAAAAGAATTCACCCCATCTAGAATGAGTGTATGAAGGGATCGGATTGAGGAGATGTGCTCTTGTATATTCTTGATGTGTGTTCTATCATGTGTAGTCATTATAGTTTACATGTGGTATCAGAGCCTAGGCTGCATGTTTTAGAACCAATAGAAATTATCCATCCTTTCAGCCATTGCAATTGGGCGGCATTTTGCACAAAGGCAAAAAGTTCTTCCTCTTTTTCTGCCTCTTGACAGGGCCTCCAATTTTGGTTTTGAGGGCATCTTTTCGAAATTCAATTGCTTTGTGGGGAAAATCTTGGATGCACGGAGGGCTTCCTAATTTGAATGTCTCAACTTCTGATGTACCTGACTCAAATTCAAAGATTCCAGAAGACATATCAAAGGGTCTCCAATATGGAAATTTGACACTTTAAGCTTATGAGGTATGTACGTATGAATGACCTGTTCAATATCTATGAATGACCTGTTCAATATCTATTTCTCATCAACAGACTGCATGCAAAAGGATAAAATTGCCTATAATTTGACACATAGGAGTTGCACTATAGAATAGTCTCATCTTTTCTAAAAGTAATTGTTGTGAGATTTTAAAAATAGAAGGAACTTGCTCACATATTTGGACATTGCAAATTATACATTGAACCTTTATATGCATGAAAGCTTTATTGCAGCGTGGTTAATACTTTTATCTCTACCAAGCATAACATATAATTGAATATGCCGCAAGCTACAGTTACTAATACTTGTTTTGGCTAAAGCATATAAGATTTTGATGATCTCATCAGTCATGAATTGTTTTACCAAGAAATCCATTTTAGCGATTTTTTTTTATCAATCATTTTGCGCTATGATCCAGTTTTCTAGTGTTAATTTTAATATCATCATGTTCTATGGCATATTAAATTTTGGCCTCAAGTTTTGATCTCAGGCATGCTGAATATCTGAATTGTGGTATAAAGAATATGTATGTGTATAATAAGAGTTGAAGGCAATACTAAACTAAAGCATCACATGATCTCGAATTCTGTTTTACACATGATTTCATTCTATCTAACCAAGCTGAGTTTCAGGATAGCAAGTGTACATATATGCATAAAGGTTTAAAGCACTAAACCAGAAAGATAAAAATCTAAAAAATAAAACCTTTAAAGTACATGTTATTTCTTATATTTTATGGCATTAACATATTCTATTAAGCATGTCATGATATAAAGTTCTTTATCATTATTCATGCTTGAAAGTCTATTGATCAAAGACTGGAGATCTCGAATATTGCATTAGTTAAGCGAGCCACAGCAGCTTAACTATTGCAGATTCAGTTTCCAATCTAAAGATTGATCAATAATTGCATCACAGCTAGTAGCCTTTTGTGCTATTTTCATCCATAGATGAAAAGAATACAAATTGATGACAGATGTGATGGAACAACATAGAGAAAGGGTTTGTGTAAACTAACAGGAAATTTCTTGATCCACAGATGAGAAATTTTCCTCTACAAGAAGTTTACTCATACCTAATTCGTCTAGTGTTTTGGAACATGTTTAACTTATGACCCACAGGTGTGAGTTAATAATGTTTAAGTAAAGCTTCCTGGGGAAAGTTTATCCACGTACATTAATGGTGGAGTGACCCAGAAGATAACATATGTGAATTAGTATAGGAATTTCTCTCTATCCACATATGTAGGGATTTAACCTACGAAAGAAATTCATATATCAACTCTTTTGGTGATCACTAAAAACATGTTTGATTCTCAACCCACAGGTGTGAATCAATAATGTACAGATATTTAAGCACTATTGGACAGCTTATTCAGATATGTTTGTGTTTTAAAAACTTTTCGGAATGTCACAATAAACCTTAACTCCATTAGGTGCATATACGGTTTTGTTTTGTTATATGGATTGTAACATGATACGTGTCCTATTTATTGGTTTTGATAAATCTCACGTGCTTAAGTTGCTGATAATAATTTATTAATAGTGATCTTAAATAGTCATAAAAGTTGTTTTCATGACTCAAGGAAAGATAAATTTGGTTGATCACATAAAGGGAAACGTGAGCTATTTTGGAACTTTCTTTCTTGGCTATATTGTTTGTTTATGTACGGACATGTTTGAGACTTGGTTGCCTTTTGTATGCATTTAAGTGAATGTTTTGTAGCATCAATACAACTTCACATGTAAAAGGATTTATCCATAGGTGATTTGGATTAAACCATGTATAGTTGGAGTGATCCACATGTCTAAAAGTATTAATTCATATTTGATGGATTGAATCATGTAAAGTTGGGGATTAATCCATAAGGTTATGTTCATCATAAAATAAATTGGTTGTTTTGTAAGGTCATGCAAGGGTTTAGGGTTTCTATGATTCAATATTATACGTAACTAACAAATTCATATCAATATTATACGTAACTAACAAAAAAAATAATATTAAGATCCCAATTAGGCTTTCTATCAAGAAGCCCAACTAGGCATTAATTAAGAAACCCAACTAGAGACTTCATAAATACTACTAAATAATGACCTGTCGAGCCCACTTAAGATTGTAGGCTAAACTTGAAGTCTATTCAAGTACTGAATTGGGGTAAAGATATTTATAAAGAAGAAAACATCTGAAGTCTATGTTTTCAATCGATGTGGGATTCCAACAACTCTCAGAAATGGGACTCCAACAACTCCAATAACTTTCATAGAAAAAGAACACCTATGCATCCAAAACCTATGGATGGTATATCAAAACCAACTATCCTTATTTTATGCGTTTTTGGTTTCAGTCTATGATCAAAGCCCTTCTCCGTCAAATGATCAAACAATCCAATCAAATTATATCCAAAACAGTCAAATCTTCTCCTTCAAACATCATCATGCTCTGATCATGTGAATGAAAATTTATTGATTCAAATGCTAAAGATGGATTCACATTCATCAATCAATTGATGCTCAAGTTATAGTCAAGTGACCATCACGTTGGTTTTAGATTCTTGTGGGCATGAACATGTGTAAAGAGTGTTATTGCTCTAGGCAATTGGAATACTACAATTATTAAGATTCACTTAACATACTTATCTTATGTGTTGTATTTCATGTATATATAAAATAATTTTATAATTAAAATTTTAAATGAAGATAGTTTAAAATTTTTAAAATACATACATACATATAGAATACAAAATATAATAATATGATATGATACTCCCTACATTTACCATATTTGTAGTACGTTTGGATATAACAAGCACACATTATGCATATTTGCCAAATATATATTACTATGTTTAGTATATTACTATATATTACCCATAGTCTTAAAGTTATATACTACTATGTTTAGTATATTTTTTTGCCAAGCCTATGTTTAGTATGTATGAATATTTGTATGTGGGTACTAAAATTTAACAAATAAGAAATGAAACATATATAAGACCTATAAACTAAAAATAATACAATTTTAATTAGAAACTCGGAATTTTTTGGAATCAAGTTGGAAAAATCGGATCGGAATGGGTTCGGAGAACTTCGGAATTTTTCGGATCGGAATTGCGGAATTTTCGGCATTTATCGGAAATATCGGATTCGGCATTTTCGGATATCGGATTTATCGGAGTCGGATTTTTTTGGAAATATTCGGACCGGAATCGGTCGGAATCGGATTTTCCAATCCAACTTACACCCCTATGCAATATGAAGCTTAGATCATGTTTAAGGATATTGTATTAATACTGTTATTTCTTAATTGAATGAGTTGCATGGATCAAGTTGCACTCCTAATTAAGGCTCACTAACTTTGTTTTGACTCAAAAGTGGCACATTGCAATATATAAGATACTCAAGATACGAACGATCTTTTGATTGCTCAAAGTGTTTAAACTTGATCAAGTGATATTTTATATTTTACCTTTGTGATATGGTATTAATTGTTTTGCACCTACATGGAACTCAATGTTGAATGTTTTAGAATGCATAAGGATAACTAAATTTTGAGGTGTATATTGTTAGCATTCATAATTTATAGTTGACAATTGTTCAGTTTTGAACTACGCTAACATGTCGTCTGTTAGGGTGAAGTTATAATTCCAATTAACTAATGACAAAATTAGGCGAGAAGGATGATTTTCTAAGGTTTCTGTAGGCGCTGAGTTCATGAAAATATGTTGAGAATTGAATTTTTGGTGAATTTATAAAGTTGAAACAGATGCACAGGAATTTTCCTGACAGTTTCTGTACTATGTATAAAGATTGTTGAATATGACTCACCTAAAGATCTTCAAATAACCTGATTTTTTGATATGTTAAGCATATACGTGTCTTCATGAATTCTGCAAAGTTTCGTGATTATTGGCTGTATAGTTTATTTGTGAGAATTTTATTAGTGATCTGTGTTCAGGAAAAGTATGAGCTGACAGATTTTCTAAATAATTTTGTAGATCTATTTTAGACCTTTTAATTAGCTATAAATGACTGTATAATTTTTAGGTATGAAGATTAATGTCTCTAGTTTGTTTCCATGAAATTTGATGCTAATCCGACTTATAAAATTGTGGTAAATTCTCAAGTAATCACATGTCATTGCTGGAAATTTCTTGACTGTTTGTGCATTTAGGTTTATACTATGAAGTACATTAGGAGCACGCCTTGAAAGTTCTTTTACACCATTTTGTCACATTATTTCTAATCATAAGATTATTGTTGCACTATATATTGAAGTAGCAAAGTAGTGAGTGTTTGCCCAAGTGGGAGAAGTGATGTAAAGTTTTGGGCTTCACACACTCTAGACCTTATATCTTGTATTTTGATAAAGCTCATAAAGGTTTTGGAACATACTTGGAACTGTTTTCTGGTTGTTGACACATTGAAGTTTTACATCTTAAGTGTTGGTTTTATGCATCTATATATTTTTATTACCAATTTTCGGATACCTGGGTGTTTCGTTTTTGGCTATTAAAGTTCTTACCTTGCTTACGTTTTTTTTATTATGCATTGGTTAAAGAAAATTTAATTGATTTTTAAAGTACAAAGTGAATAAAGTTTATTGCATTCATTACAGTTTGGTTATTTCTCAAACTAAGTCCAATATGCATGACATGTTATATGTTTTTCAAGATATATGTTAGTAAAGTACTATTTTGAGAAATAAATTGAAGGAATTAAAGTTGAGGCCTAATCCTGAGGAAACAATTTAAGTGAAAATAATATGATTTATTCTATGCTCATTTCTTGATACATTTTTGGTGCAAAATGTTTGATGAGTGGGAGCATTCAATGATCTTATTTGTTGCATACATTTAGTTTTGACTGTTTATGATTAATCACTTAATGTTCCAGTTCTTCATTAAGGGTTTTAAGGCTAATACGAACAAAGATTGTTTGGATGTGTTAATTGTTATTGTTAATTCATATTTTCAGTTAACAATGGTTAATCAATGACTTTTACCTTTCATTGAATTCATGATTACTACTAATAAGCATTAAAGTTTTTGTTTCAAGCTTGTAAGGTAGAAGGTAAATGAAAGGAAATTGCATTGGTTGATTGATTTACTGTATGAGGTTATTCCCAAAAGTATTAATGGGAAATTTGATTTGATTTTGGTTATGCCATTCATTTTCTATATGCAAAATCAGTGGGAGCCGAGTTTTATTCCACTTAATTTCATTATTTTCTTGGAGACAGTTCAGTTATTTTGTTTACTACTGTTTGGTTCAATTCTTTTAATAAATTATGTGACTTCAGTTTTATGTTTATTATTCTTGACAAATGAATCCAGTTATATGTCATAATGCAGTATAGCTAGCTACAGTCACTGCATAAGACATGAATTCATACCAGAGTCATTAAGGAGGGATCTTGGTAATCTCTTAAGGGAAGGCGTATGAATGAAAGTGACCTTTGTAAACACAAATTAAGTTTGGTCATAATCATTCAGTATTCTAATCTTGACGGAAGTCTCATGTGATCTTGAGAGCTCGTATGTGTAATTATAAAGACTTTGAAATACTGAAATGTTCAATAAGTCTTGATAGTTCCATGCTTGTTCTTTTGATTGACAATGACTTGATTAGGAATTATAGTTTACATGAATTCCATAGGCCTTACAGTAATTGATATTGAGTTCTTGATGATCATTAGACCAAGTGGGAGAATGTTAGACGTGTAGATGTCTAACCCATTAAAGTGTGGTCTTATAATCATCAAAGGATTCTAAAGACTTGATATCAATTAGGAGTTCAAGTGCAACTAAACCGGCAGCTCTATTTAAGTTAGTGTTTTAAGGCTAATATAAGAGCTAAAAGGATTCCTATTTAATTGTGGATTAGAAGTTATAAACCTAATGCAATAAGGACTTCTTAAGAGTTTCTTGATGGGCAAGACTCTTAGGTAGATGCATATAAATACAAGTGCCCCTGCTCAACCGATCAAGCCAACCCACACAAAAGAATTCACCCCATCTAGAATGAGTGTATGAAGGGATCGGATTGAGGAGATGTGCTCTTGTATATTCTTGATGTGTGTTCTATCATGTGTAGTCATTATAGTTTACATATTATGGCAATACGGTTGCATTTCCTGCTGCAGTTTCAGAGGCTAAAGCTGTATGTACAAATCCATTGGAATATGCTTTGGAGTTGGTAATGAAGGCAAAAGCAACAGTGAATGAAGAGTACATGAGATCAGTTGCAGATCTCATGGAAATAAGAGGACGAATACCAAAATATCCATTGACAGGAAACTTCATAGTTTCCGATACAATGCGTGCAGGTTTTGGAGAGGTCAGTTTTGGTTGGGGCAAGCCGGTATTTGGTGGCCAGCGAAGGCCTTGAATTTGATTAGCTTCTATGTTCAACACAAATGCAACGATGAGGATGGGGTATTGGGGTATTAGTACCAATATGCTTGCCATTATCGGACATGGAGAGATTTCAGCGGGAGCTCGAGAGGATGACTGGGGAGACTGTGCAGACTATGGAGGATATATATGATACAAAATCAGCTAAGATCGTGTCAAGGATGTAACAAATTTTCTCAAATTTTAGATTTCTAGTATGATGTCAATGGATTTCGGAATGTACCATATACATTAGATGCAAAGGCTTATGTGTGTGTATATGCATAGCCGCTTTTCTTTTATGTGCTATCTCATGTCAGGTTATTGTTATTTTCGTGCATATGTATGCTTGACTTTTTCTATGAGCTTTATTCCAACGAAAACTATTGGTGTTGTACTTGGATGACCATTTGTGGAGTGAAGTTAGCGAGATCAAACTTTCTCCACCGCTGGCCGCCGCCGGACGGCCGGCCCCTAGCTGGTCACCCATGCCACTACCTCTAGCAACCTGCAGGCTGAACGACGAAGGCCCTTCCCCCAACTTACTGCCTTGGAAATCTATCACTGCCAAATTCCTAAAGGCTTATTGGCTTATTGGCCTTCGTATGAAGCCTATATTGCCATAGAGGATTCAGTTTATTCTTCATTACCATAAACCCACCTCCTTTTAGATCCTCAATCTATTTCATTGAACCCTACATCGAGAGAGAGAGAGACAAGATCAACCATGGCAATTATTAGGTCTACTAGATGATGATTCTCAAGCCTCCTTTTTAATGTTCAAGGTTGCGTTGAGAAATTGTAAGGTAAAGAGATATGAAATAAGGGGAAAAAAAGATGAGCCACAACCATGACAGGCCGTGGGGGTGGGGGTACTTGTCGGTGAGGAAGGGTTGAGGCTGCTATTTCTTTTTTCTTCTATAAGACGCAGGGCAAAAATTGAGTTGGAGTATCACCAGTTGACATGGTTTTACGGTACCATTCTATAATTTTTTATTCGAGTGGTATAGGATCAGCACATCAGTTGGTTATACTTCCATTCAAAATTTCCCACACATTGGCATTTTTAAACAAAAGTAAAACTTTTCTTTTCCGAGTTGGATTTCCAACTCCAATTTTACCCTACAACTTTAATGACCCTCCTCGTCCCCATCTATCTATCCCTTCCCATTTTTTCATTCACCTCCCCATCTTGTTCAGCTATGCCATGCCTGCACTGCATATACGAATTTGGCTTCAGAGCTGTTGCAATCTACATAGACTAAATACAAAACTTGGTCTCTTCACTTTTAAGGTAATTTTTGAACATTTCAGATGCGTAAAGTATTTTCGCACAATGGTTTTTGTATTAAACCCGTAGTTAAGCAAGTTGACCAATGACAGTTTCTTACAATTAATCAGAACTTTTTACTTTAGATTTGTACAACAGTTTTAAGCATTTACCTTGTGCATGAGAACGATACAATGTGGTCCTAAAATGGACGTCGGTGATGTGGTCCTAAAATGCGAAGGGTTACGACGATCATCAATTGTCTTAATTTTCTGTCAAAGCAGTTGATGCACCAGTACACATTGAATGTAGTACAGATGTAGCTAGCTATAGCCTATATGACAAGTCCCCGTCCTTTTAATTGCAAGGATTGTCCAATATTCATACAAAAGGATTTAACATGCTTATGTGGTCCTTGTTTTCTAAAAATATCTTACTTGCGTGTATTAGTTCTTTCAAGTGTTCATCTTATCTTATCTAAGGTCCACATATTTCTTAACAAAATGCGGATGACATGAACCCAGAAATTACGAACCGTCATTATAAGCTCAACTTATAATATAAACCAAGGATTTGTGCCGTCCATTTAATTATGTCTTGATATACATTCGACCCCCCAAAAAAAAGAGAGGTCCTGATATATATTTGACTTCATCATAATAATTAAAGAAATCGACAAAGCTTTAAAAGGCCCTATCAAAAAAATAACGAGTCCTAATTTTTTTATTTTTTAAGGAGATTAACTTTTGATCTATAGTAGGGGGAAACTTTAACATCTGATAGTACCTATTAGATATTATTAATATCTCTATAAGGCATTTTATAAGTGTTTGCATCTGTATTTCAACGCGTGATTCAAAGAACACTAACACTACTGGGACATGTAATTATTGATACAAGCAATGAAATAGGAGGGGATGGAAATATTCCATCATGCCTTACAAAACTGGAAATCCAAAGAAGATGGAGGAAAATTTACGGCATATGTTACAGAACTTTAAAGCAAGAATATAATCAAAAAGCAAGACTTAGGGAGGGCAACCAAAAGTATACAAACAGCCAATTAGAAGGAGCAGAAATTATAAAACTTGCTCACATCTTTTTTTTACTAATACGAAGCTGTTAAGCAAAAATTTTATACAAGAAAACATACAAAAATTAACAACAATCAAACAAATTTTCAGTGCTGAAGCACCCTAGAAATTAAATACAAAGGGGACAAACAAAATTGGAAAGAAATGAAAGTAATATCAATTTACCTCAGTCTTGGGCCTTCTACACAGCACCTGAGAAGAAACTGAGGTCTGGAGAACGGAAGAAACGTGAAAAGAAGGAGACGAAGAAATTGAGGTCTGGAGAAGAAGAGACGTGAACAGAGAAGATACGTGAACAGAGAAGAGGAAGAGAAATAAATGGGACAGATGATGTAAATTCTAAAGTTGTTAAAGGCTATTTTCGGTATTATGAAAAATTCATTAAACTCCCAAACTGATTTCCAAGAAATCCAAAATTAAAAGCAGCTATGCAGTGCTTCTCCAAACTGATTTGTCTGACAGCAATTAAGACCAAAAAGTGATTTTTATATTTATTACAAAATAGGTTGGGCTTCCAAATTTTTTTTAAAAATTACTTATTACTTCAAATAAGCAATGTCAAATGAGCGCTAAATAAAAGATAAAGGCAACTGTGTGGACGATGAACCCGCGCCACAAATAAATACTGTTGTATGAGTAATAAACCTACATTATACTAAAAATAAAGTAAATGTGAGGATAAAACCACCACCGAATATATATATCGGTCGTATATATACATAAAGTATATAAGTGATTGTTAATATATATAATATATCATATACTTTATATAATATAGCAAATTATATTACCATCAACTTTCCATATTAATATCATATATACTAATATATATAATTAAAAAAATAAATAAATGCTTATTTACTGTAGTACCCCCTGAAACTTCGGTCAAATATCTCACTTTGCCCCCTCCAACTTAAAATGACCCACTTTAATCCCTTGACCGAGGTTTGGTGACCCACTTTGCTCCCTACCGTCAACTCCATCTAAAAGTCTGTTAACTTTGATGATGTGGCATGGATATTTTTGTAATTTTGTACACATGGATCATCATCCACCAATTAGGTGAGTGACGTGGCAAGTGGAGCCCACCTTCTCTAGATGGATAAAAATATAATTAAATATTATAATAATTAAATGTTAAAAAAAATAAGAAAAAAATATTTTCACATAATTAAAAACTACCCATCACCCCAGTTGCCCCAATCCTCCCACCCACCCACAGCCATCCTTCCCTACCCATCCACCATTAATCCTTACCCACAGCCAGTCCCAGCAATAAAACTTTTGAGGGCTAGTTTGGCATTACTATGCTGTGAAAATAATCGCTGTCAGATTTGCTGTGATAGAAATTAGCTGTGAGAGAAAATAGTTTGGCATTTGGTAAACTTTTTGTTAAAAGTGTTATTAGTACCGATTCCCGTATAATCAGAAAAAGATTGCAACATAATCATTAAACCCAACACCTCTTCGAAACTGATTCTTGCATAATCAGAAAATGAAAGCACCTCATTAGCTGTTTTCCCTAATAGCTTTCTCTCACAGCAATTTTTAACAATAAATGATTTTCTCATAGTTTACCAAACGGGTTGGGCTTCCCAAAATTTTTAAAAAATCACTTATCACCCCAAATAAGCAATGCCAAACGGGCACTGAGACTTGATTGGTCTCCATTAAATCTACAAGTATTTCCTCCAATTTCTCCACCATCCCAAGTTCAATATACAACCCAACAACCATCTTAGCCATCTTCTCATTGATCTTCCACCCATCATCCAACACTATTTTAACTTCATCTCTCTGTTTTCTATAAAAAAATTAAATTTTTTAGTTCATTTTTTTGTTGGTTGCAGATTCAATGATAAAGAACATCGAGAGAGAGATGGTAGGATCTGGGTGGGAGGGGTTTTTAATTATTTGAATATTTTTTTTCTTATTTAATTTAATTTTTAGTTATTTTAGAATATTTAATTATATTTTTTTATCTATGTGGAGGTGGGCTCCACTTGCCACATCACTTATCTAATTGGTGGATGATGATTCATGTGTATGAAATTACAAAAACACCCTTGCCACGTCATCAAAGTTAACAGACTTTTAAATGGAGTTGACGGTAGGGGTAAAGTGGATCACCAAACCTCGGTCAAGGGATGAAAGTGGGTCATTTTAAGTTTGGAGGGGCAAAGTGAGATTTGACCGAAGTTTCAGGATGTGCTATAGTAAATAAGCCTAAAAAAATACATTTCAAAATGTAGTGGAGTAGGATCATGATTGCCACAAATCATATCAAAATGCAATGGAGGAGGATCATGATTGCCCCATTAAATGGTCGTGGTCCACTTCCTTTCTTTATAACAACTCATACTATGTAGTCATTTTGTTGCAGTAGTACAGGCCCTCGCAATGTATGAGATGGGTTCACTGTGCCCACTACTGTTTCCAGTGAACCGGTTCGAGCCAGAGCTTATAACACCGGCGAAGCCAACGCCTCTTGAAACCAAGCTGCTGTCGGATATAGACGACCAGGGTGGCATTCGGTTTCATTATTCAGTCATAATGACTTACAAGAACAATCCTTCAATGAAAGGAAACGACGCCGTTATGGTGATCAAGGAAGCATTGAGTAGGGCACTAGTGTTTTACTACCCTTTGGCTGGTAGGCTCAGGGAAGGGCCTAACAGAAAGCTTATGGTGGAATGCAATGGAGAAGGTGTCTTGTTCATAGAGGCTAATGCTGACGTCACGCTTGAGCAACTTGGGGACACAATTTTACCGCCTTGTCCTCACTTGGAGGAGTTCCTGTTTAATCCCCCTGGCTCTGATGGTATTCTTGGTTGCCCTTTGCTGTTATTTCAGGTATTGGCTTTGTATTACTTTTTTCATTCTTGGACTTGTAGATACTACTAGATGACGAATAGAAGGGCAATAGCGTTCTTGGACTTGTAGCTACTAATAGAAGGGCCTAATTAAGAAACATCACTATTCTATTAAGGATGGATAATTTATTTATGTTTTGGTTCGTTGTCCTTTTTTTGTTCACTTTTTCTTTTTTTCGTCATTAAAATGTTTTTGTAGGTTGTTTCTTTTTCATTTTTGGAAATATTTTATGTTTATAAACGATATTTATTTTAGTTAAAAGTTCAAAAGGTTCTTTTTTTGGTTGTAAACCATATTGTATGATTACGGACGCTGCGAAGCCATATGGCAATTGTCACCCGAACATGCATAGTTCATAATATATGTTATTTATTTTTCATATGAATATGTTAAGTGGCTTCAAGTTATATCTCACGACTGTCACTAAATTTTATGTTCCACCTAGCTATTATATTATATATTGAATTAAACAATCAATAATATATATATATATATATATAGGTCAAAAACAAACTTTTGTTTTGTCTATTGCCTTAGGCCAGTTCCAGCAGACAACCTTTGCCAGGGCAATAGGGGGCCCAAGCCCCATTTCATGATTCCAGTAGCCTTAAGCTGCTAGGGTAGTTTGTGGGCTCCACGTGCCTGGGCAAGTCCGAAGGCAAGAATTATATGGGCTTGCTGACGTCAGCGATGATGTCAGCAATGAAAAAAAAAAATCTTTAAAAAATCAAAAAAATTTATATGTTTATTTTCATAAATATTTTGTCATATTCTTCACTTCCCAGACCAAAACTCTATATAAATTCCTCTCTTCATATCTCATGTGAATAGTGGTTGCCGTGACAATGGGTGGAAACACTACAAGCCTTTTGCAAGGGCTGCCACTATTTACGTGAATAGTAACACCCCTTGCCCTTGCCCTTTGAGGCTAGTTTTTTGTTTCCTTTCTCCCTGTGCCCACCTTGTTTCCCCCTTATTCTTCTAACACTTATCATCTCTTAACATCAAATATAACGTTGTTAACTTTGAATAAAATGAAAAATAATAATCCAAAAACCTAGCAGCAACCCAAGCAAAACTCTAACAACCGACACTACCCCCACAGTCAACACCACCCACCCTCCTCCTCTCTCTCTTTGAGAAGATGGGCCATGGAGGTGTTCTGAACATGAAGATTTTGAGAGGAAATAGATCTGGAACAAGAAGCACAAAACTCTCTTCACGCTCTAAAAAACAAAAAAACCCAAAATGTTGTGAGAACTGATAAACTATTGCAATTTATTTTTGCTTTCTATTTTTTAATTTTTTGAATAAAAAACTTGAAATTTCATTTTTTCCGTAGTGATCTCGAGGCGCAATTGTTCTTAGGCTTTGTCATGTTGATGATCGACTTATCAAAGAACCAATTTTTAAAGACATAAAATAATCCAAAAGAAAATAATGGAAACATAGAGAAAACAAGAGAGAGCTGGCAGTGGTTGATGATGCATTTGAAGTGGGAGAAGAGTCGGGCTGATTTCAGACTATCTTGATATGGTGCAGAAATTCAAAGAGAGAGAAAGGAGGCTTGGGGGAGTGACGAGCAAAGGGGGATTTCGCTGAGGTGTGATGGTTGCAGAGAAGATGAACGATTTTTATTTTTTATTTTTATAAAAGGGAAGATGAAGATGAAAGAATTATTTTATAAAATTTTAATAAAAATTGAGAGACTTAGCAGAGTTAACATTCTGTTAGTTAAAGGACACATGTCAGAAGAATAAGGGAAAAACAAGTGGGCATAGGCAAAAAGGAAACAGGAAAATTGGACTCTTGCCCTTTGCCATGGAAAATGGGTAGAAGTGCTCATAATAGAATAGTTTTTAACTTAAGGATTGGTCATACAATATAGGTTTCCAGTAAGTATTTAAGTTAAGGATTGGTTACATATTTCTAAGTTCGGCTGTTAGATTACATTCATTAAATGTATTGGTAGATTAAATATGCAACATACATGCAATATTATCCAATAATCCAGATTAAAAATATGTAACCAATCATTCAACTAAAATACTTATTCGAGAATCTTCCTTGTCTTACATTGCAATATATTTTAAATTTGAGTTTTAAGTAAAATTGTAAAAATAGATTAGTTAATATCTAGGATATAGGAGTTGCAAGACCCTATATCTGTAGAACCCTTTTTTGTTTCTTCACATAATGATATATTTATCTTGATGAAGATAGAATTAATTCAAAAAGTAGTTGCAATTATTAATGTAGGTAACGCGCCTGACATGTGGAGGCTTCATCTTTGGATTGCGCGTAAACCACACAATATGTGACGCAGTAGGGTTGGCCCAATTCCTGAACGCAATTGGGGAGATGGCCAAAGGAGCAGATTCACCATCAATTCCACCAGTGTGGGCACGAGAGCTCCTCAATGCCAGAGATCCACCGACAATTACACTTCCGCATTACGAATATGAGCAATTGCTTGATTCAGAAGGCTCCTTCATTATAGACCAATCAGACATGGCCCAACGATCCTTCTATTTCGGTCCACAGCAGATCAGAGCCCTCAGGAAACATCTTCCACCCCACCTTTCCACTTGCTCCTCATTTGAGCTCATAACAGCCTGCGTCTGGAAATGCCGGACGCTTTCACTGAGACTGAATCCAAAAGACACTGTTCGCATTTCCTGTGCGGTCAACGCTCGCGGGAAGCGCTTCGATGATCTTTGTCTTCCCTGGGGATTCTACGGCAATGCGTTTGCTATCCCAACTGTCGTTTCAACGGTGGAACTTCTGTGTGCAAGTCCACTGGGATATGGTGTGGAGTTGGTGAGGAAGTCCAAAGCTCAGATGGATAAAGAGTACATGCAATCACTGGCTGATTTTTTTGTGATCAGAGGACGGCCTCCGCTTCCAATGGGATGGAATGTGTTTATAGTTTCTGATAATAGACATACTGGTTTGGGAGAGTTTGATGTTGGGTGGGGAAAACCATTATTTGCTGGACTTGCGAGAGCGGTCAGTATGATCAGCTTCTATGTCCGAGACAAGAACCAAGAAGAGGAATTTGGAACTTTGGTGCCCATATGCCTGCCAAGTACGTGTTTGGAGGGGTTTGAGGAGGAGCTCAAGAAGATGACATTGGAGCATGTCGAGGATATATCTAAATAAGATGTAAAGGCTTATGTGTCTGAATAATTAAGTCTAGTTATCTTGTGTTGTGTGGGCTATCATTTCTATGGTCGGGTGTGGGTTTGTTTTCCCCTATGCCTTTTTGCATTTGGAGTTAGTTTTTTATTTTTATTTTTATTTTTATTTTTTTGTTTCTTCGTAGTTAGAGGTCAGGTTTGTGGTTTGTTTGTACACAAAAAATTGTTGAGAAAAACGATTGTCATTATATTATTATATGTTTAATAACGTTTAAATGCTGCAAATTTAACTTCTTTTTCTTGTAAATGTAGGAAAATGTTGTGTTAAATCGTTACAAATAATAAATAAATAAGTGTTAAAACGTGTAAATTGCTTGAAGTTGTGCTTTGTTTTGAATGGATTTGGGGGAGATAGCGTTTGGTGCTTTTGCTTGCTGTTTTTGACGCTCACGACACGTTTTCAGTATTGTACAAAGAACTATGCGTGCATAGAAATCCTTTGACAATTTTACATTGTGGTGGATGTTCTTACTGAGCTTGTAGTGGTGCTCTATGTTATATCGTTTGGTCTATGTGTTCTTTGACTCTCTTGTAGTCTAATGCATGTGCGGCACTCTTTTTCCTCCTCAGGGTTTCCCACGTGGTTTTACCTGGAAGGTTTTAATGAGGCTACGTTGTTTTTGGAATATTAATGGATTTTATCTTTTTTTAAAAAAAACCAATTTAAGGTGTTCGGTGAAAATAAAATATCTCGATTATTTAAAAGTAATGGCACTACTACAAAAATTGAAATAGACGACGGTAATCCACCGTCGTGTATTTGGTTTTTCAACCGTCGTGAAATCGACCGACATCTTTTGATGCATAAAACCACGACGGTAAATCCCCGTCATCTATTATTTGTAAAGACGACGCTTTTAAAAAAAACCGTCGTCTATTATATGTTAATAGACGACGCTTTTACTCAAAACCGTCGCCTTTACATCAAATAGACGACGCTTTTACTCAAAACCGTCGTCTATTATATATAAATAGACGACGGTTTTTACTAAAAGCGTCGTCTATTTGATGTAAAGGCGACGGTTTTTTTAAAAGAACTGTCGTCTATTTGATGTAAAGACTACGGTTTTTGTGAAAAAACTGTGGTCTATTTGATGTAAAGGTGACGGTTTTTTTTAAAGAACTATGTTTTATTATATCCAAAGACGTCCGTATTTGTTAAAAAGCGTCGTTGATTGTATATAAAAAAGACGTTATGGTGTTAAAAGAGATCATTGATAATATATACAGATGACGATTTTTCCAATAAAACCATCGTTTTATTATCTTTAATTGGAAATAACGGAGCTCAACATTAAAAATATCAACATTCTTCCACCAAATTCACAAGCTATCCAAATTTGAACAAATTCAAATCCAAGTCTAGACATACATCTCTCTCAAAAACAAACCTAGATGACTCTACAACCCAACCTAGATAGGTCAATTGATCCAAAAACATAAAAATAAGATTCACCACAGTTGAATGACTGCAAGCTTCTGCTCTTCTGGTGGAACCTTCAAAAGCAGGCATATCATCCATGTGATTCATCTGACCTGCACCACGAAGTCATGAATTAAAAAATGAAAAGAAATGGTAGCAAAAATGTAAAGCACACATGTGGTGCAATTATTCATAAGATTTCCGCTGTTTCTCATATGAAGAGACATTTTCATCAGTGAGCTCTCTTTTAGCATTAAGGTATTTGGCATTTTCATGCTCCATTTGGCAAAGTGACTAAAAGTATCACGAAAATGCATTAATTACAATCAAAACCAGTATTCCACTATTGAAATAAAGAAACTCATATAATTAGCAAGAAAATAAATTAGAAGCTCTGTCCAACATAGATAAAGCACACATTTAAGGTGTAAAATCAACATCTATGAGATACTATGGAATAGAAGGTAGCAAGATATTGACGCAGATCAAACCAAAATAGTGAAATGTGAAATAATGAAACAAACCAAAGAGATTCATACCTCTCCATGAATTTCTGGCTTAGAGAGTGGAAGGTTAAGAAACATTCTTCCCTGCCGAGCCAAACTAGCAAGAAGAGTCAAATTTATCTTAGTATCCCGATCCTTTAAGTATTCCCCACTGGTAGATCCTTTAAATTAATACTCATCACTGCTTAAAATGAATATAAGACAAGATTTTAAGTTTAGTCAGGCCATGAGTAGAGAAACCAATGTTGTTACCACTAAACAGCAATGTACAAAGTCAGCAATCTTAAATTAATAACCAAAAATGAAATACAAGTCTCCTATAACAAGAGAAGTCATATGAAAGTTTATGTGAAAACGGTACAAGAGCACAATTGGATTTTTTGTTTTTTTACTCTACTCTGTTAATAGGATTAAAATTTACTTACATGAGGATAAATAGAGATTGACAAAGATATCATTTGGCCAGTAATCAGATGTACGTTTAAATGATTTCACCAAGCTGACAGGAAAAACATAATAAAAATAATAAGTCACCTGCAGCTAAATTATCACAAGTCCACTGCTAGATGAAAATACATCAAATATAAAAGTCCAGCTTCAATAAATTTTTACCCTTTCAATTCCACTTTGGAATTTGACTCAAAATAGTAAAGGGATAAATATAGGCATGCGAATTAAATGGCTTAATATATTAAACAAACAAAATATGGCTACAAATGCCACACAAAGCAGTAGATAAAAAAATTGCAATAATCAGTGCAAGAATCAAAAAGTCAGAAAGCATAAGCTCACCAATAAGACTAAAGAAAAAGGCAGCATGCTGACTTCCCTAAACCAGGGGCTTTGATTGCACAGACCTGTAGCAAATCACATTAGATTAGCAAAAGCTGACTTCCCTACACAAAGAACCAAACGATTACATAGGAAAGAAAAAAAAAACCTCAAACAGGAGCATAAAAACAACTGAAAGCAAACCTTGATTCTAGCACGAAGCTTATCTAGAATAAGGTCACTCTCCACATATGCGGCTACAATCAGCAAAGGCCTTTGCTTCTGAAAAGGAGGAGCAAAAGTTTGTCAATCAATTGAAAAAAGAAAAAAAAAAACTAGTGAACCTAACCAGAGAAATGCTAACCTGCAAAGCCAACTCCAATACTTTAACCACAACATTAATACTTGAGATTTTCTTCTCATGGATTATGATTAGAGGATTTTCCAATTCCTATCAGCACATACAGGTGTTTGAAGATAATCAGCATCAAGCAAAAAGGGACTTGAGGTGCTGCTAACTTTAACAAGCAGCCCTCTAACAGTTTCAAGATATAGTTATCGCTGAGTCAAACTAAAACTTACACATTTCTGATTTTTCTGGTTGGTGATGAAATAAGGGGATATGTAGCCCTGTCTAGCTTCATTTGGGAATAAAAAAAACTAAAATAAAATTAGTTCGAGTAGTGCTACTTCCATTTCTCTATGCATATTTTACTATTATGACTCAAATCTCGACATGAATAACATAAGATGCAAGCACCACCCACACTTCTGCATACAACTCAAGCTAAGCATGACTTAGACCATATAAACAGCACCAACAAAAGTTAACTTACCATATTGAAACTGCCAATCGAGATAAGTTATGCTCCCCTTTTTTAAATCCCTTTGTCTCAGTTTTCACAGCATCCAAACAGAAACTCAAATCGACACAATCACAAGCAAAATATGTTCTCCATAGACGCTTTGTTTCCACGCTTCAATCAAATGGATTTCTCTTATTCAGAATCTCATAAACAATGGAGGAACAAACACATATTCACACATATATAAATCCCTAAAACAGAAAGAAAAAAAAAATCAGAAAAGTTGCCTTAATTTCTATACAAATCGAAAATATTTACAAAAAATATAACAATTTTCCCAGATAATTTACAATTAAACACCCAAATATTTTAACCCTAAATCATATTAGAGATATAGAAATTGATTCTTCAAAACTTATAGAAAATAATCCTAAGAGAAGGAGAGTTGTTACCTGTGGAATGGAGGAAGGGAGGCTCTCATGGAGCCAGCCAGCGAGAGAGATGGAGCGAGCCAGCGAAGAGATAGAGTGAGCTAGAGAGAGACAACAAGAAAGATAGCGCCAGCAAGAGAGAGCCATCGAGAGATAGACGACGAGAGAGAGCCGTCGAGAGGAAGATGGAGAGGGATCCATCAAGAGAGAGACGGAGAGAGGAAGATGGGGAGACAGAGAGCCATCGAGACAGAGAGTCGTTGAGAGAGCCAGAGTGAAGCTAGCTAGAGAGTTATCGCGATATTGAAACCAAAATGGCGACCTCAGTGACCTGGACGGTGAGATCTGTGACCTGGATGGCGAGATTTGTGACCTAGACGGCGAGCTCGTAACCAAGATGGCTTTTCAGAGATGAGAAAGGGAATTGAGAGTGAGAGAGAGAGAGAGCGATTTCTGAAAACGTCGCGAGAGTGAGTGTGTGAGAGAGAGAGCTGTCCGTGAAAATTTAAAACTTAAATGAAATTTTGGTCCAGCGCGTTTTAAAGCACGACGGTTATATAAATGAATGGTCGTAATTTTTATCTCCGCCTTTTAAAGCACGACGGTTCCATTTAGAACTGTCGTGGTTTTTCATGGTTTTTAAAAACAAGACGCTTTTTAGTTTTACGGTCGTCTAATACGGGTCGTGGTTTCCCATAATTGTAGTAGTGTGGTCTCCTAACAGTAGCCTTTAAAAGTAGTCTCTAGGTGCAAAGGACCCACTAGTGCAGTGGTTTGGAGTATTTATTCCCTCAGGCAAGGTCCTGGGTTCGAGTCCTAACATTCATGTACTGTGTGTAAGTTTAGTATGCTATTGCCCCTCTCAATAAGAAAGGTCCTCAAAAAAAAAAAAAAAAAAGTAGTCTCTAGGTTGTTTTTCAAAGCTACTTTCACAAGAAGCAAGTAAGAGCTTTTAAGGAATTTTTTCAATTCCCATAATACCATCATTAATTTTTTAAAATAACATCGTCTACCACCACCACCACCGTCACTTCCACCTCCACTTCATCAGCACCACCTCCACCACCACCACCACCACCACCACCGTCACCTCCACTACCACCTTCATCGCCTACCACTTACCTCTAGTTGATGTTCCTCAAACTCAAGTTCATGACGATTTAGGAGAACCAAAAAGTGTAGTAGATTCGGATGAAGATAATGTTCCCCTTGATCGACGAATCCACAATTTGAAGCAATGAAATATTAGTAGCAACGAAGATGATGAAGTCAACTTCAAGCATAAGCAAGAAAGTATTGGACCTCTTTATTGTGACCTAGATACTACATACCCGCTTGATGCCACTTTACTTGGTGATGTCCCTGCCATGTGCACTTTAGGCTCATGCGAGCTAGGACGTTGCCACTACTACAAAAATCGAAATAGACGATGATAATTCACCGTTGTGTATTCGGTTTTTCAACCGTCGTGAAATCAACTGACATCTTTTGATGCATAAAACCACGACGGTAAATCCCCGTCGTCTATTATTTGTAAAGACGACGCTTTTACTCAAAACCGTCGTCTATTTACATATAATAGACGACGGTTTTGAGTAAAAACGTCGTCTATTTACATATAATAGACGATGGTTTGTTTAAGAACTTTCGTCTATTTGATGTAAAAACGATGGTTTTTGTTAAAGAACTATGTTTTATTATATCCAAAGACGTCGGTTTTGTTAAAAAGCCATCATCTATTAAATGTGAAGACGACGATTTCTTGAAATATTGTCATCTATTAACTCTAAGACAACGATTTTTTAGTAAAACCGTCGTTGATTGTATATAAAAAAGACGTTATGGTGTTAAAAGAGGTCATTGATAATATATACAGATGACGGTTTTTCCAATAAAACCATCGTTTTATTATCTTTAGTTTTTTGAAGAGTCAATAGTTATTACATAGTCAACCAATCTTTATTCTATTACATACATACTTCCTACCTATAATTAGAAATAACGGAGCTCACAAATTCTACTAATTTGATTTTAACTTCATCAATTTGTTCTTGGGTTGACTTAGCTCTGCCTTCTTGCACATTTTCCAAGTTGTTGGTGTCGGAAAAGGAAAGACCTGCACGAAAGAGACCCCAATACTCTTAAACATAAACTTGTTTAGTAGTAACCTAACCTTAGCAAAAAGATCTATGTAGCTCTAGAATGACAGCAGAACACAATTGACATAATTGGCAAAGTACCTGTTTTTGTGGTGGCACCATAACCTATTCTTGTGGTGGCACCATAACAAACGAAAAATCAGAGATTCAGAAAATTAACAATGAAATTCTAAAATAATTAAAGTAAACAACAAAAACAAAAAATATTTTGGACCTGATGATGTTGTCGGTCCAAAAATAAACGGATCTAGTGAGGGATGGGTATGTTTTGCCTCATCTTCTTCGTCAGCTTCTTCTTGATTACGAAGGCCTTGTGGGACGGCTGTGCATATTTATAAAAAACCCAAATGAGAAACTCACTTAAATCCCACGAAATTAGCACAATACATGAACAAACATATATATATATATATATATATAGACCGATTTCCATAAGTCTTTCTAGATCGAGTCGCTGAGTTTGATGAGCGAGTTGACTGCCTGAGAGCGAGATCTTCTTTGAAGAAAGTGAAGGTCGAGATCTTTCAAATCAAACCTTTCAACCAGCTTTGATTCTCAAATACAGAACCTCCCTCTACATCTTATGGATCTGCGAAGACCTCAATCTCTCAACTCCTTCATTGATATCGATTTTTTGATGATTTTGTAGAGAGTTTCATGAGGGTGTTTTAGAGAGTGCAGGAGGGTTTCATGGAGGGAGAGATAAGGTTTTCAGAGACGGGGGAAAATCTGAAAATTTGTCGAGCGCGAATTCACTTAAGTAGCCTTTTTTTAGCGTGTTTTAAAAGACGACGCTTGTTAATGAGAGATAAGGTTTTCAAAGACGGGTGAAAATTTGAAAATTTGTCGAGCGCGAATTCACTTAAGCGGCCATTTTTTAGCGTATTTTAAAAGACGACGCGTTTTTTTAAAAAACCGTCATCTTAAATTATAATAGACGCCCTTTTTTAAAAAAAGCGTAATCTTTACTTCATAATAGACGGCCCTTTTTTTAAAAAAACCGTCATCTTTACTTCACAATAGACGACCCTTTTTTTATTTATACTTTCATTAAATACAACATAAGATTTTGTGGTATCCACTAGTGTAAATATTTTAAATTGAAGATCAAATTGAGTCATTGTATTCATATAGGGTCAAGGAGTGTAGCTGTAAAAAATCATCAAAATCGGAGTTAAAATAACCGTTAAATCTTAATTTTTTGTTTATAACCGTCAAAATGTTTTGTCCCGTTACTTAATCTCTAATTTTTTTCTTCTTTCCGATTTTTGGCGTATATGATCTCGATGTGTAAACAAACAAGTTTGACGGTTGGATCGTTGAAATTAGTTTCGTAGAATGCGTATGCCATCAAAACAATATATTCACTAACAATTAAGAGTTTATTTATACTTTTATTAAATATAACATAAGATTTTGTGGTATCCACTAGTGTAAATATTTTAAATTGACGATCGAATTGGTTCATTGTATTCATATAGGGTCAAGGAGTGTAGCTGTAAAAAATCATCAAAATCAGAGTTGAAATAACCGTTAAATCGTGATTTTTCGTTTACAATCGTCAAAAAGTTTTGTCCTATTACTTAATCTCTGAATGTTTATTTTTTCCAATTTTTGGCATATATGATCTCGAAGTGTAAACAAACAAATTTGACAGTTGGATCATTGAAACTAGTTTCGTAGAATGCGTATGCCATCAAAACAATATATTCACTAACAATTAAGAGTTTATTTATACTTTTATTAAATATAACATAAGATTTTGTGGTATCCACTAGTGTAAATATTTTAAATTGACGATCGAATTGGTTCATTGTATTCATATAGGGTCAAGGAGTGTAGCAGTAAAAAATCATCAAAATCAGAGTTGAAATAACCGTTAAATCGTGATTTTTCGTTTATAACCGTCGAAAAGTTTTGTCCTATTACTTAATCTCTGAATGTTTATTTTTTCCGAATTTTGGCCTATATGATCTCGAAGTGTAAACAAACAAATTTGACGGTTGGATCGTTGAAACTAGTTTCGTAGAATGCGTATGCCATCAAAACAATATATTCACTAACAATTAAGAGTTTATTTATACTTTTATTAAATATAACATAAGATTTTGTGGTATCCACTAGTGTAAATATTTTAAATTGACGATCGAATGCAGTCATTGTATTCATATAGGGTCAAGGAGTGTAGCTGTAAAAAATCATCAAAATCACAGTTGAAATAACCGTTAAATCTTGATTTTTTGTTTATAACCGTGGAAATGTTTTGTCCCGTTACTTGATCTCTGATTTATTTATTTTTCTGATTTTTGGTGTCTATGATCTCGATGTGTAAACAAACAAGTTTGACGGTTGGATCGTTGAAACTAGTTTCGTAGAATGCGTATGCCATCAAAACAATATATTCACTAACAATTAAGAGTTTATTTATACTTTCATTAAATATAACATAAGATTTTGTGGTATCCACTAGTGTAAATATTTTAAATTGACGATCGAATGCAGTCATTGTATTCATATAGGGTCAAGGAGTGTAACTGTAAAAAATCATCAAAATCAGAGTTGAAATAACCGTTAAATCTTGTTTTTTAAAAACCGTCATCTTTACTTCACAATAGACGTCCCTTTTTAAAAACAAACCGCCATCTTTACATATAATAGACGACCCTTTTTTAAAAAACCGGCATCTTTACTTCATAATAAACGACCCTTTTTATAAAAAAAACCGTTGTCTTTACTTAATAATAGACGACCTTTTTTATAAAAAAAAACCATCATCTTTACATATAATAGACGACAGTTCTTTCAAAACAACCATGTCTTTACCAAAAAAAGGACACTTGATTTTTAAAAGACGACGCTTGTCATACCTGCTGTCGTTGTTTTTTGGTTAGATTTTAACTCTGAAGAAAATCTTTTTAATAAGACGACGCTTTTTTATTTGTGTGCGTCGTTATAAAAAAATTCTCAACAGTATCTCCATTTTTTAGTGGTTTAAGTCACTTATCCACGACGGTTTTTTGTTACCGTCGTCTTTTTAAAAACAACGACGGTTTTTTGTTCTACCGTCGTCTTTTTCTGGTCGTCTTTTGCCCTTTTTGTAATAGTGTGCACTCACTTCATGCGTAGTATTGTTTCAAGAACTTTCAACTGATGGGGCCGACTCTTAAACCATCGACCACGATCTTGTACTACATAAGGTCCATCCCATTTCAAAGTAAACTTACATCTAGTTTTGTGTGTTGTGATCTGATGAGTACATAATTATCACATTTATTATCCCTATATTATATTTGTTAGTAACTAATTTTATTTAATTTGATATTATTTTGTGTGTTTATCTCTTTGTAGCTAGACTTTGAGGTTTAGGGTGAAGTGCCACACCCATGCCAAAAGAAGAAACAATGAAGAGATGGGCTACAGTTTTGCATTGAAAGGGGTAAGAATTTCAGATTTTAATATTTCCCTAGTGATTGTTGTTGTTGAGATTTAAGGCTATAAATAGGAAGCTCTACAAGCCTTCAAACACACCAAGCTCCACAACTCTTGAGCTTTCTCTCTTCCCTCCATCTTTCTAAGTTTTAATTTCTGTTTTTAGTTTTATTTTATTATGGGGAACTAACTCCCTAGCTAAGGCTAGGGAGAAAGCTTTTAATATGAGTGAGTAATTTTTATTAGTTTGATCCAAACTTAAGCTTTAATGTGAATTTGTGGTTTTTGTTCAAATGGAATTTGTAGTTTTCTTTTTAATTGATTGATGAATGTTTGATAATCTATTTCATGGGTTCAATCATGTTTTTCCCATTGTGTAGTAAAAACTTTCATGCTTTTAAAAGAGAAGAGAATTACTAAAGATTAATAGAATTTTGATGAAGATTATTTTTTGATAGTTTGTTGCCAATGGTACAAGTTGTGCTTAGAATACTTCTAAATGAAATTAAAAAGAGCTTTAATTATTTTGAACAACTACAATGGAAAATATTTTGTGGATCAAATTATTAAGAGTTGTATGCTTATGTTAAAAGTGGAACCCCAATGCCTTAGTGTTTTAATCAATTGAATTTTCTTGAAATCAAATCTTGCATAAATCTACTTTTCAATCATAATTGTTCTTTTTCAGCTCTGTTATCTTTACACCGCTCTCTGTGGATACGACACTCGGACTTCCAAGCTACACTGCTATATGACACCTCCCTTGGGTTTTGCAAAGTGGTGCGAACATGATCTATATTTTAAATCGCTATATCACGTAAGGCGTTGCAATCTATGTCCATAAATTGTTGTGTAAGACTTGACACGTAAACTTTTTGGGAATATAAATAGGGAGATTCACTATTATACCCAATATAGGGGCCCAAATAATAAAAAAAAACCCTATATAAAATGGATTTTAGAAACACACCGAAAGCCCATTTATAGAATAACAAAGAGGCTTTTAACTTCTTAGAAATTACAAAAACTGCCATCAATTTCTTCAAATAAGCCCAACCCCAAAACCTCATAAAAATACCCAAAACACTAAATAGGTCATCAAAGTAATTTAATAATCAAAATTAAATTCTATAGGGCCAGCTGTCATTTTTTCAGTTTTTTTTTGGGTTTGTTTATAGAGTTAAGAATGGGTGTATGACTAAATATATTACATAAATTTAATTTTATAATGAAAGAAATGATAATACATAATATAAGCAATCAAAATATACTAATTGTCACTCAATCGCAATTATAATGGAAGAAAATATAATACCTAATGTTCATTTGGTGCAACAACAGAATGCTTTGACCTATTTTTCTGAAATTCACTCAGTGGAAAATTTGGAGGTTAGGGCTGGAAGCTTGTTTCAGTGGGGATAGCTCGTGAGTTTGGGTGTTTCTTAGTGATTATCTCGACACTTCATTAGGTTTTAATTGTTTTAAACTAAAACGAAAAACACAACAACGTCATTACTACAGAAATTGAAATAGACGACGGGAATCTATCGTCATGTATCATGTTTTAAAACCGACGTGAAATCGACCACCATCTTTTAATACATAAAATAACGACGGAAAATAACCGACGTCGTTAATATATTACACGTCACAAAAAACACTAAAACCGACGTCTAATTCATACATAAATAGCTTCAAAAGACAACTTCAACTAAATTAGACGACGATTTTAGTAAAGCACAGACGTTTAAATAATGTTAAATGTCGAGAATAACTACAAAACCGACGTAAACATGATTATCAACGTCTTTACTAGAAATAAAACCGACGTGCAAAACCTAGAAACCGTCTTGGTTAATATATACTATGTTCACTAAATAAAAAAACTAACGTCTAAAACATATACCATGGTCAATTAGACGTCACTTTGGTAAAAAAAAAGTGACGTTTGAAAGCTTTAACATGGCACATATTTACTTGGACGGACGTAACAAACAAATAACCACGACCCTTTAAGTCACCACAGACGTTGAGAATGATTTTGACGGCTTGAATATAGAAATAAGCGACGTGGATTTAATATTGCACGTTGGTTAATTAAAATATATGTCATGTTTAATCCATTTACTATGGCCTAGGAGTCACATTGTGGGACGTGGTTAATTATTTACAATGTCGGTTTGTATAGGCTTTGACGTGGTTGGCATTTTAAAAGTCTCTTTTGTGAGCCACTTAGACGTGTGTAATCTCTGAGACGTCATTACTTTTAGCCTAACCGTCGTTAAGAAGTAAAGAAACGCATTGAATTATGGATTTGACGTCGGTTATTGTAAAATGAAGGTCGTGGTTAAACCTTGACTATGTCCCAAGAATCCTTATTCGACGTTTTTATGTATCTTACTACGTCGGTGATTTGTTTATTCCATGATGTGGCTAGTCTTTGTTAAGTCTCTTTTATAACCTTTTTTGACGTGTGTATTCTCCGAGACGTCAATTGTTTTATTATAACTGACGTGCAACATTGTTTTTATGACGGTAATCATCAATCGATGGTATCCTTAAATTCGTCGGTTTGAGCTCTCTTCCGTCGTGTAATTCTTTATTGTACGTCGTTAATTATTTTCTTTACCATCGTTGTTTTTAATATTTATTAACCGTGTTTAAATTAATTTGAATTAACCGACGTGTTTTCTTTTTCAAATGGCGGTTTTTATTTCATTTTTGCGCTGGCATTCCACGTCATTTTTGAAAACCCAACGTTGGTTATATTTTAGACGTCTCTTTTTGCGATTTTTGTAACTTGACCGTCGTATTTTCAGCTTTAACCCATTATTTTTAATTGTTGATTTGTCGTGCCCAAAGCCTGCAGAATGAAAATGTGATCGGAATTAAAATGATATACAGAGCTATTAGTTAATGTCATACAATTAACTGCATAACTAATGTCATACATTACGACAATCAATCAATCCATATATCTTCACACCCATCTCTAATATTCTCACTCCCAAACTCACCCACTAGGTCATCAAATGTGTCAACATTTGGGATCCCTCTAGTAAATGGCTCACACTCAATTCTAATATCACATAGCACATCATCACCAATAACATCATTATATTCTCTATTAGGCATTGATAACACTACCGACCAACCACGATGCATTGGGTCATCAACATAAAATACTTGTTTGACTTGAGAAGCCATAACAAATTGGTCATTCCTATGTCCAATTTTACTCAGATCTACAAGGGTAAATTCGAGTTCGTCGACTACAAATCCCGAAGTGTTATCTATCCAATCACACCTCAAGACTGGGATTCTAAACTTTTGGTAGTCAAGGTCCCAAATTTCTTGAATAACCCCATAAAAACCCATATTGGAGACAATAGGGTTTTTATCCTTGGCACTAGCAATTTGCATAGTATGTGCAAGTAAATAAACTCCACTATTTTGGACAGTTCGCACATCATCTTGTGCCTTAGTGTTAAATTTGACACCATTAATAAGATAGCTCCTATATGATGGCACTGCCATGCTTGGACCAGCTGCTAACCACCTCAAATTTTCTGATACGCCATTATTGTCTTCCCCATTAAGTTCACTTTGAACCTGCAAATTAAACATATATCTTAATTCAATCTAACATATAGAAAGAAAGAAAATTAAAAGTTCAATATGTCATTCAATAACATATATACCTTAAAGCGTAGCCATTGAATGAAAGTGCTATTGTGCTTATCTTGTAGCCACTTTGTTCTCTTTCTAAATTTTGGATAAGTGGTCTTGATGTGGATCATATGTTCCCTACAATTGACATGAAAAAATCACGCATTACGGTCCCTTGTATATAAGATAAACATAAGGAGTAATAATATTTAAAATGGCTACATATGAAAAATTAAACTCATACGTACTCGATATAAGTTAGGACTTCCTCTGTATTCTCCAAGACATATAAATGTGCCTGGTTCAACAAGTCCAGATCAACTAAGCTCACTGTGCAACCTGATAATGGCTTTGAAACTCCCATCTTCTAGCTTGAAGGCACTCCAACTATAGTAACATCAGATAAATGCTTGGTACAAAACTCTACAGCTTCTTCAGCTATATACCACTCAACAATGCAACCTTCGGGACGAGTACGATTCTGAACATACTCCTTTAGCACTTTCATATATCTTTCAAATGGATACATCCATCTAAAATATACTGGCCCACATAATAGACGAACTTCTCTGACAAGATGTACTACTAGATGAACCATGATATCAAAGAATGAAGGGGGAAAGTACTTCTCAAGCAAACCAAAGTAACTACGACATCTTCTTCCAACTTATCTAGCTTGGAAACGTCTACCGTCTTTGCACATATAGCATTGAAGAAGAAGCACAATCGAGTTATTGCATACCTTGCAGGCTTCTCCAACACAAAACGAATTGCCACAGGGAGCAATTGTTGCATCAAGGTATGACAATCATGAGATTTAAGGCCAAGAAGTCTTGAATCTTTTAAAGATACAAGATTTTTTATATTTGAAGAATAACCTTCAGGGACCTTCATACCATAGAAAGAATTGCAAACCGCTCTCTTCTCTGCTCTTGACAAATTCCAAGGCCCTGGAGGCAAGCGAGTACGTCTCTCTTCATACTCGGGTTGCAAATCAGTTTTGACCCCTATGTTCAATAAGTCTAACCAAGTAGCAATCCCATCTTTATTTTTTCTAGGGATCTCTAGCAATGTACCAATGATACTATCGCAAACATTCTTCTCAATGTGCATAACATCTAGGGCATGCCTCACAAGGAGGTATTTCCAATACTCGAGATCAAAAAATTTTGATTTCTTCTTCCAACAAACTTTGTCACCATCTTTTTCACCAACACTTCCCCCATTTTTCGAGCCCCATATGTAATTAATATCTTCAACCATATGCAGCACTTCTTCTCCGGTTAATGGCTCGGGAGGCATGCCATATTCAGGTTTCCCATTAAAAGCTGCACGTTGCCTCCTATATGGATGATTGATTGGTAACCACTTTCTATGCCCAATGTAACAAATTTTGTGGCCATTTTTCAACCTGTGACTAGGTGTATCATCGCCGCATATTGGACACGCTTTATATCCTTTAACGACACAACCAGATAAGTTTCCATAGGCAGAAAAATCATTAATTGTCCACAGTAATACACCTCTGAGTGTAAAGTATTCTCCTATGTGGGCATCATACACTCCTCTAATCCCATCCCACAGCGATTTTAAATCATCAATCAAAGGCTCTAAGTAGACGTCTATATCATTTTCGGGCTGTTTAGAACCGGAAATCAATAAGGTCAACATCATGAACTTCCGCTTCATGCATAGCCATGGTAGGAGATTATATGTAACTAACATAACTGGCCAACAACTGTATCTGCTACTTAAAGAACTGTGGGGATTGAATCCATCAGATGAGAGAGCCAATCTCAAATTTTTTGGCTCATTACCAAAGTCGGGCCATTTATTATCAACAAGTTTCCAAGACGGGGAATCCGCTGGATGAGACATATGACCGTCAACTGATTTTCTTGCAGCATGCCAAGTCAAACTTTTCGCTGTTTTATGTGATTGAAACATCCTTTTAAACCTTAGAATTGGAGGAAAATACCACACCACCTTCGCTGCCACACCCTCTTTCAAGAACCCATCTTTGGTTTCCTTGCACCTTGAGATACCACAAGTAGGACAATTAGTAGCTTCCTCATACTCCTTCTGATACAAAATGCAGTCATTGGAACATGCGTGGATTTTCTCATAACTCATCCCTAAAGCAGACAAAGTCTTTTTTTCCTCGTACATAGAGGAAGGTAGTGTATTTCCTTCTGGAAGCAATTCTCCTTGAAGTATCAATAATTCTGTAAAACAAACATCACTCATCCCATGTTTTGCTTTCAAATTATATAACTTCACCAAAGCCAACAACTTCGTGTACTTACTGCAACCAGGGTACAAGGGTTCATTGCCATCCCCAATCACATTGGCAAACTCATAAGGATTAGATCCAATATTGGCAAAATCATTATCATCCATCCCTAATTCTTCAGAAACATAACTGAACCTACTTTGCTCATCTTTTTCCACATTTCTACTAGCATTGGTAGTCCATTCCCAAGGTTCTCCGTGCCATGTCCAAATCTTATAGCTTTGGTCAATTCCATTAAAGTATAAGTGTTCCCTTATAATTCCAACCCCAAACAATCAAATATTCCCACATTTAACACATGAACAACGAATATGAGTTGTATTTCCAAGATTTTCTACAGCAAAATTCAAAAATTCTTCCACCCCTAACTCATATGCCTTCGATCTTCTATCCGCATGCATCCATGACTTATCCATCTCACACTCTATAAAATCATATAAATATATATATATATTAAAGTGGAAAGACCAGCAATGAAACACTACCTCATTCAAATAGCAGAGAACAAATTGAAAATAAAATATAAAACATGAACAAGACGACTGTTTTTACAACATAATCGTCGTTTAATATAAATCATATGATGGCATCTATAGTTACCGTCGTCATTAAGTACCCAAACCCAGAAATATGTACAGCATTCTGGTAGACTAAAGACGACGTTTAATGGAGAAACAGTCGTCTTTAGGCTACCAGTTGCGGCTTAAAACTCAGACGACGGGAGTAAATGAACAACCGACGTATAATAAACATTTAGACGACGATTTGATCCATCAACCGTCGTTGTGGTTTAAAAAAAACAGCTTAAATATCCCATCCCCATTCTTTTTCCAAGAACCCATGGCCAAACAAACATAAAAGAACCCAAATAGAGAATAATTATTACAAGAATGCAAACACCAAAACATAAAAGAACCCTAATACAGCTACCAATTAAGAACACATAGCTACCAACGAAAACATTTATGGATTTAAGAAGAGATTAGGGTTAAAGGGACTAGAGTTGTACTTACATGGATATTGAGAGAGAGCTGAGAGAATATAACAACTGCTTGAGAGAGAGCTTGGAGAATCTACCCAACGATTTGAGAAAGAGCGAAAACTTTCAGACAAATTTATGTTGAAGAGAGAGAATGAACTATTTGAGGGTTAAAGGGAAATTCTGAAAATTTTAGGTCGCAGTCAAAAATTTTAAAGTACCGCATTTTTCAACGACGACGGTAAATCTTATATATAGACGTCTAATATGTACTTACGACGGCGGTTTTCACACAAGACCAACGTTGTAAACATAACATACGTCGCCACTTAATAACCGACGTCGTAAACCAGATTCCATTAGTCTGGGTTTACGTAGTTGACCAAAAACAGCGGGAGAAAACCGGCGTCGTTTCAATAAACCCTAAACCCTAAACCCTAAATTTTACAATAATTTAAAAAAAATACACAAGTATGAGAAAAATGAACCGAAAATTGCTATGGACTCCTTACAACAATGCCTTCTATAATAGTAGACTAAAATATGGATTTCATCATTTTGAATTTATGGGCACCAATGGATCACATAAACTTTAGGGTTATGTTATGTAAAGTATAAGGAGTACCATGCTTTGTCTCTAACTTTGTTTGAATTTTGTTATCATTTGAACTTTGAAAACTAAAATTACATTTTTCAGGCCTTAACGGGCAAGATATTGTCTCAATAAGTGCATAGAATTTGTCGGTATATTTTTCGAATTTTGTTTTGAATATATTATTAATATTAGTAATTAAATACAATAAAAAAATATTTGTAAAATTATATTTTTTAAAGCTTTAGGGGAGAGACAATATTTCAATGAGTGCTTGGTAGTTGTCAGTTTAATTTTTGGAATCAGTTTTGAATTTAATATGGAATTAAATAAAATATAAAAGTCATTTAAAATTAAATGTCAAATGACCTAGCCGACGTTGTATCCTTTTACAACGACGTTAAACATCACAAACCGACGTCATATATTTTTTAGACGCCGAAACGAATAGAAAACGACGTCAATTTGTTGGAGAATCGACGTGGGTTATTGTATTACCACGTCATTTTATTTTCAATAACCGACATTGTTTATCTATACGACGTCCAATTTTTAATAATAACCGCCTTTATATATTATTAAGACGTCGATATGGTTGTACTAACAGACGTAGTATATCGATACAAAATTCATCTGTACAAGATGAATTAATTATAAACTGTCGTGTTTATGACTGTTACATGTCGTTTTTAAGAATTGCCGTCGATGTTATATTTCCAGTTACAGCAAGACGACCATTGTGTACACATATGAGACGTGTAAATTAGAATAAGACGTCAGTTTTTGGGAACTAAACAAATGTTAATAAAAAATTTAATTTTTTTTTATTGTTGTTCGATTGATTACAACAAAAATATTTATGTACATTTTAAATAAACTAAAATATTTATGTACATCAATTATCTTTGGGTAATAACTTGTTCACGAATTCTGCCCATTCATGCCTAACTTCTTCAATATGTTCTTGTGTATATTGAACTCGATCTTTTTTCTTTTCAAATTGCAAAATAAACCAAAAAACCGACGTGTTATAAAGATACAAACGACGATTTTAAAGAAAAATTTGACGTAGTAAAATAAAGAAAGAATGCCTCGTAAAATTTTTCCTTTTATCTTCTTCTCGAAATCTAGGTCTGGATCATGAATTATATCTCTCATGAATCGCATCACGTAATAGCCACACTCTACACTTGTTGGTTGTTCAGGAGTGCCGTGTAGATTTTTCCAAATGGCATGTTTACGTGTTGAATTTTTGTTTATATGAATGTTAAACATTTTAATTGCCCTGTTATAAGAAAACAAAGGGTGTTAATGACAAAACGAAAAATTTAAATACAAATAGTAACTGTCGTGGTAAATCAGTAAAAATGATGGAGTTTTAAAACAAATGACGTGGTATTTTGTTTCAAACGGCGGTAAAAAATTACCGTCATTGTGTAACATTATAACGTCGGTTAGAGGAAAACGCCATATAACAAAAAAATGAACAGAAAAAATTAAAACGTTCTTAAATAAAACCCAAACGACGTGGTAGTTAAATTAACACGACGTTTTTAAGACAATACTGACGTAATAAATTATTTAAAACGTCAGTAATAACTTACCGTCGTTGTATTGTCATTATAACGTCGGCATTATAAAAAACCGTCATATATTCAAATGCTTTAAAGGAAAAAAAATCTTAGATCAGAAGAAATCAACTTACGTATTTACTATATTTTTCATGTCGTCGTCAATGGAGCATTTTGGCAGTGAATTCAGGTAATAGGCAGTCTCCGTTGCTGATCTCACAATTACCATCACCCAATGACCCCTACACATAATGATCCATATAGGTTAAATAGTACTACAAAGAAAAATATTACAAGCTTAGGTAAATACTTTAAATGGTACTAACCCTGGATTATAAGGGACCAAGAAAAATTGATTCCCATCTGTTGTTTTCAGGCGGCTTGACAGGTTTTTTATTCGGTCTGATATAGTTCCAGATTGAGAGCTGACTAGCCCAAGGTCCACCAGGCCAATAAGGTTGACCATATTTGCCATTTTTAAATAGTCAAATAGGTACTTAAATATAAGAAAGTCAATTAAATGAGATTTTAATTTAAAAGAAAGGGAAATGTAAAACAAAATGGGATTTCTAGAATTACCTCATGTATACTGATATCACTGTGGTTCCAATCTCAACCATGGAACCAAACTGCAAAACATTTTCAGTGAAGAGGAAGGTATCATGCTCAAAGCCAAACACTTCCTTGGGCATGTGAACTGTCAGCATCTCGTTACTAGGCAACAACTTGGTCTGGAAATGTTGGCATAAGGCTAACAGAGGAGGTGGCATGTCTAGCTTTGAGAGATCCTGTTAAAAGAAATAAATAAAGAAATATAAGTTAGTTTGTGTGTGAACTAAAATAAACGACTCTAACTAAACCCAAAAAATAGACGTGGTATATAATATAAACGACGGTTTCTAGTAATACTGACGGAGGAAAGGTTATAGACGTCGGTAAATACATAACCGTCGTTGTGTAAACTATATAACGTTGCTACACTAAAGAAAGGTTGTCTAATTAAAATGCAGTTAATGCTATCATGAAATAGACGACGGCAAAAAACACAGTCGTTATTTTTAATGTCCAATAATTTGCAAAACAAGTAAAAGCGTCGTGGTATTTAACTCAAGACGACGGTTCTTGGAAGAAACAGACGTATTATTGTTTTTCAATGTCGGTAAATATATGCTGTTGTTGTTCAAAAATTTTAACGTCAGATATTTAAAAGGGCGACGTCTATTCTAAATTTAAAAGGCAGAAAACGAAAATATCAGAGATTTTACCATGTCCTCTTGCTATTTTCCAGCAGTATCAGCTTCAGGCTTTGGATCTTCTAATCCCAAAGCTAGGGGTCTGATACCAGTGGCCCCAGAGCAGCTTGCCTTATCAGACATTGGATTTTTTGGGCTTTGATCTTGAGGGGGAAAAGTAATTGGAGTAATTGGGTTTTGAGCATCCTGCTGGGATCAAAATTAGGAACTAGTTGACGAAAATGTGCCAACATAGCCTCCCTCTCTGCTCTAACTGCTTCCATTATAGTTTCCCTTGACCTCGCCTCAATCCTCAAGGTCTCTTCTCTGACTGCCTCCCTCACCCTTTCCTTCAAATTATCACCAAATTTCACTCTCTGCTGTTTCGGCAAATTGAAGAACTGAGTTGGGGAAACGACAGCACCAACTCCTCTGACTCTCCCACCATGCTCGGGGGTTCCCAAAGCAAGAGTCAGGACATCATTGCTCCCGGAGACAGTCAGAGTGCCTTCGGAGAGTTGCTTTTGCAAATCATCCTAAAAGAGAGAAAAAGAGATTGTTAGAAACTGAGCGGAGTGTTAAACAGATAAATAAACCGACGTAATATATCATTTACCACGACGGTTTTATTAAATAACTGACGTAGTATTAATTTAACACGTCGGTATTTAAATACCGTCGTTGTTTACACTTTACAACGTCGGGAGAAAAAAACTCGTCATATATTCAAAATCAAACAGATTAAAACATAAATCAAATACCGTCGTAGTATTTAAAGTAAGACGACGGACTATTGAACAAACAAACGTTGGCCTTAATTTCATACGGTTGTACAAAAGTACCGTCGTTGTATAAATATTCTAACGTCTAGATGAGATAAAACCGTCGTAAATTTTAATGAAGAAGTGAAAAAAACTCTATTGAAATATGCATTCATTTCCAGAAATTGTGCACCAAAAATTTCAGTGAAATAGACAGAAAGAGGGAGAGTGTGTGTGTGAGTAAACTTAAAACAAAACGGCCGTCTCCGGAATTTAAGCCGTCGTATTGTTTGGTTCATTTTTACACATGATTTTTCATGTTATTCACCCACTATTTTGAGTTAGTTCTTAACAGTTTATAGCTTTTTATTTCCTTTTTGTGTTTTCTTAGATTTTACCTTGGTTAGGATGAAAATGAGCTAAAAGTGCATTATTGGTTATAAATTCTGTTTTTGTTCATTTTCGTAGGTCAACTTCTTGGCCTGGGATCAGCATGCTCTGGTGCTCGGATGAGGTGAAGATCTTCATGAAACTTGTTCCAATGGATGTTAACTACAACATATCCAAATTTGAGCTCCATTGGACAAGTCTTGCCTATCCAACCAATCCAGCAAGTTACCACAGCTCCAGAAATCCGAAGTAGTCCAGCTTTTACCTCCTATGTGTCACTTGATTCTTCTTGTTACCATAACACTTGGTAACAAGAATTTACCTTAGTGAAAGAGATATTTTCTGAAGCAATTGGCATCTTTATGAAGACAAGGCTTCATCATTTGTAAGGGGACAAGAAGACAATGGGCAAAGGCTTTAACTAAAGCTTGAGTTGTATATTATTTTCTTGGAGCTGGAAAGGAGGAGAGAGGGAAGCAAAAGGTTGGAATCAGATTTTGGAGGAGCATTGAACGTGGGAGGGGGAATTCATTCTATTATTCTACAACTTAGGAGCAGATTTTGGAGAGCTTGGAGCTAGGAGAAAGCCAAGGTGCAGCCAAGCAAAGTGGAGAAGAAGACTTCCACCATTGAAGACTTCAAGCTTTCACCACTTTCACAAAATCTGTAAACTCTTTCTAGTTTTAATTCAAATTTGTGTTTGAAATGATTATGAGGAACTAAACTCCATAGCTAGGGCTTAGGTTGAAGCCCTAAACATGATTACCTTATTGTTTTGATGCTTGAGTGTATGAATTTCTGAATATTGTTGATGAATTTCAATTCACTAAAATAATCTATCCTTGATGTATGTTCTTCCTTGATTGATCACCTTTGAAAGCATGCTTATTGAGATTGTTGGGATTATGTGTATATTCATGTTTTCCTAAGCAATAGATGGATGGAGTAAGAACCATCCATGTGAATTGGTTTCTTGAATACCTAATGTAAACACCATGCTATTAGGATTCTTGTGATGTTCATATTCTCTTTGAACTTAATGGGGTTTCCTTGTAATTGAATCGAAGTACGAACCATACCTAGGTTCGGTTATGAGGAGGGCACAAGTATTGTAGCACGAACCATGCACTTTACGTATATTAGAGAGAATCAATGCGTCTTGAGCCACGACCCATGGTCTTGATTGCGAACATCTTTATCAACACATTTAGAGTTCATCACTTGAGTATTCATGAACTTGGGTAGAATTGTTTAGGGTGGATTCCGAAACCCTAGTGTTTGTTACATTTTACTTTCACATTTTGATAATTCATCTCTGCCATTCTCATTTAATTTCGAAGTCCATTTACATTCATGCACTAGAAATAGGTCACATGAACCAAACCAAACCCCCCCCCCCCCCCCAACGTGTGTGTGAGTTGCGTGTTTGACACGTTTTGTGTCTTTGTCACTGCATTTTGTTTATTTTCGTAATTGTTTTGGACTTTTGGTCTGCATTGTGTTCTTGCATTTTCTGTGCTGAATCCAACCGTCTAAAGAACGTGAATTTTGGACGTACGGTTGGAAAGTTATAGGTTAAAAACTGGACAGAGGTCGAAACTGAAAAAACAGAATTTCGATTTTGTGAAAAACGACCGGTCGTACTAAACAAACGACCGGTCTCTTGTGCCTAACGACCGGTCGCCAGTCTCTAACGACTGGTCGCTCTTCACACATTCTTCAAATTTCGATTCTGTAAAAAACCGACCGGTCGCTTGTACCTAACGACCGGTCTCTAGTCACTGTTCACGACACTGTTTATTCACTGTTTAAAGGTGATAAAGAGGTGATAAAATGGTGATAGAAAATGCTGTTTGTGTTTTTCTTTAGTTTTCTTGTGTTGTTTCAGTTCTTTTACACTTCTTTGCTCATTTTTAGTTTCCTTTTTGCATTTGTGCATTTGTGGTGTGTCAATTAAGTGTTCTTTACATACTCAATTTAGAACTTATAGGAAGCCGACAAGTTCTTCGTGGGATCGACCCCGTACTTACATAATCTATACCTCAATAGATTCGTGCACTTGCGGGTATTTTTAATTGGTTGTTTGCACATTAATTTGTGTCCTCTTAGGAATGCAACACGTATTAATTCTATATAGACGTCTGATTTATTCAAAAACTGACGTTCTATTCATTTTACGACAGGCGGTAAATAAAAACCGTAGTGACGTTTATTTTATAACGTCGGTTATTTAAACGTGCGACATCTATACGAAAATAAATAACTATGTTTTTCAAATTTAGAACAGAGTTAGTGAGACTTACTATTATTTTTGCCTTCTCTGCAACCTTTGGATCAAGGATGTTCCCTGTTTTATCTTCTCTTGCCTTCTTCCATAGAAGAGCTTGATCAAGTTCTTCACCGGGCATGGTTTCTACCAATTGGTCCTCCAAACCAACATACCCTTTTTTAGACAACCTATGGTTGTACTCCAATTTATCCCTCCTCTATTTCTGCTCAGTATGCATAACCTCAAAATCTGGGGATAACCTTAAAGCTACAAAGGCATCCCATTGCGATTTCTCTATGAACTTATAAAGCTCAGGGGGTTCTTTTAACTTCTCCTTGTCATGTGCGAATGGAAGGATATACTGCCTAGTTACGTTATACTTGAAATCCTTCCATTTTTTGGCGGCAGACGACAAGACCATCTTCTTCCACCCATCCCCAATAACATAGGCCATTTGAACAGCTTCCCAAATCTACTCCTTCACGTCCTTGTCCACAAGAGGGACTCTGGTGCGTGCCAAAACACCAATATAAGACTGTATCTCAATAGCAGCCTTGCCATGTGGTCTACCACTTTTATTGAACTCAACCACAGGCTTAATCTTCTGAATTTTCCTCTTCACAACATGGCTCATTGTGTTGATAACGCGGGTGGATTTTGGCTCCTCAAGAAATGTGGCTGTGCTGGGGTCTTTATCGGAAGTAGAAGAAAATCTCATCCTCTTCGAGGATTTGCTTTGAACTGATTTGCCTTCATCCATTTCAGCCTTTGAAATTGATTTGGCTTCATCCCTTTAAGCCTTTGAAACTGATTTGGCTACAATTAGTTGACCCTTTGAAATTGATTTGGCCTCTGACACTTGAGCTTCCTTGTTTTGAGATTTCGAAACCATTTTTAATTAATCTGCAAGGAAAACAACATCAGTTATTAAAAAAGAACGATGTAATAAAAAAGAACCACATCCTAAAAATACAGCCATGATATTTAATTTAGGACGACGGTTGTACGACGGTTGTAAACCAACACCGTCGTCGTAAATACAGCACCACGACGGTAACACGAAAACAGCGACGTCCTATTAAACAGTCTCTCAGACCATGTATGGTAATAGGACGACGGTTTTATCTCGTTCATGACGTAAATGTTTATAAACCACGTCGGTTATTCAGCCTACGAACCGACGTGGTTTAAAATTTACTGCGTCAAAGCACAAAATACAACCGTCATCTCACTGAGATGGGATACAAGAAAAACAACAGTTTTTCTCCCACCAGACGATGGTTTTATCTTGTTTTCGACGTATTAATTGTCACACCATGACGGTTATTAACCACCGTTGTGCAGTTTGCATTAGGTCGGATATAACGACCGTCGTGGTGTGTCGATTCTATCGTCGCAAACAAGATAAAATAGTCGTCTTTTGACGTAGTAAGACTGATGGACTAATGAATTTAATCAAAACCAGTTGAAGATTTCCTCAATTTGACAAAATCTTTTTTCCAGACAACAACGGCTTTCAAATGAAATGTAAAAAAAAGTGAAGAGATTGAGAAAAAAACCTTTGGCGTGCAAAGAAAGTTTCCTTCCGATGTAAGAAAATGGTGATTTGGAGACGAAGACGAAGATGATGACGAGATTCAGACGATGATGCTGCTTTTGGGAAATGAGAGGGAAACTGAGATATTTTATCGGTGAGAGAAAACCGTAGAACATTAGGTCAGGTGACGAAAAGTTTATATATTTTCCCAAAGTTCAATACTACGACGTTTTTATTAAAAACCACCCTAGTATTTAGTTATAACGACGGTAAATAAGTAGGAACCGACGTGGTTATCACTACAGCCAAATGACTTTTGGAATTCCGATGTGGTTATGACGGCGCTTGTTTATCTAAACTGACATTGTCCTTCGAAATTCAATGACTATTTATTTTAAGAAACCGACGTGGTTACTTTGATATTATGAAAACGACGTCGTTCTCTTTTTAATACACGACAAGTTTGTAATACATGACGTCGTTCTCTTTGCAGAAGTGAAAAGGACGACGTTGATTAGTTAAATATGACGTCGCTATGCATAATAGAACCGACGTGGATATTTACGATAATTTGTTTAAATATGATTTTTTCACGCGTTTTTTAAATCTCAGTTTTCAATTAGGGTTCCAACTTCTTCTTGCCCTTGGCTCTGTCTCATCCAACTTCCAAAAGCAAAAGTTTTTAGTTGCGTTTTCTGCAATATTTCACTCACAAGACCAAGCATGGGGAATTTCTTTGTATAAATTATCTTTGGTTTGCAGAATGATTCCTCACAAGACCAAGTATGGTGTAGCCGCACTTGCCCGTTTGAAGGCATACGAGGGTGTTCCTGATGCTCCTTATGATAAGATAAAGAGGATGGTCATTCCTGATGCTTTGAAGTGAGCTTTTCACACTTTGTTGATTTTGATTATCTGAAATTATTAGTTTTCGTGAACTGAAATTATTGTTTTTGGAAATGATCTGATTATCTGAAATTATTTGCCTTTTAAATATTGGTCCTATTAAATATTGATCTGTGGCTATGCAGGAGCTTGAGAACAAGAGGAAGGAGAGGGCCCAGCTTGCATATGAGAGGAAGAAACAATTGAACAAGCTGAGGGTGAAGGCAGAAAAGAAACCACGAAGAGATTTGCCTTTTAAGACGAAAATGTTGTTGATGATTGAGAATTAAATTTTGTTTTATGTTAAGAAAGATATTACCAAAATAAAAGAATAATTAATTAATTTTAAAAATCAATAAAAATAAGATGGCGGTTTACAGAGAAGGCAGACGTATAAATAGAAAAAATACGACTGTAATTTGAACTTAGGACGTGGTAAATAAATACGACAGTAGTGTTGTAGGTATCGTCGTAGTACACTCCAAAATAATAAGTTGATAAATTAATCTCTCGCGTCATGGTATATTGTTTAACACGTCATTTTTTTGTAATATACCGACGTGGATTCGATTACATTATACAACGTGGATTCCATTAAAGAATAACCGACGTGGTTTTTTACAATTAGACGACGGTATGTGTATAAGGACCGCCGTGAGTTTTAAAGATTTATTGTATAAATTTGACTCTTTCTTTCAGTTTCAGTTTTCATTTAGGATTCCAAGTTCTTCTGATCTCTCTGGAGGCTCGTCTTCCTCTCTCACATACACACATACATCATCACTCTCTCTCACATCTCAAAGACAATAATTTGGATGTTAATGATGTATGCGTTTTGGTGTATCTCAAAGACACCAAAACGCACACATCATTAACTTTCAAAACATTGTCTTTCTCAAAGTTTGCAGTGGTCAGTTCAGTTCTGGTTTCTTTTTGGATTTTGTGTGTTTAAAATATTGTCTTTCTCACTTTGGTGGTTCGATTATGATCAGGATCCAAAGATCTCAATGGTAAGATATCATACCTCTTGGGATCTCATTTTAATTTTCATAGGCTACCAAAATAAAAAAATAATTAAATCTTAAAAAGAAATAAAAATTAAGACGGCGGTAGTATTGACGTAGTATTGATTTCACACGTCGGTATTAAAATACTGTCGTTGTGTAACAATTCCAACGTCGATAGAAAAAACCCATCGTATATTCAAAAGCTATAACAAATAAATAGAACATAAATAAAAAACCTGTACCGTCGTAGTCTTTCAATTAAGACGATGGACTGTTGAAAAAACTGATGTAGTACATAATTTCAAACGGCGGAAGTCGCTGTATATGCATTTAATGAAGAAGTGAAAAAACTTAATAGAAATATTCATTCTTTTCAAGAAATTGTGCACCACAAATTTCAGTGAAATAGACAGAGAGTGGTAGAGTGTGTGCGTGAGTAAACTTAAAAAAAGACGGTCGTCTTAAGAATTTAAGCCATCGTATTAATTCAATCTAGACGTCTAATTCATGAAAAAACCGACGTGCTATTCTCAAGAATTTTTCCTTCTCTACAACCTTTGGATCAGGGATGTTTCCCGTTTTATCTTCTCTTGCCTTCTTCCATAGCAGAGATCGATCGATTTCTTCACCGGGCATGGTTTCTTCCAATTGGTCCTCCAAACCAACATACCCTTTTCTAGACAACCAATGGTTGTACACGCATTTTTCCCTTCTCTGTTTCTGCCCGGAATGCACAGCCTCAAAATCTGGGGATAACCTTGAAGCTACAAAGGCATCCCACTGGGATTTCTCTATGAACTTATAAAGCTGAGGGGGTTCTTTTAACTTCTCCTTTTCATTTGCGAATGGAAGGATAAACTGCCTAGTTAAGGTATACTTGAAATCCTTCCATTTTTTGGCAGTAGACGACAACACCATCTTCTTGCACCCTTCCCCAATAACATAATTCATTTGAATAGCTTCCCAAATCTGCTCCTTCAAGTCCTTGGGCAATTGAGTCCATTTCTTGTCCACAAGAGGACTCTGGTGCGTGCCAAAACACCAATGTAAGACTGCATCTCAACAACAGCCTTGCCATGTGGTTTGCCCCTTTTATTGAACTCAACCACATGCTTAATCTTCTGAATTTTCCTCTTCACAACACGACTCATTGGGTTGATACCGCGAGTCAATTTTGGCTCCTCAACAAATATGGCTGTGCGCGGGTCTTCCTCGGAGGTTGAAGAAAATCTCATCCTCTTCGAGGGTTTGCGTTGAACTGATTTGCCTTCATCCACTTGAGCCTTTGAAACTGATTTGGCTTCATCCCTTTGAGCCTTTGACACTTGAGCTTCCTTGCTTTGAGATTTCGAAACCATTTTTAATGAATCTGCAAGAAAAACAAGGACGGTTAATTAAACAGATCGACGTAATAATAAATAAAAGACGTCGGAAAAAGGACGGCCGTGACTTCAAATTTAGGACGACGATTGAAAAACAACACCGTCATCGTAAAAAAATACAATGACGGTACCAAGAAAACAACGACGTCTTATTAAACAGTTCGGGTATTAAGACTAAAAACCGACGTGGTTTAGACATTAAAACGTCAAACACAAAAGACAACCGTCGTCTTACTGAGATGTGATACAGGAAAAACGCGAGTTCTTTCTGCCATGAAACGACAGTTTTATCTTATTTTCGACATATTACTTGTCACACCATGACGATTATTAACCACCGTCGTGCAATTTGCATTAGGTCAAATTTAACTCCCGTCGTGGTCTGTTGATTCTAACATCGCAAACAAGAGAGAACTGTCGTCTTCAGGTGTCGTGAGAGTAATGGACCAATGAATTTAATCAAACCAATGAAAGATTTCCTCATTTTGACGGAGTCTTGTTTCCAGACTCGTTCTTTCAAAACCCTCTTCAAATAAAAGTGAAAAAAAAGAAAAGAGATTGAGAAAAAACCTTTGGCGTGCAAAGAAAGTTTCCTTCCGACGCAACTTTAGTGATTTAGGGATGAAGACGATGACGATGATGATTACGAAGCTGTTTTTGGGAATTGAGTGGGAAACTGAGATATTTTATCGGTGAGAGAGAACATAGAACTTTAGGTCAGGTGACAAAAAATTTTATATATTTTCCCAGAGTTCAATACGATGGCGGTTTTATTAAAAACTGCCCTAGTATGTAGTTATAACGACGGACAATAAGTAGAAACCGACGTGGTTATTAAAAAAGCCAAACGACTTTTGGAATTTCGAAACCGACGTGGTTATTTAAGTTTTACACAACAAAAGTTTACTTTTGATGACCTGATAGTATATGTTATGACGGCGCTTGTTTATCTAAACCGTCGTTATATTTTGAAAGTCAATGACCATCCGTTTAGGAAACCGACGTGGTTACTTAAATTCAACGAAACTTTGTTTTAGTACACCGTGGTGGTTAATTAAAAGTCAGTGATTTCTTTGGTTTTCCAAAAACGACGTCGTTCTCTGGGCAATACACGACAAAAGTTTACTTTGGTAAAAGTGGTATTACATGTTACCACGTCGCCATTTTATGCATAACCGACATTGTTGATTTTAAAAGTCGTTGGCCTTAGTTTACGGAAATGACATGGTTATTTATATTTATACGACTCCAATTATTACCCACCGACGTCTATTATTTCAATTTGACGTTGCTACTTGTAATAGAACGGACGTGGATATTGAAGATAATTTGTATAAATATGATTTTTTCACGCGTTTTTTAACTCTCAATTTTCAATTAGGGTTCCAACTTCTTCTTGGCCTTGGCTCTATCTCACATCATGATGGTTTGTGTATCTGAAAGACAAATGGTTTATAGTAGACACTTTAGCTTCTTATCCATTTGAAATATGAAGAGTCACTTTAGGTTCTTATACATTTCATATTTCAAATGGATAGAAGCTAAAGTGTGCACTATAAACCATTTCAACGTCACTTTGGTAAGATCAGGATCCAAAGATCTCACTAGTAAGATTTCATACCTCTTGGGATCTCATTTTAATTTTCATGTGACAACGGTTTTAATAGAAAACCGTCGTGATTTTTCTTGGAAGCAATAAAAATAAGAGTTAAGTGGTAGTGTTCTCAGTCCTGTATGTTTGATGATTTTCCTTCTGTTCGCACCACTTGCAAAACCCAAGGGAGGTGTCGTATAGCAGTGTAGCTCGGAAGTCCGAGTGTCGTATCCACAGAGAGCAGTGTAAAGAAAATAACAGAGATGAAAAAGAACAAGTATGATTGAGAGGTAGATTTATGCAAGATTTGATTTAGAGAAAATTTAATTAATTAAAACACTAAGGCATTGGGGTTCCACTTTTAACATAAGCATGCAACTCTTATTAATTTGATCCACAAAATATTTTCCATTGTAGTTGTTCAAAATAATTAAAGCTCTTTTTAATTTCCTTTAGAAGTATTCTAAGCATAACTTGTACCATTGGCAACAAACTATCAAAAAATAATCTTCATCAAAATTCTATTAATCTTTAGCAATTCTCTTCTCTTTTAAAAGCATGAAAGTTTTTACTACACAATGGGAAAAACATGATTGAACCCATGAAATAGATTATCAAACATTCATCAATTAATTAAAAAGAAAACTACAAATTCCATTTGAACAAAACTACAAATTCACATTAAAGCTTAAGTTTGGATCAAACTAATAAAAATTACACACTTATATTAAAAGCTTTCTCCCTAGCTAAGGCTAGGGAGTTAGTTCCCCATAATAAAACTAGAAACAGAAATTAAAACTTAGAAAGATGGAGGGAAGAGAGAAAGCTCAAGAGTTGTGGAGCTTGGGTGTGATTTTACAATGCCATAGCTCCTCCTATTTATAGGAAAATGGGAGCAATTCTAAATTCATTAAATCCCTCCATTCATGAATTTAATATGTATTCCACTTGCCATCAAACCAATTGCCAATTTGCTTCCATTACTTATTCCATAGTGTTGATGACTCCATTCTCCAAATTCTTCATCTTCTTCAATGCACAACCGTAACCCATCTCTTCATTGTTTCTTCTTTTGGCATGGGTGTGGCACTTCATGCATTCTTTTCAATTCTTTTCTTCTTGGTTGCTCCATCCATTGCTTCTTTTCCTTTCTTTTATGCCTTGGTGTGGCACTAATCTTCATCATTCATTTGGTCATTCCCAACTATAAATTGTTTAATGCCACCAAGTCTCTCTTTGATAATTCCTCAACCTTAAGATGAAATAATGAAATCATCATAAATTATGTAATGGGTATGTAAGCAAGTGCAAAAGTGAAAAACAAACCTAATTAACTAAAATTGTAAGAAAATCAATTACTAACAAATATATTTAGGGATAATAAATGTGATAGTTTATGTGCTCATCAAATACCCCCAAACCTATAATTTGCTAGTCCTCGAGCAAACTAAAATTAAAAACTAAGCATAAATGAAAACTAACTAAGCCACTTTCGTAGGGATCTCGATTGCATTTAGCATATGCAATAAGCCTTTAAACCCCTAGGTTGCCCTAGTGGACGAGTTATAGTCTCGTGAGGGTTTTCAGAGATGATACCCACAAACATTTGAAATTTTAAGTAACAAACTCTACGGAGTGCAGAAAAGTGTAGGATCAAATTTTGACCAAATCAAGAATTGCCCATTAGAACTTATATCAAGAATTCATTATTAGAACCCAAATCAAGAACTACTCATTAAAACCTATCTCCAGAATTCATTATCAGAACCCAAATAAAGAATTACCCATCAGAACCCATATTAAGAATTACCCATTAGAACTCAAATCATAACTTATCACAGAACCCCCAAATCAATAACCCATGGCTCAAATTGTGAAACAACCACACCTAGGAATACACATACTGATTTCACACAGAAATCTCGCGACGAAGGATCCTCCTCTTCAACTTGGACGTTTGATTCTCTTGCTTCGTGTCTCTTGAGTTTTCTCTTCAACTTGGTTTTTGCTCCAAGTGTGCTTGAGTAGGGCGTCTTTTGGTTTCCAGCATACATGGGTTTCTAGAGCGTCACTAGAAAAGAAATGGGTTAAAAGATTTGAATCAATCTCAGCCACACGAGATCATTAAAACAGATCCAACGGTTGAGCACCGCATCCCTCAAATAACACTATTTGAGGGATTCCTCAACTATCTATATATAGGAGCTTTCATTTTAAGACACTATATAGTTTACTAATTTGGAAGATAGGAATACAATTTTACCTAATTAGTATAAGACCAAAGACCAAAAAGTAACACCTACTTTTACCAAAATAAAATTAAGGCTTAGGGTATACTAGTGATTTAACCCCTGAACTTGTATCTAACTTTTGATTTGCTCCCTATCCCTTTTTTTTAGAAAATTAAGGATATGAACTTCTTTTTTTCTCCAATTTCCCCTCTACCGTCTAAATCCCCAACATTTCATCCAATTTTTAGTTAAACATTTAAAAAAATTATTTTTTTGAAAAGATTTGAAGAAAAAGAGTACCATCCTCCACCCCCATAGACCTTTCCCCCTCACCTCCCCCTTCTGTATTTTTTTTCATCCCCGAACTCAGCCCACCCACCCCCACCCCTACCCTACGGGTTTTCTTCTCCTCCCATTCCCCCATGACCACCACCCTCCACTCCCAAACCCAGACCCATTCCATCCCCAAGCCCTTGCCTCTAGACCCAGACCCATCCCTCTCTTGGGCTCAAAGTGGCTGTGAGGTGATTTACCGGAGAATCCCACCTCAAGAAATTGCAGATCGGAGCAACATTTGGAGCTTCTGGGCAGCTACACCTTCTGCGACAAATTACCAGAGAGAGTAGGGTGGCGATGAAAAAGTTATTAAGAATGGGGATGAAAACTTGAACTGCTGTTGTGGCATGAAGTTGAATAAATTCTACCCTCCATGTATTCTAATTAAGCCTTCTTGGGAGGTTTTGGATTACACCCAAAAACAGAGTTTGACTATGGAAGCAGGGGTTGATTCTTAAACTGAAGAAGGTGATCACTCAAATCAAAGCAGATCGGATTTCATAATCAATCAACATGAAGAAGAAGAGGCTATTGAAGAAAACAGGGAAGACAATACGATTTTTGATGTTGATGGAGGCTGTTAAAGATGAGAAGATGAGGCAGAGGAGCATTCTGCTTGTTCTATATGTGACTGTGGTTGCAAGGAAATTGTTGCCAATGAAGATGACAAAGTGGATAGGGTTATAGAAGAACAAGAACCCATAGAGAGAGAGAGAGAGAGAGAGAGAGAGAGAGTTTATTTCAATTTGTTTTTTGTTTTTTATTATTTTTATTTTTAACATACAAATTGACCACTTTGCCCTCATATTTAACGGCAAATTGGATGAAATGTTGAGGATTTAGACGGTAGGGGGAAAATTGAAAGTTAAGTACAAGTTCAGGGGGTAAATCACTAGTATACCCTAAACCAAGTTTATGTACATGCCCCTTGTGCTTTCAAAGTTGTCTCAAATTACCATCTGTGCTTTGAAACCCTAACCCTCTTCTCCCAATTTCCCCTTCTCACCCAAATTCTGAATAACCCTAATTCTCCAATGTTAATCCATTGAAAAGAAGTGGGGCCCAACTGACGTAACGGAATGTCTTTTATTTTTTACGGAACAAATAATGTGAGACAGCTTTTAAAAGTTCAGGGGGTATTTTGAGATGTTTCAAAGCGCAGGTGGTAATCTGAGACAACTTTGAAAGCATAAGGGGCATGTCATAAATAAGCCTAAAAAAAATAAGGTTCAAAAGACTTCCTCAAGTATTTACTTCCAATTTGAAATTCTTGAATATGAAGATTGTATTATTGTATTGAAGACACCACCTATATAGTAAATGGTAATTTTGTAACATGGTTAAAGCACAAACAGGATCATGACAGCACTGGCTCCACTTTAAAGATCATATTTCGATTTCACTTTTGATATAGTCAAATTTCAGTATTTAGTTTTAAACCAAAACTAATAGCTGTCAAAACGACATCAAAAACCCAAAATTGAACCAAAAACGACATCAACTCAAATTGAATCCTAACCCCTTCGCGTGTCCTTTCAACTTCACCTCCAGAAACCACTTCAACTGTTCCACAAAATTCCCCAAAATCTCAGATGATCGTTTGCATCAACGGCGACGACCACCAACGATCGAAGTCGATTCTTCATTCTCTCTTTCGACAAAAAAGGGTAAGGAAATCAACACTCTAATACCTACTGTTCATTCTTCATTCTGCAATGTAGTTTAGGTTTTGGGTTTAGTTTTGGTTTCAAAACCTCTAAAAACCAGAAAAGCACCAGAGAAAGAGAAAGAGACGGAGCTTGCGAGCGGAACTCTTTTTTGCGTCGCAGAAAACAAAAACTACACGGTTTAGTTTGTAGTTCTTTAGGGTTTAGATTTTCCTGATGTTTCCCATTTGGCAATGAGATGGAGTTCGCGAGCGGAACTCCTTTTGGCATCATTCGCAGTGAGAGAAGAGAGTATATATCTTTTTTCTGCATTGTAGAAAACAGAAATTGCAATGCAGTTTCCGTTAATGCAAACTGCATTGCAGTATATTTTATGTTATATTTTGTGTTTTGGACTGCTCCAATTAAATGTCTATTATGTTTGATGGTATGCCTTTTGGATTGCCCCTTTTAAAAGAGGAAGAGCATCCAATATTTCTGTTTTCTACATTGCATTAATGGAAACTGCAATGCAGTTTCCGTTAATGCAATGCAATGAACTACAAACTACATTGCATTAATGGAAACTGCATAGCAATTTCTACTTCTTCCTTGTAGTTTATCTCTACTTGTCCTAATATTATTTTCATCCTTTCTTGTTTCAGATCACAAATGGCGCAAGAAATGACACCACAAAAGAATAAAGCTCAAAACCAACGAAACCCAAGAATCAAAACGATGGCTCAAAAGAGAAAATCAAAGCCAACCTATGATCGAAAAGCAAAGCACCCGGACTATGTCCAGTTTCGGTGCAACGTCAATGCTTTCAACAACATCATGACAGACGTTAAAGACAAGCTCAATGAAAGGCAGAAGAAGTTGCTCAAGAAAACCCTATTCTGGAACTTGATTGAGCTGTTTTACAACCAGAGAATTGACCTGAATAACATGAATAAGTCGAACCTCAACTTAGTACAGCTACTCAAGAAGTTTGATCTAGATAAAAAAAATCCTTCAAATTCGGCACCAAATCATTCCAGATCACAAGCAAAACAATGATTGAGATTCTTGGCAATGATAGATACATTTCTACCTTCATAACAAGGCACTTTGGAGAAAAGTCAAAACCATCAAAAAACATGGTAGAACAAGAATTAAAAAAGACAAATGCCTTGGCAAACCAATCGAAGAAAGAAAAGGCCAAGGCAGAGAAAAAGAAGAAAACGAACAGAGGAAAAGCAAAAAAAGAAGCTGAAGAATAAGAAGAAGAAGAAGAAGAAGAAGAAGGGGGGAAGACAAAGAGAAAAAGCAGGTTGTTGACCACGACAAGGAGGTGGTCAGCCTAATTTTGATTCTGCTCTGCATGACATTCCTCTTTGCCAACTCTTCATCCACTTTGCACTGGAAAATAGTTGAGCACTGTGTGAATCTAGACACACTTTCAAGCTATTCGTGGGCAAGAGCTGTTTCAGCCTACATGAATGAATCCTTGATCACAAAAGTAAAAGCAAAGAGGGGAGGAGAAGCCTCTATAGGAGCTGTTTCAGGTTGCACTATCCTAATATTGATAAGTAAACAGTGGCTTATGCAATGCATTTTGAGTTTTAGGCAATGTAGTTTCCGTTCACTGCAATGCAGTTTCTGTTTTATGCAATGCAGTTTCCAACCTAATTTTTGATATATCTTGTTTTCGAACTGTGCAGTTTTTATTGTGTGAGAGGACAAACATCATACAACCAATCCTTGGCAAGGAGACAAACTCCTGCCATTCTTAAATGGAGTCTTGCGGAACTCCACACAAGATTCAATCAAATAAAGGACTTAAATGACATCGAGGTATGCAGTTTATCGCATGTTCTATTTTATTTTATTTCCAATTAAACTAAAACTAATCTTGAGAATTTCATGTATTCAAATCCGCAGTGATAACTTTTGGGCAGGACTCCGTTCTGAGAAAGTGACAAACCATGATGTCAAAGATACTGTATGGGACCTCGAACTGTCACAAAACGTAAGTCTAAACTACTAATTCTATAACACACACTGCACTGCTGTTTTTATTTGTGCCACCTATATTATCCATTAACAATTCCATTTTTCTCCAATCAATGTGAAACAAGTTATTGAGGCCTGCAGGCAGATAGTCCGCAGTACATGTCCACATGGACTTGGGTAAGAATTATTTTCAAAATTCAAAATTGTTTAAACAGACACTGCACTGCAGTTTTTGAAAAATATATACTAACAAATTGCCATTCAATGCTTGCAGTCTAACATGCAAACCTTTGTAGAGCCAGGTTGGCATAGGGTCATGTATGAACCCTTGCTTGAAAAACTCGGGAAATGCAATGTGCTTTTCTTCTCGATCATTTCAAGCACCGATTTCCACTTTACACTCCTCGCGTTTCACAAACTTGAACGAAAGTGGAGACACTACAATCCACTCAGGTCGTTGGGAGCAAGAAAAGAAGAAAGATGCATTGACATTGCTCACCATATTGTAAGTGGAATGAACCTGTCTTAATTTCTCAACACAAACACAAACTGCATTGCAGTTTCTGTATTATACCTATTGCCTAATTTCAGACCAAAATTATAATATGCAATACACTAATTACCCTTTCTTTTTCTGTTTTTTTTTTTCTTCTTTAAACAAGTTGATATTGTTGAAGGGTGGCTAGAATACATCAGACCTCAAGCACAAGCGTTCTTAGAAACAAGAAAAATACCAAAACTTGTGAAGCAAAAGCAAGAGCCCCCTACACCTGTACTTGAGGACATGTCCCCAAATGAAGAACTCACTCTCAATTGGATTCGACAGAATCCATATCAGTTTCCATTTGAGGATGACACAGAATGTGCTCAACAAAGTTCATCTTTGTAAGAATTGTTTCTACTCAACTATTCATTACAGTTTGAAATCATTCAAAACCAAAAACTAATCTCCTATTCATTTGCAGGTTGAATTGTGGCATGCTCGTCATGTTCAACGTGGATAAAATTGCACAAGGATAGCCCATTCCAAAAAGTGTAGACAAGAATTTCATGAACGAATCTCGAGCACAATACGTCCTCAAACTCCTACACCACAGACACTGTGTCATTAATCGTCCCTATTGATTTCTCTTTTGTTATCTCAAGGCAATATTTATCTTAATTCTTGTGGATGTTTGTAAATATTTCTAATTATGGGATATGAGAAAAGATTTGTTATACATTTAAACTGTCATATAATCTTAGAAAAGGATGCAACAAAAGGAAAAGGAAAGAAGAAACTGCAAAAACTGCAACAAATGGAAACTGCAGTGCAGTTTATCCAAAAAAAAAACTGCTCAAAAAATGTGAAAAGAAACTAAAAGCCAATGCCATGATCAAAGTACTAAAACTAAGTTCAAAACACATTCTAGTAGGTAAGTAATTGTAACATTCCAACACACTTGCAAAAATTATTCTAAAATTAAACTATGAAACAAAAAAACTGCAACAAACGGAAACTGCAGTGCAGTTTTTGAAAAAACATTTGCTCAAAAAATGTGACAAGAAACCAAAAAGCAAAGCCATGATCAAAGTACTAAAACTAATATCAAAACACATTTAAGTTCATGAGCAGTTGCAACATTCCTATTGACATGCAAAAATTATTCTGAAATCGAATTATGAAACAAGATTCTGGTCAAAAACTGCAACAAACGGAAACTGCAATGCAGTTTATGAAACATAATCTGCTCAAATGTGAAAACAAGCATTGAATGGCAGTTAAAAATGAATATCCATTGATGAAACAATTGTATAATTTTCATTAACTTCAAAAAAGAATCATAATATCCAATCAGAAGCTGTGTAGCCAATTAAAAGCAGCTAAAAACTGCAACGCAGTGTTTACAACAACTGCAATGCAGAAACTGACTATACTTCACTAAACCATATCTAACATAAGCAATCATCAACTGAGAAGCAATGTTCATATCACCACCTTGCAAGTGTTCCTGTTGTGCCCAGCAACACTGCACCAACTGTATTTCTGTGGCCTTGTAACTTCACCAAAAGTTTTGATCCTCTTCGTCAATGGTCTTCCGACTAGCCTCTTTGTAATTGGCGGAAGAACAACTCCAGTAGCTGAACCATTGCTGCCCAAGCCTTTCCCAATATCTGGAATAGGAAAAATAGGACTCTCATAAGCTTTTCGAAAGAAGTCAGAACTGTAGTAACACTCAACGTAATCATAAACCGAATCTTTCTTTGCTAGAACTGTAGCTATGGCAGCTATGGCATGCGTACAAAGAAAATCATCAATTTGCCAAAGATGTCAAGAACATGTCCTTTGCCCAAGATCAATCATCACAGAATAATCAGCAAATACTTCAAAAACAGTGCAACTAGAATTGTTGCCCCACAGTCTAGTTTCCATCTCCGGACACAAAATTGTTGCCCAAGTTCTACCATCCTCTTCGTCGTTGAGTATTCAATACCATTAATTTCTGTTGAATCCCTTCTATCAAAGGTAACACCGGCAAATCTCGAAATACCCCAACCCAATTATTAAACGACTCGGCTAAACTGTTTGCCATCTCCCCATAATGCATTCCTTAAAAAAAAAGCGTTGGCATAGTGGTCTCTAGACAAATCAAATATAAATGTCTTCACTTTTGAACTCCCAACAATCACCAACAAATCCATTGCTACTTTAAACTCTTCCTCCATAACAGCATATGCGCATTTACTGAATAGATTGATAACACGGTCTTGGAGCAGTTTCCCATAACCTGACTTCGGGTACTTTGATATCAAATTCTGTTTGAGGTGATAGTAGTAGTAAGAATGAGGTCATCCAAGAAACACAGCCCCTATAGTATTTAACAAACCTTGATTGCGATCCGAGAAAAAAGTCACCATTCTCCTCATCGGTAGCAATATAGCAGCCAAATGTTGGAGAAACCAAGTCCAATTCTCCTCTATCTCATAATCAACAACTCCAAAAGCTAGAGAATAAAACTCTACAAAACAACACCAAAAGCACAAGCATAAGCAACAAAAGGAAACTGCAGTGCAGTTTATGAAAACAAATTTGCTCAAATTTAAAAGGAAACCAAAAGGAAAATCCATGATCAAAGTACTAAAACTAAGTTCAAAACGCATATAAGTCCATGAGCGGGTGTAACATTCCCATAGACTTGCAAATATTATTCTGAAATTGAATTATGAAACAAGAAACTGCAACTGCACTGCAGTTTCTGCTCAAAAACTGCAACAAATGGAATCTGCAGTGCAGTTTATGAATGCTCAAATAACAATTGACAACATACAAGCAATATTACACAAAACAGTAAACATAAACTGCAATGCAGAGTACACAAAATACCAGCAATATTACACAAAACAGTAATGCAGATTACACAAAAATCCAATACAGTACAGTAACCATACCTTGATTCCCATTCTTTCTGGAAGCACAAAGAAGCTGCCCCTTGTACTTGCTCTTCAGAATTGTAGCATCAATGCACAACAAGGGTATGCAATATTGAAATCTTGCAATGGAATCGCCAAACGATACAAAAAACCGTCTAAAGCGATTAGTTTCCTTTACGGCGTCTGCATACCACACTAACTTGTTGAAGGACTTAGACTCATCACCATGAACGTCCAGTTTAGCTAACTCTTCGCCAAACCATGCGTGGTAGTATGAAATGTCTATACCATAATAATCTTTCAACTCGTGTATAATCTCAACTGGCTTCAGCTCTGGTTTTGCACAAATTTTGTCCACAAAGAGAGAGGACACCACACGAGACCTCATCATCTTACTCTTTGATTCTCGTATCCGACCCGCACATGCATGCACATTATTTAACGTCTGAATTACAAAACAGCCAGTAGCTTCACAACGAGACGCATAAACATGCCAAATACAACCCTCCAACTTCTTATTCGAACAAACAACAATCACCCGACTCTTGTCATTGCCGGCATACTTGCACAATTTCAACCGGAACTCCTCTGCACCACCGTCAAACTTCTGCCCTACATGATGTATGTACGTCTGCCACTCATTCGACAACAAAGGCTTAGCACTTGCTCTCTTCGACCTGCCCAAAAATTCATTTCTGTCTTCCATAGTACTAGAACACGACTACTCGCCCTTTTCACATGCTATCAACTCCTTATTTGCACAAAAATCACCACTATACTCACTGCTCCCGCATAAATCCTTAACTAAAATACCCACACTCTTCTCATTTGATATCGACAAATATGTCTTCTTCATGTCTAAATCACTATCCGTTTCTAGTAAACAACTCGAATAACCGGGCAGCGAATACCGTAACGTGAAAACATAATGGTTTTCAACTTATATGTGCACTTGGTTATGACACAAACCTCCATTAGTCTTGAAAATGCAAACAAAACAGAAAACAATTCAAATCAGTAAATAATGTAGATGAGCAGTTGTAACATTCTCATACACTTGCAAATATTAGTCTGAAATCAAATTATGAAACAAGAAACTCTAGTCAAAAACTAAAATAAATGGAAACTGCAGTGCACTTTATGAGAAAACGTATCCTCAAATTTGAATAGAAACCAAAAGGAAAAGCCATGTTCAAAGTACTAAAACTAATATCAAAACACATTTAACTCCATGAGCAGTTGTAACATTGACATACACTTCCACTTCCAAAGTAGTTTATGAAACCAGAAACTGCAACAAACAGATGCAGTTTATGACAAAAAATCAAAACAAATTTGTTGGTTCTGCAAATCTCACGGCCTGGTGCTCCGGCCCGAGGGGATCTGCGTCAACACGTGACGTCCTTCTTTGGTGCGGTGCGGTTGTGCGCAGGCGTGCCAGCGCGGCCTACCGTGCATTGAAGATGATGCGATTGGGTGGATAGATGAGTTATGCGCCTGTTTGAGTTTAACTTTCTAATCAGAGTGATTGTGGCCGAGAGAGGAACTTATCTCAGCCGTCAGGTTCACGGCCTGAGCTACAAGGCCGTTGAATGATGGGGTTGATGGTGGGTTCTTAGGTGGTGCTCCGGCGCTTTGCTGGGTAGCAACGGTCGTATGATATATGAGATGAACGAGAGAATGACAAAGATGGTGTTCCGGCGCCTTGAGAATCAAGGGTCGTATGATATATTGATAAATGGATTTTCCTACAAGCTGTCACTACTCCTAAGAAAGCAAGTAAAGGTATTGAAAGTGCATTACAGGAAGATAAATGACAGAAGGTAAATGACAGGAAAATATAATCTGCTCCGTGGGAGCCTTGTGTTTGGTGTTTGAACCATTTAAATGTAATTGGAGCTTGGTATTTATAGGAGAAGTCATGAAGAGGCAGCAAGGCTGAAAATCTGCATGATGAGGTTGATCAGAGCTAGTAGGTAGTCGAGTCAGCATTTGGGAACGAGAAGCATGGTGGTGTGACCCCCATAAATCTCGGCCGCCGCCCTGATCGTGGGTTCTGCGTCTTGGGCCTTGGAGGAGCATTTAATGCTCTGGTATGATGGTTGGTGACTTAACCTTACAAGTGGTAAGATTTTTTCGCCTAATCACCCTGATTTTACTCACCATACCCTGACTTCAATCACTTCCCCTTTTCCCTTGCACATTAAATGCTCTTACGTGGATCGTGGGCCCCCTGCTGTAGTCAGAGGCGTTACTTCATTAAATGATGTGTGGGACCTGACGCCACATGGCGACGCTACTTAACTTTCCTATTTTGGCCGTGTATCTAAGGAGTTATCACTCCCTTCGTCCTCGTCCGAGATTACCGAGGCCGTGTTGGCTTTGCCTTCACAGCTCACCTTTGTCTTATGAGAGAAAGCAAATAACGAGTTGCCACATTCAGCCTATTAGCATGCGCTAGGGCCGAGAGGAAGTTCCCTCGGTCAGTTTTATCGGCCGAGATTTATTAGGCACAAACAAAATTCAAGTCCATAAGCAGTTGTAACATTGACATACACTTCCAATGCAGTTTCTGCTAAAAAACTACAACAAACAGATGCAGTTTATAAGTTGACATAAACGAAAACAGTTCTAAAGTACTCATACCTCAACACCTAGGACTACCAAAAATCTCCCCAACCAAGAAGCAACTCAAAATCAAATCTGATCACAAAACGAAGAAGATAGGGTTTAGCATTGAACGCCACAAGATCGCGCCACAAAATTGAGCTCGAAATACTCGAACTAAGAAGAACCGAAATTAATCACCCACTGAACGCCATCCGCATGCAAATCGAAAGAAAACGTAGTAGAAAAACGAAGAAAATCGAAGGAAAACCTATCAGAAAATTGAAGCTCCAATGGCAGAATGAGAACCAAAAATCCAAAACCTCGAAGCCGAAGGAAAACAAAAGAGAGAGACCAAATCGCGCGTAGTTTAAATAGCCAAGGGTACATTTACTTTGTAAGGTTTAAAGATGGGCCAGGCTTTTTAAGAAGAAGGGTGCAATACCTTTTCAGTTTTTATTTTTAAGCTAGCCCAACGAATCTGGGCCTCCTCTTTGGCCTAATCCAAAATAACCATTCTTTCCTAGGTATTAAAACCCAAACCAAAATACCCAATGTCTCAAATACTAATTAGTAAAGTTAATTATGTCTAATACCTAATTTTTCTATATATATATAGGGTTAATCATTTTATTAGTCCCTAAACTTAGGCCCGATTTGCATTTGAATCTCTCAATTTCCAAAATTGTTCCCGTGATCTTTTAATTTCACTTTCGTTAGAACAAATTGTCCTACCGTCAATTTTGTCAACTTTTTCTATTAAATGCAAGGGCAAAATGGTATTTTTATATTAAAACAAAAAAAATGAATAAAAAATCATATCTTTAAAATAACAAAATCATTTGGCCACTCAATTGAATTATTGAAATTTTAGTACTTTCTTAAAGCACCGTGTTCATTGATTTTGTAGGACCCAATTGGATGTCGAAATGGTTTCCGATTTGTCTAATTTTTTGCAATGATGATCTATGAATATAGACTTAAAAAATAGATGGTTTGAATCGTTGAAAAAAAATGTAGGGGACCCTAAAAGGTGTCCCTCAAATAATTTTATTTGAGGGATCCCTCAATAGAAGGGGACTGTATGTATATATACAGTGAGCTTCTATTGATGGATTCCTCAAATAAGTGTATTTAAGAGACACCCTTGTAGGTCCCACAACACATTGCTTTTCAATGATTCCTCAAACCATTTGACCACTCAATTAAATTATTGTTATTTTAGTCCTTTCTTGAAGCTTCGTGTTAATCTGATTTGTTGCTAGCAATTAGATGCCTTAATGATTTTCAATTTTTCTGATTTTTTGCAAGGATGATCTATTTATGAAGACTTGAAAAATAGATGGTTGAGATTGTTGAAAAAAAAATCGTAGGGTACTTTAAGGGGTGTCTCTCAATTAAAATTATTTGGGGGATCCCTCAAATAATTTTATTTGAGAGACACCCTTTAGGGTCCTGTACAAAAAAAAAATTCAACAATCCAAACCATCTATTTTTCACATATTCATTTAGAGGTCATCCTTGCAAAAAATCATGCAAATTAAAAATCATTAAGGCATCTAATTGAGACTAACAAATCAATGAACACGGTGCTTCAAAAGAGTACTTTAATTTCAATAATTTAATCGAGTGGTCGAATGATATCGGATTCAAGTGATATTTTGTAGAGATGATCTTTGAATGAATATCTACAAAATAGACGGTTTGGATTAGTGAAATACAATGTGGAGTGAGCCCTATAAGGGTGTCCCTCAAATAAGTTATTTGAGGGATCCCTCAATGGAAGCTTTCTGTATATATATAATACACACACATAGTTGCCTTCCAGGTAGCAGTTTTTTTCTGGGGTTTTCCAAAGCAATTTTTATGGAGTTTCAATATACTTAGGTGTGAGTATACTTGTTGTGGAGGTGTGAATTTCTTTTTCCTTTTTCTGTAACCTTTTAGATAGGTATTTTTTTACTTTAAATATGAGTTTAAAGATCCATACCAAAGGTATTATATTAGTTTAATTGCCTAGCCTAAAGGCAGTTTACGCATATAATTATTTGGACAAGAGCTGGCTTTTGGGTTTAATTACTTAGAATAGAGGTAACTTATGGATTAAATTACCTAGACTAGAGGTGGTTTATGGGTTTAGTTACCTGCACAAGAGGTGTATGCATAGGCAGAGGCGGACCTGTGCAGGCGCAAGGAGGCGCGCCCGCACCTCCGGTCGCTGGAAATCACCATTACAAGTGCTGGAGTTGCACCTTTGCTGCAGACGAGTGATGCACTGAAGGTGTTCGACGAAATGTGCAAAAGAATGGGCGCTGCGCAGCTGCTGCTGTGCGCTGCGCGCAGCGCGCGCGCGCTCTGTTTTTTTTTAACGAAGGCTGGCCAAAACGACGTCGTTTTGGACCAGGCTGTTTTAAAACACGCTGATGCTTTTTTTTTAAAAAAAAAAAACCTGGCCAAAACGACGTCGTTTTGGACCAGGGTTTTTTAATTTAATTAAAAAACCGGAAACTATGCTGTGTGTGGGCTTTTTGTGGGTTTTTTCAAATGGGCTTCTATTTCCTTAGTTAAATGGGATTTAATTGGGAGTTCTTTTTATTCAATTGGGTTTTAGGAATTCCTTAATTAAGTAGAATTGGGAATTCTCTCTATAAAAGACCAATTTAACATCACCCAATTTCATCAAAGTGTGTGTGCATCACAATAATTTTTTTTTCTTATTTAGCTCTCTCTATACAGTTATGGAACGGTACTTTCAGAGAAAGAGTTCAAATCCTCCTTCAAATAATCCGGCTAGTTCCTACCCTCCTTCAAATAATCCGGCTAGTTCAAATCAACCTTCAAATAATCCCGCTAGTTCCAATCCTCCTTCAAATAATCCGCCTACTTCACACCCTCCTTTGAATAATTCGGGTAGTCCAAAACGATCAGAGGTCACCGAGTTGGATGAAATATTGGCTACTCTTCCTGCAGACCCTGGACTTAGACCTCCAATGACTTATTATAATCCCAATTTTCGAGAACAAATCCGAAGAGCCTATCTGCAAAGGGGTCCTTGTCAGCCTAAAAGCCAAAATGACATGCCTCAAACACTTATGGGTCCTTGTAATCGACGTTTTCTTGTGAAATGGTTTGATTCATTTGTTTGGTTGGAGTATAGTAAAGAGAAAGATGCTGCATTTTGTCTTCATTGTTATCTTTTTAAATGCGACTTTGATAAACAAGGAAAGGCTGGAAGTGATGTCTTCACTGAGAAAGGGTTTAAAAATTGGAGGAAGGGACCTGAGAATTTTAGGGACCATGTTGGACAAGTTGGAAGTCTTCACAATAAAGCTACACAACATTGTACAGATTTAATGAATCAAAAGCAACACGTTGAAACCATTGTGATCAAGCAGACAGACCAAGCTCGTATTAATTATCGCATTCTATTAACTTCCGCACTTGATTGCACTAGATATTTATTGCGACAAGGTCTCCCTTTTCGTGGTCATGATGAAAGCGAAACATCTAGCAATAAGGGTAATTATGTTGAGCTTTTGCAATTTCTTGCCGATCATGATGAGAAAGTTCGTGCCGTTGTGTTTGAGAATGCTCCAAGGAATCTCAAGTATATTGCTCCTAAAATTCAAAAAGAGCTTGTCAATTCTTGTGCCGCTGAAACCATTGATGCAATTATTAGTGATATGGACGATGCATTCTTTTCTATATTGGTAGATGAATCACGTGATGTTTCAATAAGAGAGCAAATGGCAGAGCAGCACAGAGTTTTCATCATTGAACGGAATTACTGATCTGGCCGAAAAATTGGTGAATACAGGAAGGAGTAGAATATACAACTATGTGTATTTACTTGTTACATTGGCTTTAGTTTTACCTGTTGCAACTGCTTCGGTTGAGAGAGCTTTTTCAGCTATGAATATTGTGAAAACACCACTGCGTAACAAAATGGGGAATCAATGGTTGAGTGATAGCTTGGTTGTTTACATTGAGAAAGATGTTTTTTCTTGTATTAGTAATGAAAATATAATGTGACGTTTTCATGATATGAAACCTCGTCGGCAACAATTGTAGGTTAATTGTAATGTTATATTTTTAATTAATTATGAATAAAATTGGTATTGTTTAAATGATAAGGATGTTTAGTTTTTTTTTTTTTTTTTTTTTTTTTTTGGAGCTCTTAGCTTTTAAAAATTGCACCTCCGCCGAAAAATTCCTGAGTCCGCCGCTGTGCATAGGTACCTTACCTATTGTTAAGGTATGAAGTTTCCATGAACTCCGATAAAAAAATTTAGGTTGGTATACTTGGGAAAGAGGCAAGTTTATGATTTTTGGCACAGTTTTGTGTTATTTGTAGGTGGAGACGTGAGGGATGTGTCTAGTGTATATTACATTTGTATTCAAAGGGATATGTTCTAAATCTCATATCCAATAAAATTCAAATCAAATCTAATAATTAATGTCCTACAAATCAATAACTTACCAGTTTTATAAATTCATAATTTACCTTCTTTATGCATAATTGGAACAACAAAATATTTTTTTTTAATTTTAAAAATTAGATGTAAACATCAATAAATAAAAAAAGGCATGTAGTCAAAGGACTTAAATCAACAACTTCTGCGTGGGTTGCACCCAACATCTCTTATTAGAATTGGACTGATGCGAAATATTTTCTATGAAAACAACAAACAAACTCCAAATACAAAGAGGCATAGAGGAAAACAAACCCACACTCCACCATAGAAATGATAGACCACACAACACAAGACAACTAGACTTAATCACACACACATAACCCTTACGTCTTATTTAGATACATCCTCGACATGCTCCAATATCATCCTCTTGAGCTCCTGCTCAAACCTTTCCAAACACATTCTTGGCAAGCATATGGGCACCAAAGTTCCAAATTCCTCTTCTTGGTTGTTTTCTCGGACATAGAAGCTGAGCATAAGGACTGCCCTCGCAAGTCCAGCAAATACTGGTCTTCCCCACCCAACATCAAACTCTCCCAAACCAGTGTGTCTATTATCAGAAACTACAAACACATTCCACGCCATTGGAGGCGGAGGCCGTCCTCTGATCACGGAAAAATCAGCCAGTGATTGCATGTATTCTTTACCCATCTGAGCTTTGTTCTTCCTCACCAACTCCACACCATATCCCAATGGACTTGCACACACAAGTTCTACCGTTGAAACGACAGTTGGGCCACCCATTGCATTGCCATAGAATCCCAAGGGGAGACATAGATCATCCATGGGCTTCCCGCGGGCATTGATGGCACAGGAAAGGCGAACAGTGTCTTTTGGATTGAGTCTCAGTGAAAGCGTTCGACATTTCCAGATGCAGGCTGTTATGAGCTCAAATGAGGAGCAAGTGGAAAGGTGGGGTGGAAGATGTTTCCTGAGGGCTCTGATCTGCTGTGGACCGAAATAGAAGGATCGTTGGGCCATGTCTGATTGGTCTATAATGAAGGAGCCTTCTGAATCAAGCAATTGCTCATATTCGTAATGCGGAAGTGTAATTGTCGGTGGATCTCTGGCATTGAGGAGCTCTCGTGCCCACACTGGTGGAATTGATGGTGAATCTGCTCCTTTGGCCATCTCCCCAATTGCGTTCAAGAATTGGGCCAACCCTACTGCGTCACATATTGTGTGGTTTACGCGCAATCCAAAGATGAAGCCTCCACATGTCAGGCGCGTTACCTTCATTAATAATTGCAAATACTTTTTGAATGAATATATCCTTATGTGAAGAAACAAAAAAGGGTTCTTAAGATATAGGGCCTTGCAACTCCTATATCCTAGATATTAACTCATCTATTTTCAAATTTTATCTAACACTCAAATTTAAAATATGTTGCAATATAAGACAGGTGAGATTCTCGAATAAGTATTTTATGTGAAGGATTGGTTACATATTTTTAATCTAGGCTGTTGGATAATTTTGCATGTATGTTGCATATTTAATCTACCAATACATCTAATGAATGCAATCCAAGAGCCGAACTTAGAAATATGTAACCAATCCTTAACTTAAATACTTATTGGAAACCTATATTGTATGACAAATATGTCCGAGTATTATAAATTAATTACAACATATGCCATGTACTTGCATATTTTATTATAATTTATTTTTAAGTATGTCATTAACTCTCCCTGATTTTTAATTAATACTCCCTATTTCTAGCATATCAATAGCTCCTCGTCTCTTTTTATTTGGGCACTCCCTTTAATGTTCGTTTTTAATCCCTAAAATTTCCATCAAGAAAAAATCTCTAAATTATTTAATATACCTACAATTGTTTAATAAAGTTGACTAGAATTTGTTTCCACAATTGTAGGAATTTATACTCTGTTTCCATGATAATAGGCTCAATCCAAATATTAATTAATTCAAAGTATACAAGCCTCCCTTTGTTCGTGAATTTTTACCTAATGCATTGGTATAAAATATGTACATTATTTATATATATTTTTTTTAAAATGCTACGTCATCTATATATATAAATAATAATAAAAAGAAAGAGAATGGTGAAACATTCAAAATACCAAAAAATGCCCTTGATTAACGTAATTATTAAGAATTGAAATTATTAATTAAATGAGGATAATATGATCAATATATACTTTTTTTGGATAAAATTGACCCCATAAAACTTATGCAAAATTGAAACACCATTATGGCATTGAATAGGAAACAATTTGTTGGAAAGAACGTTAATGCAATCATGGGTATTTTAGGAATTCGAAAAGTGTAACATTTAATATGTTAAGCTTGATTAGGTAACTTGCTTAGGTGAATCCTAGTCATTAGGTTTTACTTATAAAAATTGGGTTAAATTTATAGAAAAATAAAATGATTAGCTGTGGGTAAGAAAAAATTAATTTGAAGGGAAAAAACCAAATTTACTGTAATTAAAAAAGTATATTCGTTTGCCAACAAGGATTGGTTGAGTTGGTAAGGATCGTTCTCTTCACTATCAAGGCTTAGGTTCATGTTCCGCTGCCTATAATCCATTTTGGTGGGTATCTGTAAAAACCGAAAAAGGGGGCTAAGACTCCCTATGTAAGTCCTCAAAGAGACCTTGGTATGCCCTGACCGTAAGATGGGGTAGCCTCCACTCCCCCTAAACTTTTCTTCATTAAATATATATATATATATATATGCGTTTAGCAACACACATAAAAATGTGTAATCCATATGTTTGCTTGATAAAATAACTGTATATACTCGTATTTGTATGTTCATCTTTGCACTCTTCTTTTAATTCTTTTATTTTTCATGCTCATTTTGTTTAATAAATTATCAAAGAGCATAATTAAGAGGGAGGAGTTACTAAATAGATAAAATTATTAGAGTATGAATGTTGGAGGACAAAGTTCAAATTGTTAAGTAGAGGTTTCGACTCAAAATTGTTGATAAAGTCGTCAAAGAGTTGGAAAGAGACACTCAAATCATGTGTAGGTGACAAATTAATTCTTCGTCATCTATTTGTATTCTAGCCAAGACGAGCAGATAGTGACTTATATTCACAGCTATACCCATTAAAAAAAATAGATATTTATAAAAATACCCAATCCTAGACATGTATTTATAAAAATACCCAAGCACTATTTAAACATAGAAACATACCCAAAATTAACCCCACAATCAACAATTGTATATTTTTTGGGTGTGTTTATAAATGGGTTTTGAGTGTGTGTAATGATGGGTTTTGGGTATGGTTATAAAGTGTTTTGGGTGTTGGGTATTTTTATAATTTCAGCCCCCATTTTGGGTATTTTAGTGAAAGTCCCTAAAAAAAATTCCCCATCGTCACCTCTATACCCATAAAATTTAGTGACAGTCGTGAAGGATAACTTGAAGCTACTTAACATATTCATATGAAAAATAAATAACATATATTATGAACTATGCGGGTTCGGGTGACAATTGCCATATGGCTTCGCAGTGTTCATAAGCATACAATATGGTTTACAACCAAAAAAAGAACCTTTTAAACTTTTAACTAAAATAAAAATCGTTTATAAACATAAAATATTTCCAAAAATGAAAAAGAAACAACCTACAAAAAAATTTTAATGACGAAAAAAAGAAAAAGCGAACAAAAAAAGGACAACAAACCAAAACATAAATAAATTATCCATCCTTAATAGAATAGTGATGTTTCTTAGTTAGGCCCTTCTATTAGTAGCTACAAGTCCAAGAACGCTATTGCCCTTCTATTCGTCATCTAGTAGTATCTACAAGTCCAAGAATGAAAAAAGTAATACAAAGCCAATACCTGAAATAACAGCAAAGGGCAACCCAGAATACCATCAGAGCCAGGGGGATTAAACAGGAACTCCTCCAAGTGAGGACAAGGCGGTAAAATTGCGTCCCCAAGTTGCTCAAGCGTGACGTCAGCATTAGCCTCTATGAACAAGACACCTTCTCCATTGCAGTCAACCATCAGCTTTCTGTTAGGCCCTTCCCTGAGCCTACCAGCCAAAGGGTAGTAAAACACTAGTGCCCTACTCAATGCTTCCTTGATCACCATAACGGCGTCGTTTCCTTTCATTGAAGGATTGTTCTTGTAAGTCATTATGACTGAATAATGAAACCGAATGCCACCCTGGTCGTCTATATCCGACAGCAGCTTGGTTTCAAGAGGCGTTGGCTTACCCGGTGTTATAAGTTCCGGCTCCAACCGGTTCACCGGAAACAGTAGAGGGCACAGTGAACCCATCTCATACACTGCGAGGGCCTGTACTACTGCAACAAAATGACTACATAGTATGAGTTGTTATAAAGAAAGGAAGTGGAGCCTACAAATGAAGACTTTGGAGATACACAGTCTGCCCAATTCCCTCCCCGCACATTCACACGTGTTGGAAGGAAAGAAGAGAATGGAATAAAGGGAAAGTGACAGGAGAGGTTGGAAGGAAAGAAGAGAATGAAATAAAGGGAAAGTGATAGGAGAGGAAAAAGAGAGCAGAGAGAAAAATCAGTGAGCCACATGTATTGTAAACACTAAAGTTGTAGCCTTATTATTTTATATAGTGGAAAAGTTACTACTGCTGCTCTCTAAGGACGTAGGCATGGCCGAACCTTATTAAATATTGTGTCTCATTTACTTTATAGTAAATTGAGGTTAGACCCGCAAAATTCATTTTAAATCACCTATAACCCTTTCCCTTTATTTTTCTATTTAAAATACCCAATTTTTTCAAATAATGCCCGATAACTAGGATCCAACTAAGCAAGTTACCTAATATAACTTAAAATCTGATTTATTGTATTTTTCGGATTCCAAAACTACCCTTATTTATTAGTTAATGTGTTATGGGGGGTGTAACTAATGACACATGTTGAATTTGGAAAGATCTCCAAATAGTTGTAATGGATGTAGAAATTAATTTAGAAACTTATTTCAAATTAATTATTAAATTCAACACTAACGTTCATATTAGTAATCTATATGTGATTAATGTTTTGGTTTATTTAATATAAAAACTTATGTTGTTTTCCTTTTATGAATTATACGACTAGTAATCTATTTATTGTTTGTTTTTTGAAAAATATTTTTTTAAATGAACCTATTTTTTCACTAAATAATGTACCTAATTTTTTTTTTCTAAATAATGTACCTTTTTTCCTCTAAATAAAGCACCTATTACTTGTTTTATGAAAAATAATTTGATCATCTGTTTATTGTTTGTTTTATGAAAACAATTTTTTTTTAAATGAACCTGTTTTCTCTCTCCAAATAATGTACCTAGTATAATGAACCTATTTTTTTGCTAAATTTTGTATCTCTTTTTTTTTTCTCTAAATAATCTACCTATTACTTGTTTTATGAAAAATAATTTGATAATCTATTTATTTTTTGTTTTATGATTTTTTTTTTAAATGAACATATTTTTTCTCTATTTATTTATTGGATATGTAGATCAGAGATGAAGAATATAGTTGGACCTGAGATTGAGCTTCAATGGAAGCTCCTCTTGCTCTGACACCGAGAAAGCACTAGCGAGAAAGGAGAAAATAAATCTGATTTGGTTTTTTGGTAGATATAGGTATTTTACACACACAAATAAACTAAAAAATAGATATTAAATTGAAAAAATTGACAGCTGTCGATTTTTGGGTTTTTTTTTTTTGGGTGTGTTTAAAGTTTTCAAATGGTACAAGGTTTCTTTATAAGACTATATCTATTATTGGGTATATAACTAAATTTGTATTCTTTATTTGGGTTCTAATGATGAATTCTACATATAAGTTCTAATGGGTAGTTCTTGATTTGGGTTCTAATGATGAATTCTTGATATAAGTTCTAATGGGCAATTCTTGATATATTTGATCAAAATTTGATCCTACACTTTTCTGCACTCCACAGAGTTTTTTTATTCTAATTTTCTAACAACCTATAGAGCTATTAGGGGTGGGCTCGGTCTGGGTTGGTTTGGTTTGGTTTTGGGCTCAACTCGAACACCGAACCATAGGCCTCGGTTTGGCTATTTTGGAAACCGAAACTAAATCATAATTGATGAAAAATTGATGAAAATCGACCACTTCGGTTAATAGGACTTGGTGGGTTGGTTTGCTTCGGTTTGGGTTAATCGGACGTGGGAATCTTATTTTAACGTCCCTATAACCAAAAAACCGACGTGGTTATTGAATAAATAACTGTCGTGGTTTTGTACAATTAGACGGCGGTATTTATATAAGGACCGCCGTGGTTTTTGAAGATTTATGGTATAAATTGGACGCGTTCCAACTTCTTTTGGAGGCTCGTCTTTCTCTCTCACAAACATCATCGCTCTCTCTGACCTCTTTGGGGGCAATAATTTGGATGTGAATGATGTATGCGTTTTGGTGTATCTCAAAGATATCGAAACGCACACATCATTAACTTTCAAAACATTGTGTTTCTCAAAGTTTGCCGTCGTCAGTTCAGTTCTGGTTTCATTTTGGATTTTGTGTATGTAAAATATTGTCTTTCTCACTTTGGTAAGAAAGTATGGGCCCTTTAAAGGTTAGATTATGATCAGGATCCAAAGATCTCAATGGTAAGATTTCATTCCTCTTGGGATCTCATTTTAATTTTCATGTGACGATGGTTTTCTATATAAACCGTCAAGATTTTTCTCAATTCTTGTCATTTTGTTTATCAACCGTCGTAGGCTACCAAAATAAAAATAAAAAAACCTTAAAAATCAATAAAAATTAAGGCGGCGATTTACAGAGAAGGCAAACGTATAAATTGAATAAATACGTTGGTAATTGTAACGTCAGGACATGGTAAATAAATATTATACGTCGCTAATTGAACAAACCAATGTGGTTATTACATCTTGATATTTTATAAATATGACGTGGATATTATAATTTGGATGTCGTTATCTACTCTTCTGTTGTCGTTGTTCTCTACTACTCTATACGACAGTACTGTTGTAGATACCGTCGTAGTACACTCCCAAGTAATAAGTCGATAAATATATCTTCCGCCCCATGGTACATTGATTTAACACGTCGTTGTTTTATAATATACCGACATTGATTCCATAATATTTATATGTCACTGACTAAGAACATTTGGTCGTGTTTATGTAGGAGTTCACACGGCGGCTTGTTTGTTGAACCGATGTCTTTACTTTATACGTCGATGGCTTCATACCTGCTGTCGTTGTTTTTCGGTCATAATTTAACTCTGAAGAAAACCATTTTAAAAAGACGACACTTTTTTATTGGGGTGCGTCATTTTTAAAAAATATTCAAGAGGACCTCCATTTTTTAGGTGTTTAAGTTACTTATCCACGACGGTTTTCTGTTACCGTCGTCTTTCTAAACACAACGACGGCTTTTTGTTCTGCCGTCATCTTTTTCTGGTCGTCTTTTTCACTTTTTGTAGTAGTGGATTGAAACTATGTAATATATATAATATTTTTTAATACTATCGATTTGGTTTAGTTAAACCGTGGTTTTGAATATTGCAAACCGATGACCAAAAAAGGATTGAAAAAAACCAAATTAACCAACCCAAACCATCGATTTAGTTTGGGCGGTTTGACCAAGTTGCCGGTTTGAATGCCCAGCTCTAAGAGCTACTATACTCTCATTTAATCAATAGAAATAGATGAAATATTCCTATAATTATAATGTTCTTAGGACCATTGACAAATCAAATTCTGGGTATTTTTTCCTTGAAATCAGTTAGGAGTAGAGACTTTGAACACATATGACAACAACAAAAAAGAAAAGCAATTGTTGTTATTGGTAGAAAAGAAACATCCAGCTAATGAGCTATTCATTTGGTTTCTCAATTGTTCTTGTGGTTATAGTGAAACCATACTAGAATTGTAGTCTCATTTTTTCGGTTTAGTTTTGTTTTTGTTTTTCTTGCATTGCAGGTTCTTCGTGGAGTAATCTTAACATATAAATTTATTTTTTCACTAATTTTACATTTAGTTGCGAACTTTTTTGGATTGATCTTGATGAGTTTTTCTTTCCAGAAGTATAAACTTATCATTAAAAACAAACATGTAGCATGAGAAAACAGACTTGTGTGCATGTAATTCTGGAAAATACTTCATTGCTCAATTCTTAAATTTCATGCAAACTTTTGTTTTGGAAAATACTTTCCGATGAATTAATAAACAATACAAATGAAGTACTTTCCAAAATTAAAAACTTCACATATGCAAATATTCTCCATGCTGAAATTTGCTTAAATAGGATTCAGGACATAGATCACCAATAACACACACAAGTAGTGAAATCTAGGGCTAGTGCAAACTCACATATATCGTAGCAAATTCATACCACAAATAAACTATTTCATTAATCATCAACAAAACTCTCATACAACTATTACATTAGCCTTATTTATAGGCTTTACAAGACTTAGGCACCAAAGCTACTTGGTCTAAAAGTAAACTAATTAATTATAAAATCACACAAATAATAAAAGATATCCTAAAACTACCTAAATAAGAAAATAATAATATTTCATGAAATAACAAATTAAATGGTAATATCTGTCTTAATCAACCCCTATGCTCCAACGTCAATTTCTCTTTTAGTTTGGCTACAATTAAGTTTCCTTGAGAAAAAAAATGAACAAATGAGCTTATATATATATATATATATATATATATATTTGTGGATTTTTTTTATATATATTTGTGAAGACAAAGAACTTGGAAAAGGCTTGGTTTTTAGGTCAAAATTGTTGGCCTGAAGCTTCAATTGGAGAGTGACGCCATTAATAGAGCTCTGTACGTTTGGAGAGAGAGAGAGAGAGAGAGAGAGAGAGAGCGCTTTGGGAAAAAAAAAAAAAAAAAAAAAAAAACAGGAGAACGCATAGTGAGTTGAGAGAGAAGAGATGCAGACTGAGTTGAGAGAGAGGAGGAGATGTAGATGCAAAGTGAGTCAAAAACGAAAAGGGAACCAAGAGTGACGAGAGGAGAGAGAAAAATAAAATATTTAAAACTTTTAAAATTTTGGTTATTTACAAAGAGTATTAATTGTTGGCTTTATTGTACTAAAAAAAATTGAACAGTTTGTCTGCATTCAATCTTGCCCGTTAAAAAGCGTGTCAAAATGTGTACTACAAAAATCAGAAAAGCCTTCATGCAACACATACATATGGTGGGCCATATAGTTTTTTATTGGAAAAACTCACCAAAAGGTGACAGATGCTTTTGTCCCTATGTTTTTGTCTTTTTCATTTCCGTACTATCCTTGTGACGTACTTTTTCAACAAAACTGATCCAAATTTTTGTGGCTTTGCTAGCGGCCTTCTTTCTAACATTTTATTTTGGATATTTTTCATTTTCCTTATGTAATGTGTTACTTTCTTTACACTTAAAGCAGTGTCATTAATTCATAACTTTTGTTTTCCAAACTTACCCTTATTGAATGTATTATAACTTTCTTTTGAATTATTATTAAAAAAAAATTATAACTGTTATTTTTTTTATAAAAAAAAATCTAATCATTTAACAAACACAAATTTTTGACAATCTGAATTTTTGAAACATTAGTGGATTACCCTTTTGTAGTTTGGTAGCATATCAAATTTTGAATGATATAAAATACCCCCTCAGTTCCTAAAAAAAATACAAAGTTCAATTTAAAAGATCAGTTTTAGGATATTAATAAATAAAACATTAAAAAGGAAATATGAAAACATTGAAAAGACAACCCAACCAGAAGGGTCGGGAGGAAGATGTTACGTATTAGTGGCTGGCTGGCAATAGGAGCAACATATTTTGAGAGATGGAGATGGGGGGCGTATGGCTGGAGCTGGTGGGTAAAATAAAATATTATTTTATTAATTTCTATTTTTATTTTTTCAATTTGTAAAAAAATTTAGAAAAATTAAAGGTAATATGAAAGTCAATATATTTACTAAGGGTAATTTTGGGAAACAAAAGCTATGTATTAATGACATTGTTTTAGTATAAAGAAAGTGACACATGGCATGAGGAGAATGGAGAAGGTGCAAAAGAGAAGGTTAGAGAGAAGGTTGCTAGAATTCCCCTTGCTGCAATCTGTGCAACCCTGCTCGTGGTGATGTTTCGTTATTCTTTCTACATTTCTTTCATGTCAATAATTAATGGACTTGAAATGACATTTTTACTAAACCCCGCTCGTGGTGATGTTCTGGATTCCCATTGTATTGAAGTTGTTTACTAAACTATATGAATTGAGGGGAGTTAGATTCCGAATTCCTATTGAAGTTGTTTACTAAATCGTATGAAATTGGGGTAGGAGTGGTGCTAATTATTAAAAATTTGGAATTTTAAAAATTGTGTGAGGATATAATGTGTGAAAAAGATGAATTCCTAATGAGTTAGTTCTCCAGAAATTAGAATACTACATCCTACTCAAGAATTGAATTCCTCCAAAATCAGGGATTCAATTCCTAATTTTCTATTGGCCCCACTTACTTTTTAATTTCGTGATGTGAAATAAACGAAGGAATCTTCCATAGCTGGAATTCAATTCTTGATGAGAATTCCAATTCTTCAGGCCATCTTCAATTCAAGGGTTGGGAATCAAGAGTGACAATAGGAGAGAGAAAAATAAAATATTTGAAACTTTTAAAATTTTGGTTATTTCCAAAGAGTATTAATTGTTGGCGTTATTGTACTAAAAAAATCGAACAGTTATTGACAAGAATTTTTTTATCTGCATTCAGGAATCTAAATTTTTGACAAGAATTTTTTAACAGTTATTGACATGGGGAAAAATGAAATATTACATAGGAATCTAAATTTATGATATGTTGGCACTAAAGTACAAATTTTTCATTGTATTGGTGCCAAAAAGAAATATTACATAGGAATCAAAATTTATGATATGTTGACACTACAGTACAAATTTTTCAGTGTATTGGTGCCAAAAAGGGGGGAATTCAAGAATATTTTTTATGGGTGGGCTAGCTATAAATTTTAGAAAGTGTAGCAGAAAAAAAAGTCTTGTGGAAGGATGCAAACAATTAAAATTGTAGCTTACACTTTTATGCTATACACGCGGATGACATTCATTAGTTTAAAATAACATAACAGAAATTAAAAAAGCCTTCGTGCTCGTGCAGCACATATGGTGAGCCATATAGGTTTTTTTTTCTTTCAAAACCTCGTCAAAAGGAAGCAGAATATAGATATAGGTTTTTCTCCGCCCTTGGTTTAGGGAAAAACGTTTATTGTTGGTAGGGAAGGGAGATGCTTTTTGTTGGTCCATGAGAGCGTCGCACGAAACTTCAGACAATGCCCCTTCTATTTTCCGACAACCAACCACACGGTTGATATTATACATGTCGTCTTCGATTAGCTCATCACATCAACGTAGCCAACTTTTCCACCATAAAAAACATTCAATCATAATAACATTCGCGTGGGTGTTGGATCGAATCCATTAGAATTAAATACATTCTAAGGTAGCGTTCATAGAAGGAACAAAAAAAAACAATATTGAAAGACAAGCCTAATTTAGAAACATCACTATTATATTAAGGTAGCATTCTTTCGTAGGTACATTAATTAGAGAAAAAAAGTAGGTATATTAATTAGAGAAAATGTAGGTGCATTATTTAGAGAAAAAAAAAGTAGGTGCATTATTTAGAGAGAAAAAAGTAGGTATATTAATTAGAGAAAAAGTAGGTGCATTATTTAGAGAAAAAAAAAAGTAGGTATATTAATTAGAGAAAAAAATAGGTACATTACTTAGAGAAAAAAAGGAGGGATATTATTTAGAGAAATTATTAGGTAAATTATATCCAAAATGCTTTTATAAAATTTGGGTATATTATTTGAATAATAAGTAAATTCATACTAGATATATTATTTTTTGTAAGAGAAGTAATAGGTATGAACGTTATTTTTTCAACATAAAATTGTATGTATGCTATTATATTTATAAAATAATAATATAATAGATAATTAATCAAGTATACTTCATAAAGAAATTTTAAAAAAAAACTACTAAATAAACCTATTAGGCATGTTAAACCAGAATTTATTTTTAAATTTAAAAAATGTTTCCAAATTCATTCCAACATTCATTTGAAGATCTTTTCAAATTCAACGTGTTACGTGTGTCATTAGTTACAATCCAATTAAAAATTGTTTATATATTGGTTTCTACATTAATATACAAAATGCAATAATGGCTTAGTTGGAGGTATTTTAGGAATAAAAAAAGTACAATAAATTCGATTTTGCGCTTTATTAGGTAACTTGCCTAGTTGTATCTTAGTCATTGTGTTTTATTTAGAAAAAACAAGATTTTATTCAAACAAAAATAAAAAGATGAGTTGTAGTTGAGGAAAAATGACTTTGAAGGGGTTAAGCTAAATTTACTATATTATTTATTATACTATAGGAATCCATAAAGAAAGAGTCACTACTACAAAAAACGAAATAGACGACGGTAATCCACCGTCGTGTATCATGGTTTACAACCGACGAGAAATCGACCGCCGTCTTTTCATACATGAAATAACGACGGAAAATAACCGACGTAGTTAATATAGTACACGTCAGTAAAATACTAAAACCGACGTAGATTTCATACATAAAACCTAAAAAAGAAACCTTTCGACTATAATAGACGACGGTTTTAGTAAAACACTGACGTTGAAATAATGTTAAATGTCAAAAACAACTACAAAACCGACGTAAATATGTTTATCGACGTCTCTAAATACACAAAAACCGACGTGTAAAACTTAGAAAACGTCTTGGTTAGTAAATACTACGTTCACTAAATGAAAAAATTGACGTCTTAAACATATAACATGGCGTATATTTACATAAACAGACGTAAAAACAACAATAACCACGACCATTTATATCACCACAGACGTTAAAAATGATTTTGACGGCTTGAACACAAAAAAAACGACGTGGTTAATATAGAACACGTCACAAAAGAACTAAAACCGACGTCGATTTGGTACATAAACGCATAAAAAAGAGACCTTTCGACTATAATAGACGACGGTTGTATTAAAACACAGACGTTTAAATAATTTTAAATGTCAAAAACAACTATAAAACTGACGTAAATAGTTTTATCAACGTCTCTAAATTAAATAAAACCGACGTGTCAAATTTACAAACCGCCGTGGTTAATAAATACTACGTTCACTAAATGAAAAAACTGACGTCTTAAACATATAACATGGCATATATTTACTTGAACAGACGTAAAAACATAAATAACCACGACCCTTTATATCACCACAGACGTTGAAAATGATTTTGACGGCTTGAACACAAAAAAAACGACGTGGTTAATATAGTACACGTCACAAAAGAACTAAAACCGACGTCGATTTGGTACATAAACGCATAAAAAAGAGAAGTTTCGACAATAATAGACGACGGTTGTATTAAAACACAGACGTTTAAATAATTTTAAATGTCAAAAGCAACTATAAATCCGACGTAAATAGTTTTATCAACGTCTCTAAATTAAACAAAACCGACGTGTCAAACTTAGAAACCGCCGTGGTTAATAAATACTACGTTCACTGATTGAATAAACTGACGTCTTAACGATATAACATGGCATATATTTACTTGAACAGACGTAAAAACAACAATAACCACGACTATTTATATCACCACAGACGTTGAAAATTATTTTGACGGCTTGAACACAAAAAAAAAACGACGTGGTTAATATAGTACACGTCACAAAAGAACTAAAACCGACGTCGATTTGGTACATAAACGCATAAAAAAGAGACCTTTCGACTATAATAGACTACGGTTTTATTAAAACACAGACGTTTAAATAATTTTAAATGTCAAAAACAACTATAAAATCGACGTAAATGGTTTTACCTACGTCTCGAAATAAAACAAAACCGACGTATAAAACTTAGAAACCGCCGTGGTTAATAAATACTACGTTCACTGAATGAAAAACTGACGTCTTAAACTTATAACATGGCATATATTTACTTGAACAGACGTAAAAACAACAATAACCACGACCATTTATATCACCACAGACGTTGAAAATTATTTTGACGGCTTGAACACAAAAAAACGACGTGGTTAATATAGTACACGTCAGTAAAAAACTAAAACCGACGTCGATTTGGTACATAATCGCATAAAAAAGAGACCTTTCGACTATAATAGACGACTGTAATAGACGACGGTTGAAATGAATTATAATGATATACAGAGCTATGAATTAATGTCATACAAAGCTTGCAGAATGAAAATGTGATCGGAATTAAAATGATATACAGAGCTATGAATTAATGTCATACAATTAACTGCATAACTAATGTCATACATTACAACAATCAATCAATCCATATATCTTCACACCCATCTCTAATGTTCTCACTCCCAAACTCACCCACTAGGTCATCAAATGTGTCAACATTTGGTATCCCTCTAGAAAATGGCTCACACTCAATTCTAATATCACCTAGCACATCATCACCAATAACATCATTATATTCTCTATTAGGCATTGATAACACTACCGACCAACCACGATGCATTGGGTCGTCAACATAAAATACTTGTTTGACTTGAGAAGCCATAACAAATTGGTCATTCCTATGTCCAATTTTACTCAGATCTACAAGGGTAAATCCAAGTTCGTCGACTACAAGGCCCGAAGTGTTATCTATCCAATCACACCTCAAGACTGGGATTCTAAACTTTTGGTAGTCAAGATCCCAAATTTCTTGAATAACCCCATAAAAACCCATATTGGAGACAATAGGGTTTTTATCCTTGGCACTAGCAACTTGCATAGTATGTGCAAGTAAATAAACTCCACTATTTTGGACAGTTCGCACATCATCCTGTGCCTTGGTGCTAAATTTGACACCATTAATAAGATAGCTCCTATATGATGGCACTACCATGCTTGGACCAGCTGCTAACCATCTCAAATTTTCTGATATGCCATTATAATCTTCCCCATTAAATTCACTTTGAACCTACAAATTAAACATATATATTAATTCAATCTAACATATATATAGAAAGAAAGAAAATTAAAATAATAAATTGAATATGTCATTCAATAACATATATACCTTAACACGTAGCCATTGAATGAAAGTGCTATTGTGCTTATCTTGTAGCCACTTTGTTCTCTTTCTAAATTTCGAATAAGTGGTCTTGATGTGGATCATATGTTCCCTACAATTGACACGAAAAAAACACGCATTACGGTCCCTCATATATAAGATAAATATAAGGAGTAATAATATTTAACATGGCTACATATATATGAAAAATTAAACTCATACGTACTCGATATAAGGTAGGACTTCCTCCGTATTCTCCAAGACATATAGATGTGCCTGGTTCAACAAGTCCATATCAACTAAGCCCACTGTGCAACCTGATAATGGCTTTGAAACTCCCATATTCTGGCTTGAAGGCACTCCAACTGTACTAACATCAGATAAATGGTCGGTACAAAACTCTACAGCTTCTTCAGCTATATACCGCTCAGCAATGCAACCTTCAGGACGAGTACGATTCTGAACATACCCCTTTAGCACTTTCATATATCTTTCAAACGGATACATCCATCTAAAATATACTGGCCCACATAGACGAACTTCTCTGACAAGATGTACTACTAGATGAACCATGATATCAAAGAATGAAGGGGGAAAGTACTTCTCAAGCAAACATAAAGTAACTACTACATCTTCTTCCAACTTATCTAGCTTGGAAACATCTACCGTCGTTGCACATAAAGCATTGAAGAAGAAGCACAATCGAGTTATTGCATACCTTGCAGGCTTCTCCAAAACAGAACGAATTGCCACAGGGAGCAATTGTTGCATCAAGGTATGACAATCATGAGATTTAAGGCCAAGAAGTCTTGAATCTTTTAAAGATACAAGATTTTTTATATTTGAAGAATAACCTTCAGGAACCTTCATACCATAAAAAGAATTGCAAACCGCTCTCTTCTCTGCTCTTGACAAATTCCAAGGCCCTGGAGGCAAGCGAGTACGTCTTTCTCCATACTCGGGTTGCAAATCAATTTTTACCCCCATGTTCAATAAGTCTAACCGAGCAGCAATCCCATCTTTATTTTTTCCAGGGATCTCTAGCAATGTACCAATGATACTATCGCAAACATTCTTCTCAATGTGCATAACATCTAAGGCATGCCTCACAGGGAGGTATTTCCAATACTCGAGATCAAAGAATTTTGATTTCTTCTTCCAACAAACTCTATCACCATCATTCTCACCAACACTTCCCCCAATTTTCGAGCCCCATATGTAATTAATATCTTCAACCATATGCAGCACTTCTTCTCCTGTTAATGGCTCAGGGGGCATGCCATATTCAGGTTTCCCATTAAAAGCTGCACGTTGCCTCCTATATGGATGATTGATTGGTAACCACTTTCTATGCCCAATGTAACAAATTTTGTGGCCATTTTTCAACCTGTGACTAGGTGTATCATCGCCGCATATTGGACAAGCTTTATATCCTTTAACAACACAACCAGATAAGTTTCCATAAGCGGGAAAATCATTAATTGTCCACAGTAATGCAGCTCTGAGTGTAAAGTATTCTCCTATGTGGGCATCATACACTCCTCTAATCCCATCCCACAGAGATTTCAAATCATCAATCAAAGGCTCTAAGTAGACGTCTATATCATTTCCGGGCTGTTTAGGACCGGAAATCAGTATAGTCAACATCATGAACTTCCGCTTCATGCATAGCCATGGTGGGAGATTATATGTAACTAACATAACTGGCCAACAACTGTATCTGCTACTTAAAGAACTGTGGGGATTGAATCCATCAGATGAGAGAGCCAATCTCAAATTTCTTGGCTCATTACCAAAGTCGGGCCATTTTTCATCAACAAGTTTCCAAGACGGGGAATCCGCTGGATGAGACATATAACCGTCAACTGATTTTCTTGCAGCATGCCAAGTCAAACTCTTAGCTGTCTTATGTGATTGAAACATCCTTTTAAACCTTGGAATTGGAGGAAAATACCACACCACCTTCGCTGCCACACCCTCTTTCAAGAACCCATCCTTGGTTTCCTTCCACCTTGAGATACCACAAGTAGGACAATTAGTTGCATTCTCATACTCCTTCCGATACAAAATGCAGTCATTGGAACATGCGTGGATTTTCTCATAACTCATCCCTAAAGTAGACAAAGTCTTTTTTGCCTCGTACATAGAGGAAGGTAGTGTATTTCCTTCTGGAAGAAATTCTCCTTGAAGTATCAATAATTCTGTAAAGCAAACATCACTCATCCCATGTTTTGCTTTCAAATTATATAACTTCACCAAAGCCGACAACTTCGTGTACTTACTGCAACCAGGGTACAAGGGTTCATCGCCATCCCCAATCACACTGGCAAACTCATAAGGATCAGATCCAATATTGGCAAAATCATTATCATCCATCCCTAATTCTTCAGAAACATAACTAAACCTACTTTGCTCATCTTCTTCCACATTTCTACTAGCATTGGTAGTCCATTCCCAAGGTTCTCCGTGCCATCTCCAAATCTTATAGCTTTGGTAAATTCCATTAAAGTATAAGTGTTCCCTTATAATTCCAACCCCAAACAATCGAATATTCCCACATTTAACACATGGACAACGAATCTCAGTTGTATTTCCAAGATTTTGTAACGCAAAATTCAAAAATCCTTCCACCCCTAACTCATATGCCTTCGATCTTCTATCCGCATGCATCCATGACTTATCCATCTTACACTCTATCAAATTCATATAAATATATATATATATTAAAGTGGAAAGACCAGCAATGAAACACTACCTCATTCAAATAGCAGAGAACAAAATGAAAATTAAATATAAAACATGGAAAAGACGACGGTTTATAAAAATAATCGTCGTTTAATATACATTCCGACGACGGCATCTATAGTCACCGTCGTCATTAAGATACCCAGACCCAGAAATTTGAACGGTGTTCTGGTAGCCTAAAGACGACGTTTAATGGAGAAACAGTCGTCTTTAGGCTACCAGTTGCGGCTTAAAACGTAGACGATGGGAGTAAATGAACAACCGACGTATAATAAACATTTGGACGACGGTTTGATCCTTCAACCGTCGTCGTAGTTAAAAAAAAAAACAGCTTAAATCTCCCATCCCCATTCCTTTTCCAAGAACCCATGGCCAAACAAACATAAAAGAACCCAAACAGAGAGCAATTATTACAAGATTGCAAACACCAAAACCCTAATATAGCTACCAACGAAAACATTTATGGATTTAAGAAGAGATTAGGGTTGTACTTACATGGATATTGAGAGAGAGCTGCGAGAATATAACAACTGCTTCAGAGAGAGCTTGGAGAATCTACGTACCCAATACTTTGAGAGAGAGCTTGGAGAATCTACGTACCCAATGAGAGATCTTGAAAAATCTACGTACCAAATGCTTTGAGAGAGATCTTGGAGAATCTACGTACCCAATGCTTTGAGAGAGAGCTGAGAGAATATAACAAAAGCTTGAGACAGAGCTGAGAGAATTAGGATTAAAGGGACTAGAGTTGTACTTACATGGATATTGAGAGAGAGCTTGGAGAACGAAAACTTTCAGACAAATTTATGTTGAAGAGAGAGAATGAACTATTTGAGGGTTAAAGGGAAATTCTGAAAATTTTAAGTCGCGGTCAAAAATTTTTAAGTACTGCGTTTTTCAACCACGACGGTCAACACTTATAATGACGTCTAATAATTACTTACAACGGCGGTTATAATACATTTACGACGTTGTAAACACTAAAGACGTCGCTATTTTATAACTGACGTCGTCAACCGAATTCAATTAGTCTTTGTTAATGTAGTTGACCAAAAACAGCGGGAGAAAACTGGCGTCGTTTCAAAAAACCCTAAACCCTAAACCCTAAACCCTAAACCCTAAATTGTAAAATAATTTTTAAAAAATACACAAGTACGAGAAAAATGAACCGAAAATTGCTATGGATTCCTTACAACATTGCCTTCTACAATAGTAGGCTAAAATATGGATTTCATAATTTTGAATTTATGGGCACCAATGGATCACATAAACCTTAGGGTTATGTTATGTAAAGTATAAGGAGTACAATGCTTTGTCTCTAAATTTGTTTGAATTTTGTTATCATTTGAACTTTGAAAACTAAAATTACATTTTTCAGGCCTTAACGGGCAAGATATTGTCTCAATCAGTGCATAGAATTTGCCGGTACATTTTTCGGATTTTGTTTTGAATATATTATTAATATTAGTAATTAAATACAATAAAAAAATATTTCCAAAATTATATTTTTTAAAGCTTTAGGATAGAGACAATATTCCAATGCTTGGTAGTTTTCAGTATAATTTTTGGATATAGTTATGAATTTAATATGGATTTAAATAAAATATAAAAGTCAATAACAATTAAATTAAAAATGACTTAGCCGACGTTGTATCCCTTTACAACGACATTAAACATAAAAAACCGACGTTGAAACTATATTTAAGAATATACACAGGATGAATTAATTATAAACCGTCATTTTAGTGTATATAACGGACGTTGTTTAAATATATAAAGGCGGATATTTAATAATATCCGCCTTTGTATAATATTACAACGTCGTTAATGTTATACTAACCGACGTAGTATATGAATACAAATTCATTTATAAAGGATGAATTAATTATAAACCGTCGTTGTTACTAATATTAAACGTCATTTTAGTGTATATAACTGACGTTGTTTATATATATAAAGGCGAATATTTAAGAATATCCGCCTTTGTATAAGATTACGACGTCGATAAGGTTATACTAACCGACGTAGTATATGAATTCATATTCTTTTATGCAGGATGAATTAATTATATACCGTCGTTGTTATTTCTATTACACGTCATTTTGTTGTATATAGCTGACGTTTTTTTTTTTTATACAAAGGCGGATATTTAGAAATATCAGCCTTTGTATATTATTACGACGTCGATAAGGTTATACTAACGGACGTAGTATATGAGTACAAATTCATTTATACAGGATGAATTAATTATAAACCGTCGTTGTTTTGACTATTACACGTCGTTTACTGCAATACGACCATTGTGTACACGTATGAGACGTGTAAATTAGAATCAGACGTCGGTGTTTGGGAACTAAACAAATTTTTAAACAAAATTTAATTTTGTTGATTTTTGTTCTCTTGATTACAACAAAATATTTATATACATTTTAAATAATCTAAATTAAACATTGTTCATAAATATTTATCTACATCAATTATCCTTCGGTAATTGCTTGTTCACGAATTCTGCCCATTCATGCCTAACTTCGTCAATATCCTTTTGTGTATACTGAAGTTTATCTTTTTTCTTGTCAAACTGCAAAATAAACCAAAAAACCGACGTGTTAAAAGAATACAAACGACGGTTAAACAAAAATATGACGTAGTAAAATAAAGAAAGTATATCTAAAATGTTGCGTTTTACCTTCGTTTCGAAATTTAGGTCTGGATCATGAATTATATCTCTCATGAATCGCATCACGTAATAGCCACACTCTACACTTGTTGGTTGTTCAGGAGTGCCGTGTAGATTTTTCCAAATGGCCTGCTGTTTACGTGAATTTTTGTTTATATGAATGTTAAACATTTTAATTGACCTGTTACAAGAAAACAAAGGGTGTTAAATACAAATAGTAACCGTCGTGGTAAATCAGTCAAAACGACGGAGTTTTTTAAACCAAGACGTTATATTTTGTTTAAAACGGCGGTAAAACCTAACCGTCGTTGTGTAACGTTATAACGTCGGTAAGAGTAAAAAACGTCGTATGACGAAAATTGTGCAGAAAAAATTAAAACGTTCTTAAATAAAACGCAAACGACGTGGTAGTTAAATTAAAACGACGTTTTTAAGAAAATACTGACGTGGTAGTTAAATTAAAACGTCGGTAATATCTTCCCGTCGTTATATTATATAATAACGTCGGTATTAGTAAAAACCGTCGTTTATTTAAATACTTTATAGGAAAAATCATAAATCAGAAGAAATCAACTTACGTATTCACTATATTTTTCATTTCGTCGTCAACCATGCGTTTTGGCAGTGAATTCATGTAATAGGCAGTCTCTGTTAATCGTCTCACAATTACCATCACCCAATGACCCCTGCACATAATGATTCATATTAGAAAGAAAAATATTAGAAGCCTGGATTATAAGGCAGTGAATTCATGTAATAGGAAAATACTTTAAATGGTACTAACCCTGGATTATAAGGGACCAAGAAAAATTGATTCCCATCTGCTGTATTCAGGCGGTTTGACAGGTTTTTTATTCGGTCTGATATTGATCCAGCTCCAGAGCTCACTAGCCCAGGGTCCACGAGGCCAACAAGGTTTACAAGATTTGCCATTTTTAAATAGTCAAATAGGAACCTAAATATATGAAAGTCAATTAAATGAGATTTTAATTTAAAAGAAAGGAAAATGTAAAACAAAATGGGATTAGGGAGAATTACCTCATGTATACTGATATCACTGTGGTTCCTATCTCAACCATTGAACCAAACTGCAAAACATCCTCAGTGAAGAGGAAGGTATCATGCTCAATGCCAAACACTTCCTTGGGCATGTGAATTGTTAGAGCCTCGTTACCATTAGGCAACAACTTGGTCTGGAAATGTTGGCATAAGGCTAAAAGAGGAGGTGGCATATCTAGTTTTGAGAGATCCTGTTTAAAGAAATTAATAAAGAAATATAAGTTAGTTTGTGTGTGAACTAAAATAAACGACTCTAACTAAACAAAAAAAACAGACGTGGTATATAATATAAACGACGGTTTCTCGTTAATACTGACGTTGTATTGAATTTATAACGTCGCTATTCTATAGAAAGGTCGTCTAATATAAATACAGTTAATGAAATCATGAAATGAACGACGGTTTATAAAAGCGTCGTGGTATATAACGAAACACGACGTGTATTGTAAGAAACAGACGTATTTACCGTCGTTATTTTAAATTTTAACGTCGGCTATTAAAAGGAGCGACGTCTTTTTAAAATTTAAAAAGCAGAAATATAAATAAGCAGAGATTTTACCGTGTCCTCTTTCTCTTTTGCAGCAGTATCAGCTTCAGGCTTCGGATCTTCTAATTCCAAAGCTAGGGGTCTAATATTAGTGGCCCCAGAGCAGCTTGCCTTATCAGACATTGGATTTTTTGGGCTTTGATCTTGAGGGGGTAAAATAATTGGAGGAATTGGGGTTTGGAGCATCTGGCTGGGATCAAAACTAGGAACTAGTTGACGGATATATGCCAACAAAGTCTCCCTCTCTGCTCTGACTGCTTCCATTATAGTTTCCCTTGACTTCGCCTCAATCCTCAAGGTCTCTTCTCTGACTGCCTCCCTCACACTTTCCTTCAATTTGTCACCAAATTTCACTCTCTGCTGCTTCGGCAAATTGAAGAACTGAGTTGGGGTAACGCCAGCACCAGCTCCTCTGACTCTCCCACCATGCTCCGGGGTTCCCAAAGCCAGAGTCAAGATATCATTGCTCCCGGAGACAGTTAGAGTGCCTTCGGAGACTTGCTTTTGCAAATCATCCTAAAAGAAAGAAAGAGAGATTGTTAGAACCTGAGAAGGGTGTATGACAGATACATATACCGACGTTGTAAATTATAAACAACGACGGTTTTTATTAAATGACAGACGTGGTATTAATTTAAAACGTCTATATATAAATACCGTCATTGTTTATACTTTACAACGTCGGTATATAAAAATACGTCGTATATTCAAAATAAACAGATTAAGACATAAATTAAAAACCGTCGTATATTCAAAGTAAGACGACGGATTATTAAACAAACAGACGTAGATGTACAATTCCATACGGCTGCACAAAATTACCGTCGTTGTATAATCATTCTAACGTCTAGATAAGATAAAACCGTCGTAAGTTTTAATGAAGATGTGAAAAAACTCGATTGAAATATGCATTCTTTTCCAGAAATTGTGCACCACAAAATTCAGTGAAATAGACAGAGAGAGGGAGAGTGTGTGCGTGAGTAAACTTAAAACAAAAATGCAGTTCATAGAATAATTTAATCCGTCGTATTAATTCTATCTAGACGTCTACTTTATTCAAAAACCGACGTCCTATTCACTTTTAAACGTCCGTAAATTAAGCCTGTCGTGGTGTTCACTTTATAACGTCGCTTATATAATTATAAACGACGTCTATACCAAAATAAAACACTCTGTTTTTCAAATTTAGAACAGAGTTAGTGAGACTTACGATTAGTTTTGCCTTCTCTGCAGCCTTTGGATCAGGGATGTTTCCTGATTTATCTTCTCTTGCTTTCTTCCACAGAACAGCTCGATCGATTTCTTGACCTTCGGGCATGGTTTCTACCAATTGGTCCGTCAAACCAACATACCCTTTTCTAGACAACCTATGGTTGTACTCCAATTTCTCCCTCCTCTCCTTCTGCTCAGCATGCTTAGCTTCAAAATCTGGGGTTAACCTTGAAGCTACGAAGGCATCCCATTGCGATTTCTCTATGAACTTATAAAGCAATGGGATTTCTTTTAATTTCTCCTTGTCATGTGCGAATGGAAGGATATATTGCTTAGTTAAGTTATACTTGAAATCCTTCCATTTTTTGGCGGCAGATGACAAGACCAAGTTCTTGTAACTATCCCCAATAACATAGGACATTTGAACAGCTTCCCAAATCTGCTCCTTCACGTCCTTGGGTAATTGTTTCCATTTCTTGTCCACAAGAGGGACTCTGGTGCGTGCCAAAACACCAATGTAAGACTGCATCTCAACAGCAGCATCGCCATGTGGTTTGCCATCTTTATTGAACTCAACCACAGGCTTAACCTTCTCAATTTTCCTCTTCACAACACGGCTCATTGTGCTGATACCGCGGCCAGATTTTGGCTCCTCAACAAATGTGGCTGTGCTCGAGTCTTTCTCTGAGGTTGAGGAATATCTCATCCTCTTCGAGGGTTTGCTTTGAGTTGATTTTTCAACTTCCACTAAACCTGTTTTGGGTTCATCCCCTTGTGCCATTGAACCTGCTGTGGCCTTTGACGCTTCAGCTTCCTTGTTTTGAGATTTCGAAACCATTTTTGATTAATCTGCCAGAAAAACAACGTCGGTTATTAAAAATAAACGACGTAATAATATAAAAACAACGACGGTTTTATATATTTCATGACGTAAATATTCATAAACTACGTCGGTTATTAACAATAACCGACGTGGTTTAAAATTACAAAACTAGTGTACTTCTCTCACTAGACGACGGTTTTATCTTGTTTCCGACGTATTAATTGTCACACCATGACGGTTTTTAGCCACCGTCGTGGTGTGTCCATTCCATCGTCGAAAACAGGACAGAACTGTCGTCTTTTGGCGTCGTGAGGGTATCTACTTATGTATTTAATCAAAACCAGTGAAAGATTTCTTCAATTTGACAGAATCTAGTTTCCAGACAACTACGGCATGCAAATGAAAAGTAAAAAAAGGGAAGAGAGTGAGAAAAAACCTTGAATAACACCGGCGTGCAAAGAAATGTTTCCTTCCGACGAAGACGAAGACCAAAATGGTGATTTGGACGATGAAGACGATGATTCAGACGATGATGCTAGGTCAGGTGACGAAAATGGTGATTTGGGAAATGAGAGGGAAACTACGATACTTTATCGGGAAGTGAAAACCGTAAAATATTAGGTCAGGTGACGAAAAGTTTATATATTTTCCCAGAGTTCAATACAACGACGTTGTCATTAACAAACCGCCGTATTATTTTGTTATAACGACGGTAGATAATTCATAAATGACGTGGTTATCACAACTGCCGAAAGACTTTTGGAATTCCGATGTGGTTATGACGGCGCTTTTTTTCTCGAAACTGACGTTGTACTTGTAATTTCAACGACTGTGTATTTTAATAAACCGACGTGGTTACTTTGCGGTTCTGAAAACGACGTCGTTCTCTTTTTAATACGCGCCAAATGACTTTTGGATTTCCGACGTGGTTATGACGGCGCTTTGTTTCTCTGAACTGACGTTGTACTCTTAAATTCAACGACTGTGTATTTCAATAAACCGACGTGGTTACTTTGGTTCTGTTCTCTTTTTAATACTCGCCAAATGACTTTTGGATTTCCGATGTAGTTATCTTTTTAATACGCGCGAAATGACTTTTGGATTTCCGATGTAGTTATATCTAAACTGACGTTGATTAGTCAAATATGACGTCGCTATGTATATTAGAACTGACGTGGATATTTACTCCATTTTGTTTAAATAGGATTTTTTTACGCGGTTGTTAACTCTCAGTTTTCAATTAGGGTTGCAGAAATTGTCTTTCTGAAAGCAAATGGGTTTGCAGAATGATTCCTCACAAGACCAAGCATGGGTTTGCTACATCCTCCTGTGTAGCAAGGGTGAAACCAGCTTGAGAACCCGCGTGGGTGTTCCTGATGCTCGCAGAGACGGACTCAGGTGGTGGCTGTAGCTGGGAGTGGGCTTGAGGTTCAGAATGAGTAGGTGGTGTCTATTCATTCTGAACCTCAAGCCCACTCCCAGCTTCACCCCAAAGGCACAACCCACAACAGGTTCTAAGGCTGGTTCCACCTTGCTACACAGGAGTTTTGAAGTTGATCACTGTGGAAAAGGGGACTACAATGTAACCAGGAATCGAGGAGTGAGGGTTCACACTTTGTTGATTTTGATTTTGTTTTTCAGGAATCGAGGCTGTGCAGGAGCTTGAGAACAAGAGGAAGGAGAGGGCCCAACTTGCATATGAGAGGAAGAAACAGTTGAACATATATTTGCCACGATGTATTTGCCAAATTTGTGTTCATATTTAACACGAAGAGATTTGCATTTTAAGATGAAAATGTTGTTGAGGATTGAGAATTAAATTTTGTTTTGTGTTAAGAAAGATATTACCAAAATAAAAGAAAAATTAATTAATTTTAAAAAGCTATAAACATAAGACGGCGGTTTACAGAGAGGGCAGACGTATAAATTGAAAAAATACGACCGTAATTTGAACTTAGGACGTGGTAAATAAAAACGACAGTAGTGTTGTAGGTACCGTCGTAGTATACTCCAAAATAATAAGTCGGCGGTTTACAGAGAATGCACCGTCGTAGTATACAGACGTTGATTCCACTATATTATACGACGTGGATTAAGAACAGTTGGTCGTGTTTAGTTAGGAGTTAACACGGCAGGTTTTTTGGTGAACTGTCGTCTTTATTTTCTACGTCAGTGTATTCATACCTGCTGTCGTTGTTTTTTGGTCAGATTTTAACACTGAAGAAATCCTTTTTTAAAAACGACGGTTTTTTATTTGTACGCGTCGTCTTTTAAAAATATTGAACAGTAAATCACTTATCCACGACGGTTTTTTTTTATACCGTCGTCTATTTAAATACAACGACGGTTTTATGTTATGCCGTCGTCTTTTTCTGGTCGTCTTTTTCCATTTTTGTAGTAGTGATACAGTAAAGGAGTGCACTCGTAAAAAATCATCAAAATCGGAGTTAAAAAAAACCGTTAAATTGTGATTTTTAGTTTATAACCGTCGAAAATTTTGGTCCCGTAACATCATCTACGAATGTATATTTTTTTCACTTTTTGGCATGTACAATCTCTAAGTATAAACAAACAAGTTTGACGATTGGATCGGTGAAACTGGTATCGTAGAATGCGTAGCCCCATTAAAACAATATGGGCTCGTTTGGTACACATGACTGTCTTGGCATGGACTATGCTTAGGGACTGTCTTGGCTAGGCTTGGCTTGGTCTAAGTTGGATAACACTTATTCTGCGTTTGGTGTACGCTTGGACTAGGACTAGATTTTTTTATTTTTTCAAAACTATCTATGTATATGTATATATGTATAAATACATATATTATGTATGTGTACATATGTATTTTATAATATATGTGACATGTATGTGTATATACATGTATATATGTATATTATAAATAATATAAACATATGTATGTATATATATATGCACACATACATGTATATACATGTATATATATTATAAAATACATATATATATATATATGTATGTATTATACCCATGTATATATGTATTATACCCATGTATATATGTATTATACCCATGTATATACATGTATTTATGTATATTACAATATATATAATACATATATAATGTATATGTGTATATATGTGTGTATATGTATACTATAATACATACATGGGTATAATATATACACACATATATGTATATATATACGTATATATATATATGTATTATAATATATAATATATAATATATATTACATATATACACGTATGCTATTATTATAATATTAATATCTATATGTGTATATGGGTATATTATAATAATAATATACATGTATATATGTATATTATATATATTATATATGTATATATTTGTATGTATATATATACACATATATGTGTATGTATATATATACATATATACATATATTATATATTTATGTGTATATACATGTATATATGTACATTATAGTATATGTGTAAGTAAGTTTAATAATAATAATATATGTTATTAATTTTACAATATAATATATGCATTTTATACATTGGTGAGCATTGGGACTAGCTAATCCGCCCTTTCTACATGGGATTAGTAGTCCCTTCCTAAGGAGGTGTTTTTGGTGGGCCCGGTATTAGCAATCTCATCTAAGACTAGGATTAGATAAAACAAACATGGTACTAAATTTATTCCAAGCCAATCCAAGCCATTACTGTATACCAAACAAGCCCTATATTCACTAACATTTCCATGCTTTTATATTGTGAACTTTTTATAACTTTAAACACGACTTCGCGGCGAATATTTTCCATTCCATCACGCAATCAACCATGGCGCGACGTAAGCTTATGTTTCCGTCACGCAATGTAATCTCAGGATTAGGGTTTAGGTTGCGCGATGATTTTAGTTTTTTCGTCGCGCAAGTCCTCAAACTTTTTGGCAGTTCGTATCCCACCTATTAAAAATTCCTCGAGCGACGCCGTTTATATCCTCCGTCGCGCAAAGTGCTATATTTTAACTTTGCGTGACCGATTTTGTTTTCGTCGTGCAAGTCCGCAAAAATTTGTGAAAAAAATGGGCAGTTTTGTTCTGTCTTCAACCTCTCTCATTCTCGAACCGTAACTCGCAGCCCCTTCTCTCTCTCCTTCGAACCCTAACTCGCAGCCACTCTCTCTCCTTCATCCCTCTCAGTCCCTCTCTCCCCCGTCCCCTCTCATCCCTCGCAGTCCCTCGCTCCTCCGTGCCGCTCTCTCTCCTCCGTCCCCAATCATCCTTCTCAGTCCCTCTCTTCTTTGTCCCCTCGCATCCCTCTCAGTCCCTCTCTCCTCCGTCCCCTCTCAGTCCGTCACCTCCTCCGTCTCAGTTCATCCCTGTCAGACGACGGCCCCCCTCTCTCTCTCTTGCTCGCCACCGCCGGACTTGCGTGCTCTCCGGTCTCCCTCTAAACCCACTTGGTAAAATTCCCAACTCTATCCCCGATTTATAATTTCAATCGTGAATTTTTATTTCTGAAATTTGTGGATTAAGTTTGGAATTGTATATTTGTTTTGCTGTTTCAATTTCCATATTTATTTTGTAAGTGCTTAAATTGCTTAGTCTGATGGTTGGTTAGGAAGCCTATGTTTCAATTTTGTTTTGGTATTGGATTTTTATTTTTGATTTCAGATTTGATTGGGGTGTTGATATTGCATTGTGGTGTTGGATTTGTGAATTTTTAGGTGTATTGCTGTTATATTTCAGATTTAATTGGAGCACAATATTCTGTTTTTTGTATTTTGATTACTTTTCGGGGGCTTTAAACTATGTGCTACTGACCAATTTTTTTTTATTTTCCTTTGTTGAGATGAACATGTGTTTTGTTTGTTTTCAAAAATGTGCTTCTGTGTTTTTGCCATATAAGAATACATGTTTTTGTTTGTTTTTTAAATATTGAATTTGTTGTTGATTAGGTTTTGACATAGTTGTGCAATGTCAGACCTTATCAAACATCGTAAGACAGTGATGACTCCACATAGTTCAGCTCCCCCAACTACGGTGTCAGCTCCCACTGCTATAGCACAGTTGCATGACATGCCAGATTTTCCCCATGTCTCCCATGCGCCGGCGTCATCAGAGTCATCAGTGGTGCAACCAGTTAGTGTCAGGCGGCGTCATCGCCCTCCCAGCACGACCGACACCACTTCGACATCTGCTGCTAGTGCGTCAGGGTCACAACAAGGTAAAGATTTCCTTCAACTCCAGTTGTTTCAGACCAAGAATTTTAGTAGGATTTTTTATTTAACGTTAATTTTATATTTCTTTGCAGCCAAGAAGAACATCCGAGGACCCTGTCGCCAATTGAGGACGGCCAAACTCACTCGGGTGACCAACAGTCGTATCAACATCGGATACGACGCGCGGCATCGGGCTACACCAACGGCGGACCAGCATAGCTACTTGGCCCACGACATTAGATCCGTCGTTCGGACTTATTGCCCAATGAAATGGAAGTCTTGGAAGGTCATGCCTGACGAGGTGTGGATGGAGGTGTTTGGACATCTGTCGGTATGTATTCTATACCTTTTAATTGTTTTCCCTTCAAATTTTATTTCTAAGCAGTGGCGACGAGTTTAGAGAACGTTGGCGACGAGTTGTTGGCGTACGTCAACAGACTCTTTGCTGAGAGGTACAAGCAGTGGAAGAGCGACCTGCACCACCATTTTCAGGCATATGATGATCCGCAGGTCGCTCTTCAAGAGGGTTGCCCGAAGGAGCTTGAGGGCCGGGAGGATAGTTGGCAGTGGCTCTGCGGTCAGTTTCAAGAGGCCAATTATGTGGTATTTTTTTTTAATATTAAGTTGAAACTTATTACACGTTTCTTACTAATGTGTATTTAATTTTTTATGTTTCATTTGACTTTCAACTAATACGTTTTATTTTTTGTATAACAGAAGAAGGCCAAAGCAAATAAGGGCAATAGGCAGAAGAAGGCTCTTCTCCACCATTCCGGTTCCAGGCCCTTCTCCTATAGGATGGAGGCGCGGCGCTGGGTAATAATAAAGTCGTTTTTATTTATTTTTTAATATGTCATTAATATTAATTTGTTTTTTTTTGTACTAACATTTTTCTTCTCTTGTTCAATTTAAGGGGGGGTCCAAATTCCCAGAGATTGACGTCTTTGGAGACGTTTATGTTCAACCTAGGAATGAGTTGGCGGAGTCCCTTCATGTAAGTAGCCTTTAATTTAAATTATTATCTTACGCGTTCAAGTTTTATGGTTATTATATGAATGTTTTAATTAATATTTTATGTTATGCTCAACAGACGACGATGATTGAGAAGAGCCAATTGGTTCTTCAGGAGTCCGCCTCCCAGCTTCCTCCCGATACGCCGCTCGAGTCCATGGCTCCTCCACAGGATGTAGGGTTTCAAATCCTGACTGAAACGTTGGATCAGATTCTCGGGAGGCGCCCAGGGACATATTGTCGAGGGATGGGTAATGCCAGGCAGCGGCCACCTAGACCTCGTGAATCATCGGAGTCAAACAGTGAGGTGACTGCTTTGAAGACAGAGGTAGCCGAGCTCAAGGGTCATTTGTCACATCTTCTACAGTCCCTCGCTCACTCCGGCATTGCAATCCCGCCTTTTCCTCCCCCGTCGACTTCCGAGCCCTGCCAACCTGAGCATGGCCACCACACCTCTCCCCCTGTCGACAATGTCCAAACCTCCGAGCCGCATTTACCCGACGACAATGTAGATCTTGGAGGGTTGTTTGATTAGATTTAACTTTCTCAATTACATTTTAAATATTTCTATTGTACTAAATATATTCTGTTATAACAAAAATATTTCTCTTCATTACAATTTTTTATTGCAATTTCATTTTATTTATTAAAAAAAAAACCAAAATTATTTTTGTGACAAAAAAAATTTAATTATAATATTTTATTTTTGCGCAACGATATTTTTTCATCGCGCAAATTTCCTTTTTAGAAAATACAAAACCGTGAAAATAAATTTTAAACAATTTATTCTATTTTTGCGCGACGAAATTTTTTGTCTCGCTAAGATACAGCGACAAATAGATTTCGTCGCGCAAATATTTGAGTCACGAACATTTCTCGTCCCGCGATCTCTGTGCGACGAACATAGTCATCGCGCAGAGTTCTTGCTATGACTCTGTGTTCGTCACGCAAATATTTGAGCGACAACAAATCTCGCCGTCCCAAGACTTTTGGTGCAATGAAGGTTACTCGTCGCTCCATTTTGCGCGACTAATTCAATAAATTTGTCGCGCAAAGTCATTCTTGCAGATCTTTGCGTGACTGATTTTGCACGACGAAACTTCTGTCGCACTACTATTTGTGCGACTCAAATTTACTTTGTGCGACCAAAACTTCTTCATCGCACAAATATTAAAATGTAGTAGTGAAGGCCACGGGAATGATTTTGAAATTGAAGAACCAAAATACAAATCGGATCAAAATTTGAGGACCACTAGACCTAAAAACCCTATATATATATATAAAGCAAAAGACAAAGAATTGTAAAACAATCAAAATACCAGAAAATGTTCTTGGTTAATGCAAACATTAAGAATTGAAATTATTAATTAATGATCTTGTGTGGCTGAAATTAATTCAAACGTTTTAACCCATTTCTTTTCTAATGACCCGCTAGAACCCCACGTACGCTGGAAACCAAAAGACACCCAACTCAAGCACGCTTGGAGCAAAAACCAAGTTGAAGAGAAAACTCAAGAGACATGCAGCAAGAGAATCAAACGTCCAAGTTGAAGAGGAGGATCCTCCATCGGGAGATTTTTGTATGAAATTGGTATGGGTATTCCTAGGTGTGGTTGTTTCATAATTTGAGCCATGGGTTATTGATTTGACTATGATAAGATTTGATTTGAGTTCTAATGGGTAATTCTTAATATAGTAAATTGAGCTTCGACCCACAAAATTCATTTAAATCACCTACAACCCTTACCTTTATTTTTCTATTTAAAATACCCAATTTTTTCAAATAATACCCAATGACTAGGATCCAACTAAGCAAGTTACCTAATATAACTTAAAATATGATTTATTGTATTTTTCGGATTCCAAAACTACCCTTATTTATAAGTTAATGTGTTATGGAGGGTGTAATTAATGACACACGTTGAATTTGAAAAAATCTCCAAATGGTTGTAATTAATTGAACCTTATTTTTTTTGTTTCCTAAGGTATCCCCAGGCATGGCCCAGGCCTAAGCTTCCGAGGCATTGTGGGGCGCATATGCAGGGACCTCTTCCAAGAAAGTTTTCTGTATCCACAAGGGCTTGAACCCAAGACCATTTGCTTAAGCGACCAGAGCCCCTTCCACTCTGACCAACCCTTTTTTCTCTAAATAATGTACCTTTTTTTTCTTCTAAATAATGTACCTTATTTTTCTCTAAATAAAGCACCTATTACTTGTTTTATGAAAAATAATTTGATCATCTTTTTATTGTTTGTTTTATGAAAACAATTTTTTTTTAAATGAACCTATTTTTTCTCTCCAAATAATGTACCTAATATAATGAACCTATTTTTTCGCTAAATTTTGTATCTCTTTTTTTTCTCTAAATAATGTACCTATTACTTGTTTAATGAAAAATAATTTGATAATCTATGAAATTTTTTGTTCTATGATTTTTTTTTAAATGAACCTATTTTTTCTCTATTTATTTCTTTATTGAATATGTAGATCAGAGATGAAGAATATAGTTGGACCAAAGACTGAGCTTCAATGGAAGCTCCTCTTGCTCCAACAGCAAGAAATCACCAGCAAGAAAGGTACAAGGGCAATATAGGTATTTTACACACACAAATAAACTAAAAAATAGCTATTAAATTGAAAAAATTGACAGCTGTCGATTTTTGGGTTTTTTTTGGTGTGTTTATAGTTTTCAAATGGTATAGGGTTGCTTTAAAAGACTATATCTAAAATTGAGTATATAACTAAATTTGTATTCTTTATTTGGGTTCTAATGATGAATTCTGCTATAAGTTCTAATGGGTATTTCTTGATTTGGGTTCTAATGATGAATTCTTGATATATGTTCTAATGGGCAAATTGATCCTACACTTTTCCGCACTCCACAAAGTTTTTTTTATTCTAATTTTCTAACAAGCTATAGAGCTATTATACACTCATTTAATCAATAGAAACAGATGAAATATTCCTATAATTATAATCTTCTTAGGAGCATAGATGAATTAAATTTTGGGTTTTTTTTCCTTCAAATCAGTTAGGAGCAGAGACTTTGAACACATATGACAACAACAAAAACGAAAAGCAATTGTTTTTATTGGCAGAAAAAGAAACATCCAACTAATGAGCTATTCATTTGGTTTCTCAATTGTTCTTGTTGTTATAGTGAAACCATACTAGAATTGTAGTCTTTTTTTTTTTCTGTTTTGTTTAGTTTTTGTTTTTCTTGCATTGCAGGTTCTTCGTGGAGTGATCTTAACATATAAATTTATTTTTCCACTCATTTTACATTCAGTTGCGAACTTTTTTGGATTGATCTTGATGAGTTTTTCTTTCCAGAAGTATAAACTTATTGTTTGTGCAAATAATCTCACGGGAGAATATTCACTTCTAGATCCTTCAACCTTCGATCTTCCTTCTCTCTCTTCCTCGATTCCTGTAAAACAGATTGGAGTAAATAGACCACACCCGGGGGGTGTTGGCCAAAGGCCCTCCGATGCCTAAGTTAGTTCGAGTGTTTGTATGGAAAACAATAGCTAAGCAAAGTGTACGGAGTTTTATGTATGGTGTAAACCGGGCGGCCGGAACCGTGTGTGGTGGCCGGAGCTGTGTGGAGAAAATATGGAGAGTGGAGAGTGGAGAGGGAGAGAGAGAGAGCGTCGGGTATTTTCTCGGGTTTCTGAAGTGAGTTTAGATGTCCCTTGAATGATGAATAAACCCATCTATTTATAGGAGCCTCGGGGCTAGGGTTTCGTAGAGATCGAGTCGGATAATATCTGAATTATCTCGTTAATTATAAGATAATACCCAATAATTAGGATATTATCCCTTTGATAAGATAATAACCAAATTATTGATATTATCTCATTAATTATAAGATAATATCCCTTTATTATGATAATATCCCAATTAATGATATTATCTTTATTAATTATGAGATAATACCATATAATTAAGATATTATCCTAATTAATCAATTATCCCAATAAATGGTTTAATTAATTAATTTAAGGGATAATCTTCTTTTCCACGTGGCGTGCTCTGATTGGAGACGAAAATATTTGCTCCCACAAATGCCCCCCAGCTTTTGCATGGTGCTTGTGTGGCATGTAAGAGATGAAATTATTTTTCGGACTCTCCAACTGTATCTAGGCTTTCTTCTGCGAGTTGGACTCCTTTTGCAGATCAGGTTCCCAATTAGAGTAGGCTTCTAACTGTTCTTGGAGTTGGATTCCTAGTAGGAATGAGCTTGCGATTCCTTCTTTGACCTGGGTTGTCCAACTTGTATAAATATTGTGCTTCTCTTCACTCTTTCTCACATCGCAAACTTAACTTCTCTACTTTCTAGCTTGAGAAAGATCTCGGAGAATTTGTACTGCCCGTCGAAGAGAGGAGTTGCCGTGCATTCCAAGGTAAGTTGAGCACGTATATTTTTTCGCTGCGAGGACCAGCTTGGTAGGACTAGGCTGGTTGTCATCGTGACTGGCAGTCGAAGACGGTTGGAGAGGTGGTGGCCTCTGGTGCCTGCTGAGCGAGTATCGGGAGGAAGTCGGTGGACTGCCCCCTACCGAGGTTGTCGAGAGATGGAAGCAGAATAGTCCGGACCCTGATGATCTGCCTGCTAGACAGGAGGAGTGTTCTGCAGAACTCCCCTAAAAGAGGAAGGCTGATGTCAAGTCTTCGAGAACTCAAGCTACTTCTTCACGGGCGAGGAATGTGTCTCCATTGAGGAAGAAGCCACAGTTTCCTTATGCCGAGAAGACTCATGTAGGAGCTGTTCCCTCGTCATCTGCTAGGGTCGAACATCTTGTTGGTGCGGATAGCAAGAAGATTGGCGGTATGCGTAATATTAGGGATGTTTCCCTTAGGTATGCGCAATATTAGGGATGTTTCCCTTAAGCCTCTTGCTGATGAGTTTGGAGATCGTGATCTGCTCCATGAAGTAGTCCGTGTGCGATCTAATTCACCTAGGAGGTCTGCTTATCCACCAAACTGTCATTATCCAGCTATTTGAGTCACGAGCAGTCAAGCGTAGAGTTGATTCGTCATAGCCAATTCCTTTGAAGGTGAGGTTGGCAAAGGCTAAGAAAGCAAGAAAGTCATATGCCCAGGCGAAGGGTTCTTCTGCAATGTCAGCGGCTGATCTCAAGGTGAACAAGTCCAGCCTTGTAGAGGATGCAGGCATGTTTGGCCTACGTCCGGAGACGTGTCGATGAGAGTGGCCCGTTTGGCCTACGTCCGGAGACGTGTCGATGAGTGTGGCCCGTTTGGCCTACATCCAGAGACGTGTCGATGAGATGTTCGGAGACATGTCGATGAGGGTGGCCCGTTTAGCCTACATCCGAAGACGTGTCGATGAGTGTGGTCTGTTTGGCCTACGTCCGAAGACGTGTCGATGAGTGTGGCCCATTTGTCCTACGTCCGGAGACGTGTCGATAAGTGTGGCCCGTTTAGCCTACGTTCGAAGACGTGTCGATGAGTGTGGCCCGTTTGGCCTACATCCGGAGATGTGTCGATGAGACGTCCGGAGACATGTCGATGAGGGTGGCCTGTTTAGCCTACGTCCGAAGACGTGTCGATGAGTGTGGCCCGTTTGGCCTATGTCCGGAGACGTGTCGATGAGAGTGGTGGCAGACGTCATAAATCAGGCATGCGGATCTGCTGAGATCGTGGCTGATCAGGTGGACGCTGAAGAGGCTGCAGATCAAGGATCCCCTGCCGGCATTTCGGAGTAGATGAAGACTCCTTTATTTCTTTTCAGCATTTGTAGTCTGCTTTTTGTTTAGAATAATTGGTCTTGTTTGACCATCTTCTTTTTGTTTGAACTTGGCCGGTTGGTCACTTTGCTATGGAAATTTCATTTATCATTTCAACTTCAATCTGCATATTTGTCTTGTGAACTGCTTGAGTAACCGGCTAGTGTCTTGGCTGTACATTTCCCCTTTAGGATTTTTGCAAAAGCCAGGGTCCCTCTTGAGGAATTCCGGGCGTATTCTGCATTTTTCCGGAGAAAGTTTAGGACGCTTCTGGTCGTTGCCCTGCGTCTCCCTTAGGACGCTTTTTATGGGCAACTGTATGACTATCCTGCCTCCCTTAGGAAACGGATAGGAACCTGGATACCTCCCTTAGGAAATTCCTGGCACACCCTGCGTCTCCCTTAGGACGCTTTTTTGTGGGCTGCGTCTCCCGAAGGACGCTTCTGATCGTTGCCCTGCGTCTTCCTTAGGACGCTGCTTATGGACAACTGTATGACTATCCTGCCCCCCTTAGGAAACGGATAGGAACCTGGATACCTCCCTTAGGAAATTCCTGGCGCACCCTGCAGCCCCCTTAGGATGCTGCTCTGCGGGCTGCGTCTTCCGAAGGACGCTTCTGGTCATCGCCCTGCGTCTCCCTTAGGACGCTTTTTATGGGCAACTGTTTGGCTATCCTGCCCCCTTAGGAAACGGATAGGAACCTGGATACTTCCCGCAGGAGGCATGGTGACCTCCTTTTAAGAAATTCCTGGCGCACCCTGCGTCTCCCTTAGGACTCTACTTTGCGGGCTGCGTCTCCCGAAGGACGCTTCTGGTCATCGCCCTGCGTCTCCCTTAGGACGCTTTTTATGGGCAACTGTGTGACTTATCCTGCCCCCCTTAGGGAACGGATAGGGACCTGGATACTTCCCTTAGGAAATTCCTGGCGCACCCTGCGTCTCCCTTAGGACGCTTCTTTGCGGGCTGCGTCTCCTGAAGGACGCTTCTGGTTGTCGCCCTGCGTCTCCCGAAGGACGCTGCTTATGGGCAACTGTCTTTTGTTGTGGCACATTATGGAATTTGCAGTAGTTTGCTTCTTTTCTTCAGAAATGTGCAGAGTTCAGTAATCTGCTGGTGACTGAGCGAGTAGGAAGAAACATCATGGATAGTATCTTTGGAGGTGGCAGACATTCCATTGTCGTGGAATCTCCTTCCCTTCCATGGTGTCGAGTGTGTAGCTTCCTCTGCCCCCAGACCAGCTGATCATGTAAGGGCCTTCCTAATTGGGTTTCATCTTTTTGGATCCTTGTCTTTGTGCAGTGATGAAGGTCTTTCTTAGCACAAGGTTGCCTAGTTGAAACTGTCTGACCTTGGCTCTTTTGTCGTCGTAAGACCTCAACCGCTGTTGATAGAAGGCAACTTGAACAATGGCCTTCTCGCCCTCGCCTTCAAGTAAGTCAAGGTTGAGCATCATCTGCTCGGAGTTCTGCTCAATACTGCCCACTTCAATGCCTATGGAGGGGACAATGACGTGCAGAGGAATGATCGCTTCAGTTCCATAGGCGAGGGAAAATGGGGTTTCGCCAGTTGATCTTCATTTGGTAGTGCGATAAGCCCATAGTACTCCAGGGAGCTCGTCTACCCATTTCCCTTCGGCGCCTTCTAATCGCTTCTTTAGGCAATCCAATATTATTTTGTTGGATGCCTCGGCCTGGCCGTTGCCTTGAGGATATCTAGGGGTAGACAGGTGTTGTTTAATGCCGTACTGTTTGAAGAAGGCGGTGATCTGCTTGCCGATAAACTGTGTGCCATTGTCGGTAACGAGAGATTGTGGGCAGCCAAATCAACAGATGATGTTTCTTCAGATGAATCGTTCCACATCAGCTTCTTTAGTAGAGGATAGAGCTTCGGCCTCGATCCATTTAGTAAAGTAATCAGTGGCGACGATCATCATTTCTTTATTAGCTGGTGCCGTTGGCATGGGGCCCACTAAGTCGATGGCCCATTGCATGAAAGGCCACGGACTATTCTGCGGATGGTAGACTTCGGCAGGCAGGTTAGGAACCGGTTTGTACCGTTGGCAACGATCACATCTTTTGACATACTCGGTCGAGTCATGACGCATTGTAGGCCAGAAATAGCCTATATTTAGAGCCTTCTGGGCGAGTGACCTGCCTCCAGAGTGGTTTCCACACTCGCCGTCGTGAATTTTGTAGAGGACCTCAAGTGTTTGAGGGTATTTTATGCAGGCGAGATGAGGGCCGGAGTATGATCTGCGAATGAGCTTGGCGCCTTGCATGTAGTATCTCGCGGCCTTCTGCTGGACCTTCCTAGCCTCGGACTTATTCGACGGAAGATTTCCATTCACCAAGTAGTCGATGATGGGGTCTTGCCAGCTGGGGTCTTCATCAATCTGCATTGAGTCGATTGGCTCTATTTCTTCGATGCTTGGCCGCTCAAGGTGTTCTACCGGGATAGAGCGTTTGAACTGGGTGTCCAGCGCTGATCCTAGGCTTGCCAGCGCATCTGCATGAGTGCTCTCTGCCCGTGGAACTTGTTGGATGGTGAAAGTAGGGAATTCTTTCAGAAGTTCTTGGACTTTGTCAAGGTACTGGATCATTCTCGGATGTTTTGCCATGTACTCGCCTGAGGCTTGATTCGTGATCAGCTGGGAGTCTGAGTAGATGGCCAATCTTTTGATCGACAGTTCTTTTGCTAGGCGCAGTCCGGCGAGCAGTCCCTCATATTCTACCTCATTGTTTGAAGCAGGAAAGCCTAGTGTGATGGCTTGTTCCAACAAAGTTCCATCTGGGGTGACTATGACGACGCCTGCCCCCGCTCCTTTGTGATTTGACGCTCCGTCTACATGTAACTGCCACATGTCGTTAGGTAGGTTTGAATCGGCGGGGGAGGTGTCGTCTGCTTTTTCCTTGCTTTTCGTGACCAGCTTCTCTTTTTCGGCTGTTGGAGTAAACTCTACAACAAAATCTGCTAAAGCCTGGGCTTTTATAGCGGTCTTCGGCCGATAGAGGAGGTCGTATTGACTAAGTTCGATAGCCCATTTCATGAGTCGTTGAGAGGCGTCGGGGCTGTGGAGGATCGATCTCAAAGGAAATTCTGTCATGACAATTATCCGATGCGCTTGATAGTAGGGCCTTAGCTTTCTTGCGGAAACTACAAGCGAAAAAATGAGCTTCTCCATTTTCGAGTAGCAAGTCTCTGCGTCGAGGAGAGCTTTTGAAGTGTAGAATACCGGATGTTGTGCCCCCAGCTCTTCTCGGATGAGAGCTGAGCTGACGGCTGAGTTGGACACCACCAGGTAGATGTACAAGTCTTCGCCTGGTATCGGTTTTGAGAGTAGGGGAGGTGTGGTGAGGTAGGTTTTCAAGTTTTGAAAAGCTACTTCGCACTCGTCATCCCACTTGTCCTGCACTTGTCGGTAGATCTCGAGAGGAATCGGTTGAGAGCTGCTGCTCTACCCGTTAGACTTTGTATCTCCTTTGTTGTGGCAGGTGACTTCATGTTGAGTATAGCCTTGATTTGATTCGGATGTGCCTCAATTCCTCTTTAGGTGACTAAGTATCCTAGGAATCGGCCAGACGAGACTCCGAATGTGCATTTGCTCGGGTTCAACTTCATGTTGTATTTTCGGAGCAGGCTGAATGCCTCAGCGAGGTTTGTGATGTGGTCTGCTCGCTGGGGAGCTTTGACTAACATGTCATCTACGTAGACCTCCATAGTTTTACCGATTTGCTCCTTGAAAATTTTGTTTACTAGCCTTTGGTAGGTTGCTCCGGCGTTCTTCAGCCCGAAGGGCATGACTTTGTAGCAGTATGTACCTCTTTCGATGATGAAAGAGGTTTTTGCTTTGTCGTCCTCATACATCATGATTTGATTGTAGCCGGAGTAGGTGTCCATAAAGCTTAGTAGTTGATTTCCTTTCTGGTCTGCTCGGCCGTCAGGAACGGGATTTGCCTTCTCCTCTGGTTGCTCTACTCCCTTCATATCTGCCTGATTTACAGGGAGGAACTGTGTTTGCTTGCTTCTTTTCAGCCCTTGAGCTGAGCATTTCCTCGCCATTGCCTGATCACTGTTGATCTGACTGATACCGCCCCTAGGGATAGGGTAGCGGATTTTCTGATGTGTGGCGGAGGTGATGGCGTTGATCTTGCTGATCCATGGTCTGCCCAGAATGCCATTGTAGGGTGAGACTTCATCAATGACCATGAATGTTTGCGAGCTGATTACAGGTGGGGAGTATACGTCAAGATCTATCGTGCCCACGGTAACCGTTGTTGCGCCATTGAAGCCGGTTAGTGACCTAGCTGATTTGTTGATCTTTGTCTCTAAGCCCATCTGCTGGATGACTGCCAATTGTAGGATATTGGCTGCACTGCCCTCGTCTGCATGGATTCGATCGACCATGGCCTGAGCGATTTGAATGCTGATGACAAGGGCGTCGTTGTGTGGCAGATCGAGGCCGACTAGATCTTTCTTTTGGAAGCCGATCACGGGATCGTCTTCTGCCGGTGGGAGACTAATGGAGATCTGGGAGATGACAGTGGCCTGTTTGATCTTCCTTTTCTTTTCCTTGCTGGTCAGCCCAGACTCCTCGGAGTCAGCCAGGATTGTGTTAATCCTTATGACTTTTTGAGGTGGCTCCTTGGCGGCATCACGGTCCTCGATTCGCTGGATGGCCTGCTTCGCAATGAATTCCGTGCAGTGACCTTCTCTTACGAGTTCTTCGAGGTGCGCTTTCCAAGCAAAGCAATTATTCGTATTGTGTCCGTGCGTCGCATGGAAGGCACAATATTTTCTGGTATCCCTCTTATCCGGATCTCCTTTCAAAGGTGGCGGTCTTCGTACCCAAGGTTTATCCTTTACTTGGGCTAAGATTTGATGTATGGGGATTGAGAACTTGGTGTAGCTCTCCTTTGTCGTAGCTTCTCCTTGTGGGCATGACCTACGTTTGTCTTTGTCCCTGCTGCCAAACCTGTCACTTCTTTGGTCTGCCCGCTTAGTCGGCTGATCTTCCTGCTCGGTGGACTTCTTCGCGGTGATTCGATCGTCATCCCAGAGTGCGTAGCGTTCCGCGGTCGCGAAGACCTCTGCCAGAGTTTGGCTGGGAGTGATAGTCAGCTCGCGGTATAAGTCGTGCTCAGCTGGAAGACCTTTCTTGAATGCAGAGGACGGATTCGGTCATCGCATCCTACGATATTAGCCTTTTCTGCTTTGAATCTCTTGATGTAATCTCGAAGAGATTCGTTGGGCTTCTTGCGCAGGTTGTACAGGTGGTCAGGGTTCTTCTTGATCGTCCGGTAAGAAGTGTACTCTTTGGTGAAGACATAAGCAAGTTCCTTGAAGCTGCTGATCGACTCAGAGGGCAGAGTGTGGAACCAGTCCTGAGCTGCTCCTCGCAAAGTCATTGCAAACACCTTGCACATTAGCGCTTCTTCGGTTTTGTAGAGGATCATAAGGCTCTTGAAATGCTTCAGATGGCTTTCGGGATCGGAATCCCCTTTGAAGCAGGTGAAAGAGGGCGCTGAGAATCGTTTCGAATGGGTTGCTTGCTCGATTTCTGTAGTGAAAGGTGAGGAATTTGCTCGGTCTACTTCCATGCGTAGTGTATCTTCGAAATTTTTGCAAATCTTTAAGTCTCGAAGTTGGTTATTTACAAGCTTCTCAACGTCTTCCACACGCATGGTTAGTCGGTCACGTGGGCGACCTTGGCGATTTGGACGACGTTGATTGACTTCTTCGTTGGTTTGCAAGGGTTGACCTTCTCGGCTGCGCTACCTAGGCGGCGTGTTGGTAGACTGCGCTTGCGAGGTATTCCCCGCTTGGTGGTGAGAATTGGTTCTTTGAGAGCGAGCAGCAGAGCGCCTTTCTTCACGGTCCTCATCGTGAGGGTTATCTGGTTGACCTCCCTGAGAGCCTAGCCTTTCGTGAACATTTCTCTGTGAGCGAGCAGCGGAGCGCCTTTCTTCATGATCCTCATTGTGATGGCCGTCAGGTTGACCTCCCTGAGAGCCTAGCCTTTCAAGCACGTTTCCCTGTGGGCCCAGGCGAGCACGGATGCCAGGTTGTGGGCCTAGCCTTTCGTGCACATTGGCCCTTAAATTCCGTCTGGATGGGAGACTTCGTCTGCTGTGAGTGTGGCTTGCAGATGCTTGCAACATGCCAGCAAGCCGACCACGTTGTTGTCCATCTCCTTGTCTGCTTACTCCTGCTTGACCTGTTTGGTGCCCATTGAACTGCATATCGGCGTGTTCGTCCATCCTTCTCTCTTCGCCCTGTTGTCCAAGGCCAAGGTTTTGAGCCAAATTTATTTGGTTGAGGAGTTGCCTCATCAAATTATTTTGGTAGTCCATTCTCTGAGTTAGCTGGTCAACCCTCAGATTAAGGTCTACTTGACTTCGTGGATCGGGAGGAGAGAAGTGTGTGGAGCCCAATTGCACACGGGCTAGGGTTTCATTAGAGATGTGAGCGGGAGCATGCGTCGAGCGCGGAGGCAATGGAGGGAATGGCTGAAGTTGCTCCAAGATCGGGCCTAAGTCGGCGATGGTCGTGAGCCCACCTTGATGGGAGGTTCCCCCACGTTCGGTGGCGGCGCTATGAAGGTGGCTAGATCCGGCCACGGGGCCTTGAGATGGTACGACAACGGCTAGCGCGGTGGTCCCAGCTGCGGGTCCGGCAGGTGGCGCGGTGGTTTGTTGCGAGTTCATGGCGGCTAGAGGTGGTGGTGCCACCATGTCGATCGCGGAATCGTGGGAGGAGTAGCTTTGGGCCGTCACGGATTGAGCCATCGCGGCGGTCTTGCTCCTCGTGCGCTTGCTTCCAACCATGGTTGTTTGGAAGGCTTGAGCACGCGTTGAGTATAACTCGTGCTCTCAATGAAAGCACCAAATGTTTGTGCAAATAATCTCACGGGAGAATATTCGCTTCTAGATCCTTCAACCTTCGATCTTCCTTCTCTCTCTTCCTCGATTCCTGTAAAACAGATTGGAGTAAATAGACCACACCCGGGGAGTGTTGGCCAAAGGCCCTCCGATGCCTAAGTTAGTTCGAGTGTTTGTATGGAAAACAATAGCTAAGCAAAGGGTACGGAGTTTTATGTATGGTGTAAACCGGGCGGCCGGAGCTGTGTGTGGTGGCCGGAGCCGTGTGGAGAAAATATGGAGAGTGGAGAGTGGAGAGGGAGAGAGAGAGAGCTTCGGGTATTTTCTCGGGTTTCTGAAGTGAGTTTAGATGTCCCTTGAATGATGAATAAACCCATCTATTTATAGGAGCCTCGGGGCTAGGGTTTCGTAGAGATCGAGTCGAATAATATCTGAATTATCTCGTTAATTATAAGATAATACCCAATAATTAGGATATTATCCCTTTGATAAGATAATAACCAAATTATTGATATTATCTCATTAATTATAAGATAATATCCCTTTATTATGATAATATCCCAATTAATGATATTATCTTTATTAATTATGAGATAATACCATATAATTAAGATATTATCTTGATTAATCAATTATCCCAATAAATGGTTTAATTAATTAATTTAAGGGATAATCTTCTTTTCCACGTGGCGTGCTCTGATTGGAGACGAAAATATTTGCTCCCACACTTATCATTAAAAACAATAGAAATTTAGTGAAATACCCATTCCTAGACATAAAATTATAAATATACCCCATACCATTCAATATATATAAACACACCCAAAAAAACCCAAAACTGATAGCTGTTACCTTTTTTAATTTCATTAGATAAATGAAATACCTTTATTACCCATTTAGTATTAAATTAGTTTATTTGAAAAAATTTGGGCGCTCTCTCTCTCATCTCTCTCTGTTCGCTCTCGTCTCTGTCCATTCGCTCTCGTCTCTCTCCGTTCGCTCTCGTCTCTCTCCAGTGATCTTGGTGCTCCGGCCACAGCCAGCCGTGAGACCGGTCAGAAAAGGACCGGCCAGGGCCGACGATCAAGTCTGGGCTAAAGCCCAGCCACATCAGCCACTCACGACGCCGCTGTGAGCTTGGAAAGGTCTGTGGATTTCGAGTTTTACGACGTCGTTTCCGGCGACTTCGGCGGTTGTTTCCGTCGATCGAGGTATGAAACTTCATCTACTTTTCGTGCTCTATCTGTTTATGTATGTGGTTATGATAGATTTTGGAGTTTTGGAAATTAATCAATACACCCTAGATTTTGGTGTTTATGTATGTGCAATTGTAGATCCAATTCTTCTTGATTTTATATGTTTATTTTTGTTATTGCCGATTTGGAGGCAAGCTGTTGGATTTTCTGATTTCGTTCTAATTTGTATTTAGATATTCGTTTGAGTTTTAAATTGTGATTTTAGTTTCTTTTTGTTTATAATTTGGATTGATTTCATATTCGGTTTGGTTGTGGATTTGCTATTTGAGCTGTGGTTAGAAATTTGTGATATTCGATTTGGTTTTCATATTAATTGAGGTATGATTTTTCAGTTGAATCTGAGTATATTCATGTTTTTTCTGTTTTTCACTGTAAAGTTCCAGTATAGGGTAATAACACTGCTTTTTTGCTATGAAATCGTATTTGTAATGCACGTCTACCACTGTAAAGTTCCAGTATAGGGTAATAACACTGTTTTTTTGCTATGAAATCCTATTTCTAATGCATATCTACCACTGTAAAGTTCCAGTGTAGGGTAATAACACTGCTTGTTTGCTATGAAATCTTATTTCTACTGCATACCTACCACTGTAAAGTTCCAGGATAGGGTAATAACACTGCTTTTTTGCTATGAAATCGTATTTGTAATGCACGTCTACCACTGTTAAGTTCCAGTCTAGGGTAATAACACTGCTTGTTTGCTATGAAATCTTATTTCTAATGCATATCTACCACTGTAAAGTTCCAGTATAGGGTAATAACACTGCTTTTTTGCTATGAAATCGTATTTGTAATGCACGTCTACCACTGTTAAGTTCCAGTCTAGGGTAATAACACTGCTTGTTTGCTATGAAATCCTATTTCTAATGCACGTCTACCACTGTAAAGTTCCAGTCTAGGGTAATAACACTGCTTGTTTGCTATGAAATCGTATTTGTAATGCACGTCTACCACTGTAAAGTTCCAGTATAGGGTAATAACACTGCTTGTTTGCTATGAAATCCTATTTCTAATGCACGTCTACTAGTGTTATTACCACATACTGGAACTATACAGTGGTAAACATGCATTACAAATAGGATTTCAGAGGAAACAAGCAGTATTAATACCATATACTAGAACTTTACAGTGGTAGACATGCATCAGAAATAGGATTTCAGAGGAAACAAGCAGTGTTATTACCCTATATTGGAACTTTACAGCCATTAATCAGAAATTTCAGTAAACTAGCGACTAAAATAATGATAGTAAGCAGTTAGTGCAATAGTGAAATCCAATATAGTTTCAAGATTTTGTCCTTGATTCGAATCTAAAATATTGTTATTACCCTAGCCTGGAACTCTATAGCAATTAATGAAAATTTCAGTATAGGTTTGGTTTGTAAATGTCTCACCTTAGAATCGTTTTCTTGTTGAAATTGTTCTCTGAAATTTTGTCTTGGTTTTGTAGGTGAGGTCAGTGTGTGGTGTTTGTTTTTGAAAGTATATCAAGCTTGGTTGTGGTTATGGTGTTTCGGTTTCGAGAGATGAAGAAGATGCTTTGATGAAGACGATGACTAAAGGGACGTTTGGCAAAGATGGTTAATTGAAGTCGCTGGAAGTTACGGTTTTGTTTTCCATTTTTTTGGACAAAAGTTACAGTTTTTTTTATGGTCAAAATGTTTGGGCTTGTTTATAAATTTGGGCTGGGTTGGTTTTGGGTGTCTTTTGAGTTTTTTTTCTGTTGAGCTTGATAGTGGCAGTGCTTGTAATTTATTGGAACTTCAACACTAATTTGTTATTTAATAAATGGGTTTTGGGTGTGTTTATAAAGTGTTTTTCATATGGGGTTTTTTTATAAATTCAGCTCCCATTTTGGGTATATTAGTGAAGCTCCCTAAAAACAAACATGTAGCATGAGAAAACAGACTTGTGTGCATGTAATTCTGGAAAATACTTCATTGTTCAATTCTTAAATTTCATGCAAACTTTTGTTTTGGAAAATACTTTCCGATGAATTAATAAACAATACAATGAAGTACAGGAGATGTAGACAAAAACAAAAATTGAACAGTTATTGACAAAAACAAAATTGAACAGTTTGTCTGCATTCAATCTTGCCCGTTAAAAGATCTAAAATCTAATGGTTACAAAGTGTGTCAAAATGTGTACCACAAAAATTAGAAAAGCCTTCATGCAAAACATATGGTGGACCATATAGATTTTTGTCCCTATGTTTTTGTCTTTTTCCTTTCCGTACTACCCTCGTGACGTACTTTTTCAAACTGATCCAAATTTTTGTGGGTTTGCTGCAATCCGTGCAACCTCGCTCGCGGTGATGTTTCGTTATTCTTTTTACTTTTCTTTCATGTCAGTAATTAATGGACTTGAAATGACATTTTTGTTGGTCCATGCGAGCGTCACATTGCAAACCAAACCACGGGGTTGATATTAGGGAGTTTCACTAAAACACTCAAAATGGGAGCTGAAATTATAAAAATACCCAACACCCAAAATCCATTATAAACTCACCCAAAACCCATCATTACACACACTCAAAACCCATTTATAAACACACCCAAAAAATATACAATTGTTGATTGTGGGGTTGATTTTGGGTGTGTTTCTATATTTAAATAGTGTTTGGGTTTTTTTTATAAATACATGTCTAGGATTGGGTTTATTTATAAATATCTATTGATATTACGCGTCTTTTTCGCCTTTCTATTATTTGCTCATCAACGTAGCCAACCTCTCCGCCATAAAAAAAACATCAAATAATATCGTTCAATCATAATAATATTCACATGGGTGTTGGATTGTAATGACATGTTTATTAATCTGTAATTGAATTAGGAGGAACAGAATTGAGGAGGAGTTGGATTGAAGGGAGCTAGATTCCGAAATCCTATTGAAATTGTTTACTAACTCATATGGAATTGGAGTAAGAGTTGTGCTAATTACTAAAATGTCCTCATGGTTGGGTTAAAGTAGTTGGTAAATTTGGAATTTTAAAAATTGTGTGAGGATATAATGTGTAAAAAAGATGAATTTCTAATGTGTTAGTTCTCCAGGAATTAGAATACTACCTTCCACTCAAAAATTGAATTCCTCCAAAATCAAGGATTCAATTCCTAATTTTGTGTGAGCCCCACTTACTTCTTAATTCTTGATGTAAAGCAAACACATGAGTCATCCATAGTTGGAATTCAATTCTTGATGAGAATTCTAATTCCTGAGGCCATCTCCAATTCAAGGGGTGGAAACCAAGAGTGATGAGAGGAGAGAGAAAAATAAAATATTTAAAACTTTTAAAATTTTGGTTATTTCCAAAGAGCATTAATTGTTGGCGTTATTGTACTAAAAAAATCGAACAGATATTGACAAGAATTTTTTTTAACAGTTTGTATGCAGTCAATCTTGCCCGTTAAAAGATCTGCAATGTAATGGTTACAAATGGTGGGCCATAATAGTTTGTATGCATTTAAAATAACATAAGAGCATCCACAATGAGACAGTGTATATGGGGGTGTATGTTAAATATACACCCATTGTCACCGGAATCGTCTCCAATGGGGATATGCAAAGGGTTGTAAATATACATCACCACCATGGAGATGTAAAATAAAATGTACATTTACATCTATTTTTACATCTTTTGTAGGCGGGACCCACCCGAGAAAAGAGAAGAAAAAATAAGAAAAAATGGCTTTACATCTATTTTTACATCTTTTACATCTTTTCCCATTGGAGCAAAAAACGTATTTACACCCTCCCGAGGTGTAAAGGGGATGTAAAAGTGGCTTTACCCCCCCGAATTGTCTTCATTTTCTGTCAAAGCAATTCATGCACTAGTACACATTGAATTTACAGTTGTAGCTTTCACTAAATTAGTTATGTCTAATCGATAGTAATGGTGCCTGCAACATCTTAAATAGCTAGCTATACGATAAGTCCCCGTCCGTTTAATTTTAGAGTATACTTTGAGCGACGAAATACTATATATTGGTCGCGCAAAGTCTTAAAAAAAATTTAAAGCTACTAATAAATATATATACTATTCAATTTCTTAAGTGTTATACGTACAAAATAAACAAATTTAATGCTACTCAACGATCCAACCGTCAAACTTGTTTGTTTATACTTCGAGATCCTATACGCCAAAATTCAGAAAAAATAAACATGAAGAGATCAATTAATGGGGCAAAACATTTCGACGGTTATAAAAGAAAAATCAAGATTTAACGGTTATTTCAACTCTGATTTTGATGATTTTTTACAACTATACTCCTTGACCCTATATGAATACAATGAACCAATTCAATCGTCAATTTAAAATATTTACACTAGTGGATACCACAAAATCTTATGTTATATTTAACAAAAGTATAAATAAACTCTTAATTGTTAGTGAATATACTGTTTTGATGGCATACGCATTCTACGAAACTAGTTTCAACGATCCAACTGTCAAACTTGTTTGTAGTCATCCAAAAAAAATTTAAAATAATTTTTAAAAGACTTTACAAGACGAACCTTATTGTTTCGTCGCGCAAAGTCATTCAAAAATTTTTTAAAATAATTTTTTATTTAATTTATTTTTTAAAAGACTTTACGAGATGAACCACACTTCGTCGCGCAAGAATTTGTGCACCGAATTTTAGTGTTTCGTCGCGCAAAGTTACTTTTCGCGACAATGCTTTGTCGTCGCGCAAAGTGACTCTTTGCAACCATTTGTGTTTCGTTGCGCAAAATTTGGTCGCAAAAGACTTTGAGTGACGAAGTTTAATTTTCGTCGCGCAAAGTCACTTTGAGCGACGAATTGTGTTTCGTTACGCAAAGTTTAGTCGCGCAAGAGGTTTTTTTTTACTAGTGGTAGTTAAGCAAGTTGACCAATGACAGTTTCTTACAATTAATCAGAACTTTTTCCTTTAGATTTGTACAATAGTTTTAAGCATTTACCTTGTGCATGAGAACGATAGAATAAGACATTCGTGTCTCACATGAAATGGACGTCAGTGAAGTTAACTCACATCTAACTACACAAGACAGATACATGCCCCTTGTATGAACAGAATTGTGCAAATGATTTCTTTCTCCATCTAAAATGCGTAAGGGTTATAATCAGTATTTACGACGATCATCAATTGTCTTCATTTTCTGTCAAAGCAGTTCATGCACCAGTACACATTGAATTTACAGTTGAAGCTTTCACTAAATTAGTCATGTCTAATCGATAGTAATGGTGCCTGCAACATCTTAAATAGCTAGCTATACGATAAGTCCCCGTCCTTTTAATTGCAAGGATTGGCCAATATTCATACAAAAGGATTTAACATGCGTATGTGGTCCTTGTTTTCTAAAAACATCTGTTCTTTCTAGTGTTCATCTTATCTTATCTAAGGTCCACATATTTCTTAACAAAATGTGGATGACATGAACCCAGAAATTACGAACCGTCATTATCTGAGAAAGTTTAATATATTTGATATCTGAAAAACTTCAAACAGATACAATATCTTTATACATACAGAGCACGTCTATTCTAGGTAAATACATACTAATGATTCGCTAATTATATGCACATCCTACAATCTCTCAATCTCAGATCATTGACTGATTTTCTTTCCTACAATATCTCAATCTCTCAATCTCAGATCATTGACTTATTTTCTTTCCTTTAACACTCCCCCTCAAGTTGGAAGGTGGATATTGATGACACCCAACTTGCCAAGAAGTGAACAGAATGCAGGTGCCCTCAATGGCTTGGTAAACAAATCTGCTATCTGTTCTCCAGTTTGCACATATCCAGTCTTGATCTCACCTCTTTCTATTCTTTCACGAACGGTGTGGCAATCGAGCTCAATGTGTTTGGTTCGCTCGTGATACACTGGATTTGCTGCAATATATAGGGCAGCTTGATTATCGCAAAACAACTTTGCAGGTTCAGCATGAGTAACACGCAGATCATGCAATAGATATCTTAACCAAGTGAGTTCACATGTAGCTGCAGCCATTGAACGATATTCAGCTTCAGCAGATGATCGTGCAATTGTAACTTGCTTCTTGCTTTTCCAGGACACCAGTGCGTTACCAAGAAAGATGCAATATCCCGTGACTGACCGGCGGGTCATTGGACAACGAGCCCAATCGGCATCGCAATAACCAATTAGTTTCAACTTGTTCTGTGTAGAGAATAACAGCCCTTGCCCTGGAGCTCCTTTAAGGTAGTGAAGTAGACGATTTACAGCATCAAGATGTTGACGTTTAGGCTCTTGCATAAACTGACTGAGTGTATTGACTGCATAAGTAATTTCTGGCCTTGTAATTGTGAGATAGATTAGCTTTCCAACTAAGCGTCGATATTTAGTAGGATCTTTGAGCAGTTCACCTGTAGATGATAATGTTGTATCAGGATCCATGGGAACCTTGGCTGGTTTAGCTCCAAGTAGTCCAGCTTCTTCCAAAATGTCAAGAGTGTACTTGCGTTGACATATAGAAATTCCCTTTTTCGACCGTGCCACCTCAACACCAAGGAAATATTTCAAGGGTCCGAGATCTTTGATTCGGAATTGACTGCCAAGGAAATGCTTCAGTTTACAGATTACCTCCTCATTATTCCCTGTGATTATCATGTCATCTACATAGAGCAATATAATAGTCAGGGAGCTTCCATGTACCTGCGTGAATAGAGAGTAATCTGCCCTAGATTGCTTGAAACCAATGCCACATATAGTAGATGAAAATTTTCGAAACCAGCTTCGTGGAGCTTGTTTCAGTCCATATAAGGACTTGTGAAGTCGACATACAACCTGCTCCCCCTGTCGACGTGAACCAGGCGGAGGTAACATGTAAACCTCCTCGTGGAGGTCGCCATGGAGAAACGCGTTCTGAACGTCCATTTGATGAAGAGGCCAGTGGCGAGCAGCTGCAACCGAGAGTAAGCAGCGGACAGTGATCAACTTTGCAACAGGAGCAAATGTGTCAGTGAAGTCAATACCTTCACGTTGATTGAACCCCTGAGCAACTAGACGGGCCTTGTAACGATCAACTGAGCCATCGGAGTGGTATTTAATCTGAAAAATCCACTTGGAACCAATGGGACGATGACCGGGAGGCAGGGGAACCAACGACCAGGTGTGGTTGTCTTCAAGAGCTTGCAGCTCAGAGTTCATAGCAGCAACCCAGTGAGGGTCATTACAGGCCTGTTCATAAGAAGAAGGCTCTACCAATCTGGATATATTACATACATAATTCCGATAAGCAGGAGAGAGACCAGAGTAAGATACATAACGATGAAGGGGATACCTGGTGCCAGACGTGGAGGAAGAAGCGACTCCGGGCGTGAGCAAGGCGGTGTGATGAGCTTCATAGTCCCGAAGATAGGAAGGAGGACGCGGGACACGCGCAGACCGGCGAGGTGACGATGATGTGTCAGGGAGAGGAGGATGAGGCTGTGAAGGTTCAAGGGAGGACGACGGCTGGCCAATCGAAGGAGAGGGAAGGTCCGGGATTGGGAAACCAGAGCCGCCACCGAGAGAAGGGAGAGGCGGCGTGAAGGTTGGGGAGGTCGAAGAGAGAAGCGACGTGGAGATTGGGAAATTAGGGTCTGGAAGGGTATCGGGTGGGGAGATGTGCTGATCAGAATGGGCCGGGGCTAGTGGAGGTAAGGATGGTGATTGTGGGCCTGAAGACACCGGGCCTGGCAGAAAAAGAGGGTCTGAAGTGGGAGGAGGAGTAGGTAGAATGGGTTGGTCCATGGGTGGGTTAGAAGGAGAGTTAGAAAAAGGAAATGAGTGTTCATGAAAAATGACATCCCGAGACACAAAAAATTTCTGTGTTTCAAGATCAAAGACACGATAGCCTTTCTGACTAAGAGGGTAACCAAGAAAAAGACAACGACGAGCCCGGGTGTCAAATTTGTGAGTGGGGTGAAGGTGAGTGGCATAGCAGAGGCACCCGAAAACCCGGAGGTGAGAATAAAAAGGTGAATTCCCATGTAATCGCTCATAAGGGGTTTTATGAGAGAGTAAGGGGGTTGGGAGTCGATTTATGAGGTAGCAAGCGGTTTGAAGACTGTCTCCCCAAAATTGCAAGGGCAAGTTAGCTTGGAAACGAAGTGCGCGACCAATGTTTAAGAGATGACGATGTTTGCGTTCAACGACCCCATTTTGTTGAGGCGTATATGTGCAAGAATGTTGAAAATTAGTGCCATGTTCAAGAAAGAATGGACGCATGGAGAGGAATTCACTACCATTGTCTGAACGAAGAGTTTTAATGGAACGATTAAATTGAGTGGTGACCCAAGAAAAAAATGATTTCAAAATTGTTTGTGTATCAGATTTAAAATTCATAAGATGAACCCAAGTGAAACGAGTGAAATCATCAACAATTGTCAAAAAATAACGTGCCCCAGAATGGGTACGAGTATGATGAGGACCCCAAATGTCACAATGAATAAGATCAAAAGGTGCAACTGTTTTAATTGAACTAGAAGGAAAAGATAATCTGGTTTGTTTAGCCAAAGGGCAAACATCACAAATGTGCTCAGAATTAAACATTATTTCAGGAACGGTCTTGGATAAGGAGTGAAGGGGGGCAGATGACGGATGCCCGAGACGTTGATGCCAAAGCGAGGAGGTATGCCGAACATGAGTAGCAAGGTGAGGATTTTGGGTAGGTGTGAGGTAGTAAAGCCCATCAAAATGCTTGCCCAGGCCAATCGTCTTCTTCGTATCCACGTCCTGCACAACACAAAAATTTGGAAAAAAAATTACTATGCATCGAAGAGCCCGTGTTAATTTACTAACAGATAGCAAGTTGACACGAAATTTTGGAACATGTAGAACTCCATGAAGAGACAAGTCGGGCGATAGATTCATAGATCCAATGTTACGTATTGCTGCCTGTTCTCCGTTGGGCAAACTAACAAAATCATGATGTGTGGCAGTTTGATTATGTGTAGGAGCCGAATGAGAAATGTGGTCGGTGGCCCCGCTATCCACAATCCAATATAACGTGGAGTGTGGATCATGTTGTGCAATATTACAAGTAGGTGTAATGATACCTGTGGCATGTGCTAGAGGCTGACTGTTACCCTTCTTATTACGTAGCATAGTAATAAGTTCGTTGTACTCCTCAGTGGTGAAGGTTGGGCCATCAACGGAGGTTGTCTTGGTGATGGCAGTAGGTTGGACTGGTGACTGAATGACTTCAATGTTGTGGGCGGTTGGACCTGAACGCTGGTTTCTGGGCTTAACATTTTTGCCATGCCATTTATGGCCCACAGGGAAACCAATAATGAAGTAGCATCGCTCTCTCAGATGACCATCTCCATCGCAATATGAGCACTTTAGGGATTTGCGGGATTGTGACCAACCTGTGGAGGGAGTGGCGGCCACTGAAGAACGACCGGTTTGCATCACATGGTGAGTAACGATACTGTCATGCCTGCTGGTCACCTCTAGCTGGCGCTCGTGTTGGAGAACCAGGCCGTGCACTTTGCGTGTGTCAGGTAAGGGATTCATCATGAGAATCGATCCTCGAACCGTAGAGTAGGTGTCGCTTAAACCCATCAAAAACTGCATCACCCTTTCTTTCTCTTCTCTCTCAGCAAGATTTTTCAGTCCTTCACAGTTACAGATAAAGGGGTCTTGGTATGAAGCCAACTCATCCCAAAGAGCTTTCAACTTTGTGTAATAGATGGAGATGGTTTGCGTTCCTTGTCTGCACTCGACAATTTCTTGTCGAATCTGATAAATTCTGGCGTCATTGCTCTGTGAAAAGCGATCTCGAAGATCTGTCCAAACAGCCGCCGCTGTTTTAGCATAAAGGACACTGCCAGCGATGTCAGGATGGAGAGAGTGTAAGATCCATGACAGCACCATGTCATTGCAGCGCTGCCAGATTGCGAATTTCGGGTCAGTGGATGAAGGAGCCTTGACTGATCCATCAACCAATCCAAGCTTGTTCTTGGCGCTGAGACTGAGATGCATAGATCTGCTCCATTGGCCATAATTGTGCCCTTCGAGTTTGGTGCTAACTAGGGAAAGTCCCGGTGTGTCGGAGTTGTGCAAAGACAGAGGATCGGAAGAGATAGGAGTCGTCTCTGTAGATTGTGATTCACTCATGATGTTGTGTTTTAATGGTGTTTGTAGTACGTTTGTGGTTGTAGCGGAAGGTGTTTGAGCAGAGTCACCAAGATAGGTGCTCTGATACCATGAGAAAGTTTAATATATTTGATATCTGAAAAACTTCAAACAGATACAATATCTTTATACATACAGAGCACGTCTATTCTAGGTAAATACATACTAATGATTCGCTAATTATATGCACATCCTACAATCTCTCAATCTCAGATCATTGACTGATTTTCTTTCCTACAATATCTCAATCTCTCAATCTCAGATCATTGACTTATTTTCTTTCCTTTAACATTATCAGCTCAACTTATAATATAAACCAAGGATTTGTGCCGTCCAGGTTACATCTTGATATCATTTTGCCCTTGCATTTAACATAAAAAGTTAACAAAATTGACGGCATAATCATTTGTCCTAAAGAAACTAAAGTTGAAGGGCCACGGGAATGATTTTGAAATTGAAGAACCAAAATATGAATCGGATCAAAATTCGAGGACCACTAGACCTAAAAACCCTATATATATAAAGCAAAAGACAAAGAATTGTAAAACATTCAAAATACCAGAAAATGCCCTTGGTTAATGCAAACATTAAGAATTGAAATTATTAATTAATAATCTTGTGTGGCTGAGATTAATTCAAACATTTTAACCCGTTTCTTTTCTAATGACCCACTAGAACCCCACGTACGCTGGAAACCAAAAGACACCCAACTCAAGCACGCTTGGAGCAAAAACCAAGTTGAAGAGAAAACTCAAGAGACATGAAGCAAGAGAATCAAACGTCCAAGTTGAAGAGGAGGATCCTCCATCAGGAGATTTATGTATGAAATCAATATGGGTATTCCTAGGTGTGGTTGTTTCATAATTTGAGCCATGGTTTATTGATTTGACTATGATAAGATTTGATTTGAGTTCTAATGGGTAATTCTTAATATAGTAAATTGAGCTTAGACCCACAAAATTCATTTTAAATCACCTACAACCCTTCCCTTTATTTTTCTATTTAAAATACCCAATTTTTTCAAATAATACCCGATGACTAGGATCCAAGTAAGCAAGTTACCTAATATAACTTAAAATATGATTTATTGTATTTTACGGATTCCAAAACTACCCTTATTTATAAGTTAATGTGTTATGGAGGGTGTAATTAATGACACACGTTGAATTTGAAAAAATCTCCAAACCCGATGACTAGGATCCAACTAAGCAAGTTACCTAATATAACTTAAAATATGATTTATTGTATTTTTCGGATTCCAAAACTACCCTTATTTATAAGTTAATGTGTTATGGAGGGTGTAATTAATGACACACGTTGAATTTGAAAAAAATCTCCAAATGGTTGTAATTAATTGAACCTTTTTTTTTTTTTTTCCTAAGGTATCCCCAGGCATGGCCCAGGCCTAATCCTCCGAGGTATTGTCAAGCGCATATGCAGGGACCTCTTCCAAGAAAGTTTTCTGTATCCACAAGGGCTCGAACCCAAGACCATTTGCTTAAGCGACCAGAGCCCCTTCCACTCTGACCAACCCTTTTTTCTCTAAATAATGTACCTTTTTTTTCTCTAAATAAAGCACCTATTACTTGTTTTATGAAAAATAATTTGATCATCTTTTTATTGTTTGTTTTATGAAAACAATTTTTTTTTAAATGAACCTATTTTTTCTCTCCAAATAATATAACTAATATAATGAATCTATTTTTTCGCTAAATTTTGTATCTCTTTTTTTTTCTCTAAATAATGTACCTATTACTTGTTTTATGAAAAATAATTTGATAATCTATGAAATTTTTTGTTCTATGATTTTTTTTTTTAAATGAACCTATTTTTTTTCTATTTATTTATTTATTGAATATGTAGATCAGAGATGAAGAATATAGTTGGACCAAAGACTGAGCTTCAATGGAAGCTCCTCTTGCTCCAACAACAAGAAATCACCAGCAAGAAAGGTACAAGGGCAATATAGGTATTTTACACACACAAATAAACTAAAAAATAGCTATTAAATTGAAAAAATTGACGGCTGTCAATTTTTGGGTTTTTTTTTGGTGTGTTTATAGTTTTCGAATGGTATAGGGCTTCTTTAAAAGACTATATCTAAGATTGAGTATATAACTAAATTTGTATTCTTTATTTGGGTTCTAATGATGAATTCTGCTATAAGTTCTAATGGGTAGTTCTTGATTTGGGTTCTAATGATGAATTCTCAATATAAGTTCGAATGGGCAATTCTTGATATATTTGATCAAAATTTGATCCTACACTTTTCCACAGTCCACAGAGTTTTTTTTATTCTAATTTTCTAACAAGCTATAGAGCTATTATACACTCATTTAATCAATAGAAACAGATGAAATATTCCTATAATTATAATGTTCTTAGGAGCATAGACGAATTAAATTATGGGTTTTTTTTTTTCCTTCAAATCAGTTAGGAGCAGAGACTTTGAACACATATGACAACAACAAAAACGAAAAGCAATTGTTGTTATTGGTAGAAAAAGAAACATCCAACTTGTTTGTACCATATCTGACCCTCCACTCATACGAACGACACGTGGATCTGAGGAACTCACTCAAGTACCCAAGGCCTCGAACAATCGGCATCTGCTACCGATGGCATTGTCTCAAACTACAAACGGCCGCCATAAGTCCAACACAGTATGCAATCGGTATCCTATACCGATTCTGCAGAATCAACCTCGAAGCACCCGCCCGAAATATCTAAGGACTCGTGTCAACCTCATAAGGCCCTCCCACGAGTCCCACATCGAAAGTGAGTACTAAGAGCATCCAAAACTCCCTTTATAAATAGGCCCCTTCACTACAATACAGGGGTAAGACTTTTCAGCTTGACTTATATACTATTATATTGTCAACAGCAAGAGCTCTTAGAAAACAATCTTACTTTGGCATCGGAGGGTCTTAGGCTGGTTCCACACCGGTTCCATAGACCTCACGAGTCTCGACTTCTTTCTATTCAGGATCAGCATCCGAGGATAGGAAGAATCGGCATCTAAACACTCAATCGATCCCTCGATCGTCCATCTCGCTTGTAAGTTGCACCCATCTCTATCTGTTCAGTTTTAGTGCCAACACAACTAATGAGCTATTCATTTTGTTTCTCAATTGTTCTTGTTGTTATAGTGAAACCATACTAGAATTGTAGTCTACTTTTTTTTTGTTTTGTTTAGTTTTTGTTTTTCTTGCATTGCAGGTTCTCCGTGGAGTGATCTTAACATATAAATTTATTTTTCCACTCATTTTACATTCAGTTGCGAACTTATTTGGATTGATCTTGATGAGTTTTTCTTTCCACGGAAGTATAAACTTATCATTAAAAACAAACATGTAGCATGAGAAAACAGACTTGTGTGCATGTAATTCTGGAAAATACTTCATTGTTCAATTCTTAAATTTCATGCAAACTTTTGTTTTGGAAAATACTTTCCGATGAATTAATAAACAATACAATGAAGTACAGGAGATGTAGACAAAAACAAAAATTGAACAGTTATTGACAAAAACAAAATTGAACAGTTTGTCTGCATTCAATCTTGCCCGTTAAAAGATCTACAATCTACTGGTTACAAAGTGTGTCAAAATGTGTACCACAAAAATTAGAAAGGCCTTCCTTCATGCAAAACATATGGTGGACCATATAGATTTTTGTCCCTATGTTTTTGTCTTTTTCCTTTCCGTACTACCCTCGTGACGTACTTTTTCAAACTGATCCAAATATTTGTGGGTTTGCTGCAATCCGTGCAACCTCGCCCGCGGTGATGTTTCGTTATTCTTTTTACTTTTCTTTCATGTCAATAATTAATGGACTTGAAATGACATTTTTGTTGGTCCGTGTGAGCGTCACGTTGCAAATTCAGACAACCAAACCACAGGGTTGATATTACGCGTCTTTTTCGCCTTTCTATTATTTGCTCATCAACGTAGCCAACCTCTCCACCATAAAAAAACATCAAATAATATCGTTCAATCATAATAACATTCACGTGGGTGTTGGATTGTAATGGCTTGTTTGTTAATCTGTAATTGAATTAGGAGGAACTGAATTGAGGAGGAGTTGGATTGAGGGGAGCTAGATTCCAAATTCCTATTGAAATTATTTACTAAATCATATGGAATTGGAGTAGGAGTGGTGCTAATTACTAAAATGTCCTCATGATTGGGTTAAAGTAGTTGGTAAATTTGGAATTTTAAAAATTGTGAGGATATAATGTGTAAAAAAGATGAATTTCTAATGAGTTAGTTCTCCGGGAATTAGAATACTACATTCAACTCAAAAATTGAATTCCTCCAGAATCAGGGATTCAATTTCTAATTTTGTGTGAGCCCCACTTATTTTTTAATTCCTTGATATAAAGTAAACACAGGAATCCTCAATAGTTGGAATTCAATTCTTGATGAGAATTCTAATTCTTGAGGCCATCTCCAATTCAAGGGGTGGAAACCAAGAGTGACGAGAGGAGAGAGAAAAATAAAATATTTAAAACTTTTAAAATTTTGGTTATTTCCAAAGAGCATTAATTGTTGGCGTTATTGTACTAAAAAAATCGAGATTTTCTATTTAAACCCCGCACTTCTCTTTGTTCACCCAAATACTTAAATCATTAAGTTGTAAGTTCTATTATTATGTAAAAAGACAAAAAAAGGTCATCCAACTTAATACTTAACCCTAGTACATCTATACACACACCCCACACACCCCATCACTCTTCATATTAAGTTTTAAAAAAATACAAACTCCTCTACATCGTATTAGTTTGTCATAGGAGTAAGTCCATCCTCTTCTTCTACCTTAGAGCCAAAGTGCTCATGCAGACAAACTAAACAGCTGTAATGGTTAACATAAAAATCTTAGTATCCTACTAATAAATATCTTATCAGAATTTCTAAGATGAGTTAAAGGAAGAAGCTCAATGTTGGCCCTGTATCACGGAACCAAGAATCATTCAAGATCATCTCGATAACCCTGATATTTTCTGGTAGCTGACTTCGTGCATTTGCCCATTGAGTGCAAACATTAAAAATTAAATCTCATATGAGAATAATATAAAAGACTAATAGAGATACTAGAGACTTTCATCTCTTAAATATTATACCAACTTGAGTGGCACTTGCGCAGACAGTCACATGCTCAAACTTTGAGATTGCAGATGCGACCTTGGCAACACCTGTTGAGCAGGCACTGCATTGTCTCTCCAGTTATCTGGGCGTGTTCCTATAACTCAAAATGAAGATTTATTGTCATAATAGACTCAACTAAGATTGAATGTTGGGATTAAAACAAAAGTAAGATCAATGCATCAAGGAAATGCGAATGTTAAGATTGATGATAAGAGATGACTAGAAAAGATTGAATTAAAATTAATCGATCTACTACATAAATAATGAGAGTGACACCAATATAAGAGAAACTAGCATTAAATTGTAAGGACACCTAATATACAGCATAGATCACTAGATGTACCTGAGGATTACTTACTATTTCTCATGCGCAGAAAGTATCTAAGGATAGCTTATGGGGTTTAAATAAAAAATCTCTTTTATTTCGTATTTTTCAGCTTGGGGTGTATTTAAGGGTAGTTTGGGAAGATAGTGGGGTTTTCTTAGAAATTGTGAAAATTTAAATTAAAAGTTGGGGTGAACTTAAAATATGGGGTGAACTAAGAGAAGTGAGGAGTTTAAATAGAAAATCTCAAAAAATAGAACAGATATTGACAAGAATTTTTTTTACCAGTTTGTATGCAGTCAATCTTGCCTGTTAAAAGATCTGCAATGTAATGGTTACAAATGGTGGGCCATAACAGTTTGTATGCATTTAAAATAATATAACAGAAATTCAAAAAGCCTTCATGCAGTACATATGGTGGGCCATATAGGTTTTTTTTCTTTCAAAACCTCGTCAATAGGAAACAGAATATAGATATAGATTTTTCCTTAAAAACTACCCACCTTAGCGGTGGTTGTGGTTCCGCTGTCCACCCTTGGTTTTAGAGCAGCTCCACCAGTTAGCTAAGCCCAAGCCCGCGAGGGGGGCGGGGGGGGGGGGGGGGGGGGGGTGGAAATGACGTTCTAGCTAGGAGCCCAAGCCCGGGTTGGGAGTGGGACCCACGAAGACGCCCTGGTCCTCAGGCCAGTTCAGCCCCAGCTCAAGCCCGAGGGTTGGGCTGATGTCTGGCGTCAGCCCACTCATCTGATTTTTTTTTTTTCTGTTGCCACGTGGCATCGTCTGGGCTCTCCGATCGGATTTTTTCCTCCAATCCAACGGCAGCCAATTTTTTTACAATAAAATACTGGAAAAAATTCGGACATTTTTTTAAAAAGTACCCAAAAATTAATGAATTTTTTTTCTATAAATACCAGCCAATTTTTAAAAAAATTTATCTAAAATTTGAAATTGAAAATTTTATCCGATTATGAGATATGAATAGTATTGACACGTAGGAACCTGAAAATTTTATCTGAAAATATTATCCAAATTAATTATTGAGGTAAAAAAATTTGTGAAAAAAACAAAAAAATGAATAGTAATTGCCCTTTGCTATGGCAACGGGTGGAAACGGAAATGCCTTTTGCAAGGGCAACCACTATTCACGTGAATAGTGGCTGCCCTATCCCCCCCACTTGCCATGGCAAATGGCAAATGGGTGGAGTTGCTTTTAGGGAAAAACGTTTATTGTTGGTAGGGAAGGGAGATGCTTTTGTCCTATGTTTTAGTTCTTGTTTATTTCCTTCCCGTATTACCCTTCTGACGTGCTTTTTCTTGGTCCATGAGAGCGTCACATGAAACTTCAGACAATGCTGGTCCCCTCTATTTTCCACCATAAAAAACATAAAAAAATATCGTCCAATCATAATAACATTCACCTGGGTGTGTTGGATCGAATCCAGTAGAATTAAATACATTTTAAGGTAGCGTTCGTAGAAGAAAAAAACAAGGCCAAAATTGATCCCTATAATTTGGCACTTCAATCCTTTTTGACCCTATAGTTTCAATTTCGTCAATTTTGCCATTGTAGTTTCATATTTGTAGCAATTCAAGGACATGTTAGTATTCTTGTCAATTTCTTTAACGATGCAAGGGGCAATTTCTTCAATCCAAAATCCTTGAGTGTAAAAGCTTGTTTGAAATTCTCCCCATGTCATATTAGAGCTCGAAATTCAACCACTAATCTCAATTTATGAAGAACCCTATGTTGAAGTGAGTCTCCTAATTAATGAAGGAGATTTATTTCCTTGATTAATTAAGGGATTTACTTTCCTTTTTTTTTATATAGTTGTCAAATCATTGTATAATTAGGAGATACTTTCCTAATCATTTACTATATATAATTCCTTGTAAAGCACTCATGTAAACTCTTATATATACCTCCTAATGGAGAGGAATAAAATAAGAATCTAACATATTCAAACCCATATTCATATTTTAGCATGGTATCAGAGCAATCGATCCTCGGTTGTCTCTAAATTCTTATATCAAAATTTCTCCTCCCCTCCTCTTCAAGGGGAGTGAAAAATAATTTGTTTCTCTTTCTCATGGAGATTTTGCATCTTTCTTGACTCCGACATACCCTTCTCTTCAAGAGTAGAAGATGATTGAAGAGAAGTTTCTATGTTCTTAAGCCGTGTTCACAGGGTTTCTGTGTCCTTAGCCATGTTTACAGGGTTTCTGTGTTCTTAGCCGTGTTCGCAGGGTTTCTGTGTTCTTAGCCGTATTCACTAGGTTTCTGTGTTCTTTAAACTCCTCATATCAAATTTCTCATATTTTTTCCAAATCCAAATCCTCGTATCGAATTTTCTTGAACCACAAACCCTGAATCAAATTCCTCATCTCGTATTCCTCATATTTCTAGATCTAAATCCTCGTATCGAATTTTCTTGAAACACAAACCCTAAATCAAATCCCTCATCTCGTATTCCTCATATTTCCAGATCTAAATCCTCGTATCCTCTTATCTTGAAACCCTAAACACATCTTTTTTCTCTTATTCTTAAATCCTTCCGCTGCCATAGATATCGTTTCCCAAACCACCGAATCCACTTCCTCATCCCCCCAATTTTTTTTTTTTGAAATTGTTCAGCTTCAGTCATCTCCTTGCCATCACACTCAGGAGGAGAAAATTGAAGAGTTTGTGCCCGCTCCGGAGAATTCTTCAGCTCCAGTACCACACCAATCACTTGCTGAGGAAGTCATTTAGTGTGCCGGCTGACACACCCATTGAGATGAATCACAAGTTGTGTGAAGACATGGACCAAGAACCAACCAATAAGGAACAGTATCAAACGCCTTGTTGGAAGGTTGATATACTGGTACACACAAGACTAGATAGTGCATATGCTGTGAGTATGAAAACTATTGACTGAATTGGGTTTCAAGCCAAGAAAGCCAATGGAGTTACATTGTGATAACAAGTCAGCCATTGATATTGCCCATACTCCAGTTCAACATGATCGAACCAAACATGTTGAGGTGGATAGACATTTTATCAAAGAAAAAAATTGAGAAGAAGATCATCCGCCTACCATTCATAAAATCAGAAGATCAACCGGCAGATATCTTAACCAAAGCTGTTTGTGGCAGAGTATTTCATGACTCATTTACCAAGTTTGGTATTTGTGACGTATATGCACCAACTTGAGGAGGAGTGTTGAAGTGAGTCTCCTAATTAATCAAGGAGATTTATTTCCTTGATTAATTAAGGGATTTACTTTCCTTTTTTTATATAGTTGTCAAATCATTGTATAATTAGGAGATACTTTCCTAATCATTTACTATATCTAATTCCTTGTAAAGCACTCATATAAACTCTTATATATACCTCCTTATGGAGAGGAATAAAATAAGAATCTAACATATTCAAACCCATATTCATATTTTAGCACCCTAAACCCAAATGACCAATTTCAAGCCCTAATATGAAATTAGGGGAGTTTCAAATGAGTTTTTATGCGCAGGGATTTTGGGTTGATGAAATTGCCCCTTGCATCGTCAAAAAAATTGACAAGAATACTAATTTGTCCTTGAATTGCTACAAATATTAAACTATATGGTCAAAATTGACGAAATTAAAACTACATGGTCAAAAGTGGTTGAAGTGCCAAACTATAGGGACAAAAAGTGACTTTTAGCCAAAAAAACAATATTGAAAGACATGCCTAATTAAGAAACATCTCTATTCTATTAAGGTACATTTGTAGGTACATTAATTAGAGAAAAAAAGTAGGTGCATTATTTGGAAAAAAAAAAGTAGGTATATTAATTCCGATTTCTATGAAATAAAGCTTAACAACGCCTCTCTCTCTCTCTCTCTCTCTCTCTCTCTCTCTCTCTCTCTCAATTTTGGATGATTGACTCTCAACAAGGCCTACAAATTGAAGTCCTCCATCATTAGGAATCTCTCTTAACTCCAAAACCACCCTCTAGTGATAATCCAATTCCAATTTCTATGGAATAAAGCTTACCAATTCTGTGATAGGGATAATTTTATCAAATTCTAATCACTAATAATTCGCCACATGTACTGTAATTGGTTATCAACTGTAGACTTAATGAGGAAGGTCTATGTGAGAGAAGAAAAGAGAGTGAGGGGCGGGGGCCATGGCTGATAGTGGAGAGAGTGAGCGACGATAATCATGGCTGGCAGTGAGGAGGCTGGGTCAAGAAGGAGGTAGTTATTGTTGGAACATTTTATTTTTTTTATTTTTTATTTAATAAGTATTGGCTAAGAAGGTGCAAATGGTGAGAGTTTTAGGTTAATACAATTATGATGACGTGGGCTTAATAGAATTCATTAGATTAATCTAATGGTTAGTATTTGTTTAAAAGGGTGTTGTGTGATAGTATATTAGGGTGTATCAGGGGTATTTTTGGTAGTTAAATGGGGTGTACTTAGTTAATTTTTCATTTTAAATAAAATATTATGGTGCACTTAGATCATAGGTGTACTCAGTTAATTTTAGGGTTCATTTAGCAGCACTCTAAAGAAATGCATCCTCTTCCCCACCAAACAATGAATATGTATATATAATCATGAGAATGAGGTTGATATTCAAAGCTACAGAGAAGTAAAAATAATTTTTATTTGACTAGGGAGAAGCTACATAATTGAAGGCTGCAATTAGACCCCTATAAATACCATACATATCTCACTCTCTAAATCGTGCAAAATAGTAAGGAGAGTTATCAAAACCTTCATTTCTTTTTTTGTTGTTGAAGGAGTTGGTTCTAATTTGCATGAAATGGGGTCATTCTCATCACCATGCATCCTAGTGTTTCAGGTGAAACGATTGGAGCCAGAACTTGTAACACCACCAGAGCCAACTCCTCATGAACAAAAGGTTCTCTCAGAAATAGATAACCAAGAAGGTCTTAGGTTTCAGACTCCCTTCATATTGTCTTACAATAACAACCCTTCATTGAAACAAAACGACCTCGTTAAGGTGATCAAGGAAGCTCTAAGTAGAGCATTATTGGTACCCCTTTGTTGCTAATTCAGGTGAGTACGTCGACTTAATTAATTACATGCATGTTAGTATTCCTGTATATATAGGAGCAAAGGTCAGTCGTTTTTCTGAGACTTTTACTCTCATCATCTTTTGTTAAGGATCTGTGACCTCAAATTTAAGGGCATGGAAGCACGCTCACACACATGTGTATATAGGGTTTTCTCTCCACACAACATTCGTCCTTTAATAAACATGCCAATAATCTATCTGCATGTATTTTTTTTTCAAGAGAAATCCCTCAAATATGACACTTCTTAGGGTGTCCGCTACAATTTTTTTTTTTCAACAATCCAAACCGTCTATTTTCAAGTCTTTATTCATAGATTATCCTTGCAAAAAATTAGAAAAATTCAAAATAATTTTAGCATCTAGTTGTGACCACAAAATAAACGAACACGTTTCTTTAAGAAAACACTAAAATTACAATTGTTAATTAAGTGGTCTAATGATTTCCGACTCAAGTATTTTTTCAAAAGACAATCTTTGTTGGAATATCTAAAGGATAAGGGTTATTCGTAGCAATGGTTCCTCAACTATACTCGAAGTTACATTTTGGTCACTCAACTCAAATATTAGTTGCAGAGGTCACTCAATTGGATGTTGTGTTGCACCATTAGTCCCTACCGTCAAGTCTGTGACTTTTTCTGTTTAAAATGATAACGTGGCAAGCACCTCTTAGATTATTGACGGGCAAATGTGACTTTTCAGTTAGGATTATTTGTAGCAATGATCCCTCAACTATAATCGAAGTTACATTTTGGTCACTCAACTCTAAAAATAGTTACAGAGTTCACTCAATTAGGTGTTGTGTTGCACCATTAGTCCCTGCCGTTAGAGAGACTCGACGCTAGGGACTAACGGTGCAACACAACACCCAATTGAGTGATCTCTGCAACTAATATTTGAGTTGAGTGACCAAAATGTAACTCTGAGTATAGTTGAGGGACCATTGCTACAAATAACCCAAAAGATAAATAGTTCAATCCCTCAACTAAAGTTTTCTGTATATTATATATATTCAACATATTCATTTTAGTTTACGTGAGATATTTACTTACAAATAGATGTAAAATGAACGCAATATTGGTAGTAGTATTGTCACAGATGCATTACTTTACAACAGAATCAAAAAATAATTCTAGTTTATCGGTGGCTGAAACAGTTTTTGTCTTATGTGTTGTTTATAACATATAAATTTATTTTTTCACTCATTTTACACTCAGTTGCGAACTTTTTTGGATTGATCTTGATGAGTTTTTCTTTTCAGAAGTATAAAATTATCATTAAAAATAAGGGAGATTGACTAGTATACCCAATATAGGAGTCCAAATTATAAAAAAAAAAACCCTATATGAAATGAACTTTAGAAACACGCCCAAAACCCATTTACAATATAACAAAAAGGCTTTTAACTTTTTTTAAATTACAAAACTGTCATTGATTTCTTAAAATAAACCCAACTGAAATTGGTACTTAGGTGACGAGGGGTAAATTAAATGACACAAACACAACCACAACAAGCTTCGCACACTTTAGACCTTGACCAAAACACTTATGACTAGTTAACTGCTAGTCATGAACAACCACAATCAAGAATACACACAGAGTATGCCACAATGTACCTGCAACCCTAGAAAAATACTAGTGACAACCTAGGCACTCAGAAGGACCCGTCAATCTAGGCATCTCCTGTGCTAGCAACAGCTATGATGGAAGTGTGTGAAAACATTAAAATCAAGTAATAAATACCAAACAGCAGATAATGATGACTAGTCAACCACCAAGAACACAAACCCAGAAAAATTACAGATATGTAAACCAGATTTTGTTCACCCAGAAACCCACCATTGGGAAAAACTGGAGGTCATCAACCGACCAGGCAATCCACTAAGTAGAAAAAGATTCTTACAAAGGAATAAAAGCAAGCTCAAGCAAAACCTAGATTTATTTAGGAAGATGAGCTATACCTCATTTGTGCAATCTTCTTCTCCAACTTAGCAAAGCTTGAAGCTCAGTTCTTCATGGCAATGGCAGCTCCTTCTCCAGCTCGTTCATCCCATGGCACTAGCTTGCAAGCTCCAACTCAAACCGAAACCAAAATTTGGATTCAAAGGAGAATGACCAATTTCCTCAAGAAACCATACTCTTGAAGAAATCAATCTTGAATCTGACCTAGATATAAATGAGAGAGTGTTTTAATTAGCTAGATGCAGATTTTCATTTTTCAAATGCAGTTTTCAAAAAGAAACAATTTGGAAAACTCAAAGATGAAAAATATGAAGATGGCTCTTGAAGAAGAAGCAAAAGTTTACAAAGAAACTTTCCAAAACTTGCCTACAAAAGTCACGGCCACCAAAAGAAGAATACATAGGTTTTTATATCAAATTCCTTAGGTCAGAATTGACACATGGCAGCAGAGAGGGAATGGAGAATAGGACAAAAGAGTTTGTTATCTAGCTGGAAATCCTACAGAGCAAAGATGACTAGTCATCATTTTATGAAATCAATTTAGTGCCATGATGCAATGCACAATTTACCTTTGTCAAATTGCATGAGCCTCTATAGGATAGATGTTAGTTAAGAACACCTAGAGAAGCTATTCTTAATCTAAACTTGAGCTTGATAAAAAACTATAAAAATCCTATTACAAAATTGTCAAGGGAAGCCAAAAGAAATACTCAAAATGCATACATTAACACCAACCCCAAAACCACATAAAAAAGCCTAAAACACTCAATAGGGCATCAAAGTAATTTAATAATCAAAATTCAATTCAATAGGACCAGCTGTCAGTTTTTGGGGGTTTTTTGGTTTGTTTATAGAAATTAAATAGTTTAGGGTTTATTTATAGTTTTAGTGCTAAGAATGGGTTCTCTAAAAAGAAACATGTAGCATGAGAAAACAAACCTGTGTGCATGTAATTCTGGAAAACACTTCATTGTTCAATTCTTAAATTTCATGCAAACTTTTGTTTTGAGATTGTTAAAGGAAATTGTATTGTTTATTAATTCATCGGAAAGTATTTTCAATTATATATGGCAGGTGACCCGTCTGAAATGTGGGGGTTTCATATTTGCACTACGTCTAAACCACACATTGTGTGACGCAGTAGGGTTGGGCCAGTTCTTGAACGCAGTTGGGGAGATAGCTCGAGGAGCAAATGCGCCATCAATTCCACCAGCATGGGAACGAGAGCTCTTGAATGCCCGAGATCCACCCAGAGTTACATACACGCATCACGAATACGGGGACCAAAATATTTCTCAAGGCTCTGTCATTGCCTGTAAAGATCAGCAAGACCTGGTCCAGAAATGTTTGTATTTTGGTCCTGAGGAGATAAGGGGTGCTAGAAAACATCTTCCACCACACCTCACTTGCTCCACATTTGAGCTGATAACAGCTTGTACGTGGAAATGCCGCACAATTGCACTCGCTATGGATCCAGACGAGGCTGTTCGTCTTTCGTTGGTCGTCAATGCACGTGGAAAGCGCAACAATGTAGTTCTTCCTTTGGGATTCTATGGCAATGGAATTGGATTCCCAGGTGTGGTTTCGACGGCTGAGCTTTTATGTCAAAATCCATTGGGTTACGCAGTGGACTTGGTGAAGGAGGCCAAGTATAAAATGAACCAAGATTACATAAAATCAGTCGCGGATCTTTTAGCGTTGCGGGGATGGCCGCCGCTTACATTGGCAGGGAATAACTTCATACTTTCGGACAACACACGTACCGGTGTGGGAGAGGTTGATTTCGGATGGGGGAAGCCGATAATTGCTGTACCTGCCAAGTCCGTGAATTTGATTAGCTTCTATGTTCGAGACAGCAACCAAAACGAGAAATATAGGATTCTAGTACCAGTGTGCTTACCATTCCGGTCTGTGGAGAGGTTTGAGCAGGAGTTCAAAAGGCTGACTTTGGAGCCTGAGGAGGAGGGATGATGGTGCGTTTTGGTTTCTTTCTCTTGGTTCTTAATGGGGTGGTGTAAACAACGATTTTTGAATAATTATGAGCAAGAAGTATTTGTATCAGCTTCTGAGGTTCATAATTTTAGATAATCTTGGTGGTTAAGTGGTTAGATAATCTTGGTTTGATTCATATATATTCAAATAATCAGATAATCTTCGTCTGTGCATTTGGAAATATTAACACTACTACTCATGTTTTATGGCTCCCCAAAATGAGAGTATACAAAAATAATAAACACTCAATTTTTAATGACATACTTATAAGCTAAAGGTAGCTCCTACCCTTCAGCAATCTTAACATGGGTTTTCCTTCAAAAGTACTTTGCAGGCTCTGTAATTTTCTCAGAAACTACCAAGGACCTCTTGGAACATATTCTGTCTTCGCTTGATTTGGCAGGATGCTGTATCTTGTATTATTGGCACGGGCTTGGGGTATATTTCTACATGGCCCCCCATTTGCAGTTGGAAGTCGAACTGTCCTCAACCTCGGGGCAAAAGGCTCTTGTCAATTTTCGGAGCAAGATGATACAAAGATATCCAAATCCGAGACCACAAATTAAAGGCACGGGCAAAAGTACAAAGCCACTTGTGTGAACGTGAATTTTGATATTATCCTGTCATCGCATTTAAGGAAAAAAGAATAATTTAAGTCTATTTCTTTTAGAGAAAAATAATATATTATATTATTAAATTTATATTTAATTTAAGTCTATTTCTTTTCTCTAATAATATGCAGGGGTGGCAATTTTCTGTACGACCCGTTACACGACTTGAAACCCGCAGAAAAAAAACACGACCTGAACCCACACGATTAATAATTGGGAAATTTTCAGGTCAACTCGCTGTTGACCCATTTATAAACTGGTGGGTTTCGGGTCAACCCGCTAACCTGTTAAAATACATGTTTAACCTGTTTATTAAACGAGTCGTGTCAACCCGTGTAATACCTGCCAACCCGTGAAAAAATAAAGAAAAATATAGACTTCAGCACAAACACAAGGGGTTTAGAACCCCTGCCACCTTTATTTCTCTCCAACAATTTATCCACCATGCTACAGACAACTTTGTGATTATATGCTATGCCTTTTGATATTTATAATATTTTTTTTCCTATCTCTTTTATTTTTCTTTCTTTTCTGTATCTCTCTCTTTTTTCTTTCTTTTCCTTCTCTCTTCTCTCTAGTATAATCATAAAAATCGCCTCAATTCATTTTAAAAAAACACAATAAACAACAAATAATACAATCATACAAAAGTTTAAATTGAAAGCTTCATCATCTTACAAAGTTTATGTTCATATCAATTACACAAAAACAAATAAGTACACAACTTAATCAAAATAAGCACAAATAAGCTTCAAACCAAAATCGATTGCATACTCAGAATCTTGGCTTCAATGCTTATTTCATTTCATAACATGTGATTACATACATAAGCTTGCTAATGCATACATCGATTTATGGATCACATGTTTCTTTTTCACATTTTGAGAAACCTGAGGCATCATGCAAGTCTGCCACCTGAGCTTTGAAGGAAGCCACCTCTTTTGCAAACTTTTTTTTTCTTTTCTTTCTTTTCCTTCTCTCTTCTCTCTCTCTTTTTTTCTTTCTTTTCCTTATATTTTCTCTCCTCTCTCTATTTTTTTTTTCTTTAAATTTTTTCAGTTGTGAGTTTTGTAACATGCATGTTATTATTTATGAAATTTAATCATGGGTAGTCAAAGTTTATAGTTCTTTGTACATAGCGATGTTGCTTTATTAGTTGCTACCACTTTTATTAAACAGGTATTAACCAGGTAACCTGTTTAAGGCGACCCAAACTCGACACGACATGATTATTAAATGGGTCGGGTTTGGGTTGAGCATTCTTGACACGTTTATTATCTCGACACGACATGACCCATTGCCATCCTTAATAATATGTATTAAAATTTAATGTTTTCTTTATATATAAAATAATGATTTGTTTTTCAAATTTCAATTTGTAAAATCTAAACAATTATTTAGTTATTTTCTATTTAAATGTACTCTAAAAAAAAGTTATTGACCACTTTTTTTATATAAATAATAAATCTTGTTCGTATATATATAATTGTAAAAAATATTTAAATGAAATTTAAAAAAAAAAATACATAAGTCAAATTTGGTGTGGGCCCATCTCGGCCAGTTTTGTGGCCCGGCACGAGCACTGGAGCCCATTTATTAATTATTTTTATAAATGAATGGATCCGGCACGACCCATTTATTAAATAAGCCAACTCTAAACAGACGACCCGTTTGACACTTCTAGTTAACATGTCAAAAGTTAATGAACTTGAAAGGACATTTTTGTTCGTGCATGCCAGCGCAACATGCAACTTCTGGACGTAACTGGTTCGCCTGAATAGATAATTAAAGTGTTCCCACTACAGATGGTCATCTTCAGATAGCGAGCCACAGGATGACAACATCCATGGAATTTGGCCTTTCTATTATTTGCTCATCAACACAGCCAACTTCTCCACCGCACACATATGTTCATCAGAAAAAACACATAAAATAAAAGTAAATATAGAAGTAAATACGTTTTAAGGTAGCAGGGTCAATGGGGTCCTACACATAAATACCAATTCGATGACTCATACAATGTAGTCATTTTGTTGCAGTGTATGAGATGGGTTCACTGTGCCCTCTACTGTTTCCAGTGAACCGGTTCAAGCCGGAACTTATAACACCGGCGAAGCCAATCCCCATTGAAACCAAGCAGCTGTCGGATATAGACGAACAGGACGGCCTTTGGTTTCATTTTCCAGTCATCATGTCTTATAAGAACAATCCTTTAATGAAAAGAAACGACGCCGTTGTGGTGATCAGGGAAGCACTGAGTAGGGCACTAGTGTATTACTACCCTTTGGCTGGTAGACTCAGGGAAGGGCCCAACAGAAAGCTTATGGTGGAATGCAATGCAGAAGGTGTCTTGTTCATAGAGGCTAATTCTGACGTCACGCCTGAGCAACTTGGGGACAGAATTCTACCCCCTTGTCGTGTCTTAGAGGAGTTCCTGTTTAATTCCCCTGGTTCTGAGGGTATTCTTGGTTGCCCTTTGCTGTTAGTTCAGGTATCTATATAAATTTTGCTTGTTAAATTTCAATTGGTTTTTTTTTTTGGCTTTCTATTTCTTTTTTCATTCTTGCAAACATATATATACACCCACACAACACTAAAAGCAGGTATGGACCCAAGATTTCAAAATAGCGTGGGCTAAATTTACCTTACAAACAAACTTATAGAAAACTCGACAGTACGATTGAATTTCATTTATAACAAAAAAAAGTACACGGAAGAGATGAAGAAGAACCGGAAGGCATGCTAGTTGATGATTCACCATTGTTTCTCTTAAAAAAATCTCTAAAAGTCTTTGATCTCTTAACATTTCGAGGTTGATCCGATATTATAAACTATAACCTATTGAATAATATACAGAATATGTAAACATATAGACCAACAAAATCCCCAATAGATAATTCACAAGTCTCAATTGTAAATCCCTAATACTTCATAAACCCTAAATCTCCAAAATTTCAACATCAATAATTTAGAACTTACTGGTCAGACGTGGTGTAGTGTAGGTTTGTTAATGGGATTTTATTTGTGTGTGGGGTTAGTTTTAATTTTTAATTGTTATGAACTTATTGGTCAGACATGTGGGTTAGGTTTATTAATGGGATTTTAATCGGTTGGAATGGGGATGTCACGTGATCTGGGCTGTGGTATTATTTTAGTCTACAAAAAATAAACTCACCTAGGCTACAGCCCAGTTTCGTGCAGACTAAAAGGACTTTCAATAGATTTCATAGAAGCAAAAACAATGAAAGACAAGCCTAATCAAGGAACATCACTATTCTACTGAGACAAGCGTAAAATATTGTAGGTTTCTTGTTTAGGAAATATTGTATGTTTATAAACTACATATATTTTAGGTAAAAGTTTAACATTTTCTTCTTTTGGTTATAAACCATAAAATATATATATATATCTTATCTATTTTTCATATGAATATATTGTGAAGTGGCTCCAATCTATATCCCACGTGTGCCACTAAATTTTATGTTCCAACTTTTATATTATATATTGAATTAATTAATCAATAAAAAATATAGGTAAAAACAAAACTTTTGTTTTGTCTGTTGCCCTAGTAGAATAGTCTTTAACTTTTCTTTTCTCACTCGAAAGTTGTTTTTTCCTGGTACATTTGCAGTGGGGTGGGGCAAGGAACCAATTCCCCAACAAAGAGGTCCCGATATTTGGTTATTACGGATATGGGGGAGGAGCCAGAAAAAGGATTTAAAAGGAGGAGTAGGGACGTGGGTATGAATATTCATTATCTGATCATCTGGACGTGGGTATGAATATTCCTTCCAACCTTAACAATTTGACACAAGCTCAATTGTCCTACACAATTTATACTCTCATCATTTTATCTATTTGTAGTACTCTTCCCTCTTAAAGAGAGTTATTGGCGACTTTTTTCAACAACTAATAAATCTTGTTCTTATATATATAATTGTAAAAATATTTAAATGAAGTTATAAAAATAAAAAAAATAAAAAAATATACATAAGTCAAATTTTGTGTGGGCCTATCTCAGCCAGTTTCGTGGCCCGGCACGAGCACTCGAGCCCGTATAAACTTGGCTATGAGCTCGGGCCGAAATTGATAATTTTTATAAATGAGTGGGTCCGACACGACCCATTTATTAAATGGGCCAACTCTAAACAGACTGGATCAATCCAATACGACCCATTTATTAAATAGGCCAACTCTAAACAGACTGGATCAATCCAATACGACCCATTTATTAAATAGGCCAATTCTAAACAAACTGAATCAATCCAATACGACCCGTTGAACATGTCAATAGTTAATGAACTTGGAAGGACATTTTTTTCGTGCATGCCAGCGTCACATGCGACTTCTGGACATAATTGGTTCGCTCGCTTGAATAGATAATTAAAGGGTTCACACCACAGATGGTCATCTTCAGATAGCGAGGCCACAGGGTGACAACATCAAAGGAATTTGACCTTTCTATTATTTGCTCATCAACGCAGCCAACTTCTCCACCGCACACATATATTCTACAGAAAAAACACATAAAATAAAATGATAACGTTCACACGGATGTTGGATCCAATCCCCTGTTGAAGTCAATACGTTTTAAGGTAGCAGGGTCAATGCGGTCCCAACACATAAATACCAATTCGATGACTCATACAATGTAGTCATTTTGTTGCCACAATACAGGCCCTCGCAGTGTATGAGATGGGTTCACTGTGCCCTCTACTGTTCCCGGTGAACCAATTTGAGCCAGAACTTATAACACCGGCAAAGCCAACGCCCATTGAAACCAAGCAGCTGTCGGATATAGACGATCAGGACGGCCTTCGGTTTCATTTTCCAGTCATCATGTCTTATAAGAACAATCCTTCAATGAAAGGAAACGACGCCGTTGTGGTGATCAGGGAAGCACTGAGTAGGGCACTAGTGTATTACTACCCTTTGGCTGGTAGACTCAGGGAAGGGCCCAACAGAAAGCTTATGGTGGAATGCAATGGAGAAGGTGTCTTGTTCATAGAGGCTAATGCTGACGTCACGCTTGAGCAACTTGGGGACAGAATTCTACCCCCTTGTCCTGTCTTAGAGGAGTTCCTGTTTAATCCTCCTGGCTCTGATGGTATTCTTGGTTGCCCTTTGCTGTCAGTTCAGGTATCTATATAAATTTTGCTGGTTAATTTCAATTGGGTTTTTTCTATTTCTTTTTTAAATCTTGCAAACATATATATATATATATATATACCCACACAACACTAAAAGCAGGTACGGACCGAGGATTTCAAAATGACGTGGGCTAAATTTACCTTACATACAAACCTATAGAAAACTCAATGGTACAATTGAATTTTATAGATAGCCCAAAAATACGAAGAAGAGATGGAGAAGAACTAGCAGGCATGCTAGTTGATTCACCATTGTTTCTCTTAAAAAAATCTCTAAGAGTCTTTGATCTCTTAACATTTCGATGTTGATATGACATTATAAAATATAACATATTGAATAATATATAGAAGATGTAAACATATATAGACCAACAAAATCCCCAATAGATAATTAATAAGTCTCAATTGTAAATCCCTAATTGATACTTCATAAACCCTAAATCTCTAAAATTTCAACATCAATAAATTTAGAGAAGAATTAAAGAAGATGAAGAATTGAAAATTACCTCACCTAATTAAGTCTTCAAGAATGACATCAGGGATGATTTTTTTTTTTTTTTTGAAGAAGATGGGGCTTGGGTAACCGAGAAAAGAGAGAATGAATGTTTTTTCATAAGTGGTCCCATGTGGGGTTAGTTTGTATTTTTTATTAGTCAGACGTGGTGTAGGGTAGGTTTATTAATGGGATTTTAATTGGCTGGGATGGAGATGTCAGGTGGTCTGGGCTGTGGTATTATTTTAGTCTACAAAAAATAAACTCACCTAGGCTACTGCCTAGGTTAGCCTAGATGTAGGATCATGCCGGGGACGGACCCAGGATTTTAAAATGGGGTGGGCTAAATTTACCTTATTGAACTGTTAGATTTTAGGCTTATGGAATTGATCATATATATATAATGTAAGAACAAATTATTTTTATTTTATTTGTTTAAATGACCTATTTCACACCAACAATGCCAACTAAGGTCTACCATGAGGAACAAAAATGAATTCAAAGAAAAGAAAATTCATAAGAAAATTCAAAAATGAAAATTTATCATCACAAAGATAGAGTTAGATAGACACACGGCAACTACAGGTAACACTACAATTATCCGATTAGTTCAAATTAATATTTCTGCTATAAATGGAATTAACATTAACACTAACTATAAGAAATAAATAAAAAAACTCACTTGGGCTATAGCCCAGGTTGTATAAGTCATAGGACCGTCCCTCCAATCTATATCCCATGTGTGCCACTAAATTCGTTTCCCTTTTCAGATCCAAACACTTGACTTGAGTGTGTCTTTCCAACCCTTGAAGGCTGTCATCAATTTTGAGTCAGAACCTTCTCTGTAACAATTTGACACAAGAACGTACCCTCAATTGTCCTACACAATTTGTACTCTGATCATTTTATCTATTTGTAGTACTCTCCCCTCTTAATTTTGTTTTTATGATAATTTATTAGACAAAACGAGCACGAAAACATAAAAATTAAGGTTAACATACATTTAAAATAATATAATACAATTATTTTTTTTTAATCAAATAGAAACTTCATTAGGTAAACTTCAACGGTACAATCAAAGACATCAACAAGACATCTAAAATACCAATTCCAAGAGGGCAACAAACTAAAGTGCTAAAACAAAACTAACATGAACAAAAGCCACACTAAAACTACTAGCCCACATCACCACAATTATCAAAGAACAATTGGGTGATTTGCAGCAACCTCCGTCAAAGATGATGTAGAATCAAATTTAGAGAACATGAGCGACGTTAGGGAGTGAGTTTTAGGAGCAAGATTTGATTGAGAACATAGACTAAAAGGGCTGATGGGGAACTTCAATCTAACCATGGTTAAGAAGAAACCATCACAAGAGGCTTTTTATGCAAAACACTCCAGTGGACTTATTCACTAACCTAAAAGGAAAAGACGAGAAGAGAAGAGGGGGAGGAGGGGCAGTGATGCTTCTTCCTCCTCCCCCCTCTATGTAGTTTTCCTTTAAGACTCACAGAGGCAGAGAGCGGCTAGAATTTCTTCGGGTATATACAGTTAATACAAGTGTACTACTTTGCCCACAACGAGCAAGTATATATTTGACAACAAAAAAAAGAAAAAAAGAAAAGAGAGCAAGTATATACAGTTTATCTATCTAGCAAACATATGGATTATGCATTTTTATGTAGTTATGTGTTGTGAACCAGAAATACAATTTTTTTCCTTCACATAATGATATATATAGGGAATTAATTCAAAAGTACTTGCAATTATTAATGCAGGTAACTCGCCTGACATGTGGAGGCTTCGTTTTTGGATTGCGCATAAACCACACAATGTGTGATGCAGTGGGGTTGGCTCAATTCTTGAACGCAATTGGGGAGATGGCCCAAGGAGCAGATTCACCATCAATCCCTCCAGTGTGGGCACGAGAGCTCCTCAATGCCAGAGATCCACCGACAATTACACTTCCGCATTACGAATATGAGCAATTGCTTGATTCAGAACGCACCTTCATTATAGACCAATCAGACATGGCCCAACGATCCTTCTATTTCGGTCCACAGCAGATCAGAGCCCTCAGGAAACATCTTCCACCCCACCTTTCCACTTGCTCCTCATTTGAGCTCATAACAGCCTGCGTCTGGAAATGCCGGACGCTTTCACTGAGACTGAATCCAAAAAACACTGTTCGCATTTCCTGTGCGGTCAACGCTCGCGGGAAGCGCTTCAATGATCTTTGTCTTCCCTGGGGATTCTACGGCAATGCGTTTGCTATCCCAACTGTCGTTTCAACGGTGGAACTTCTGTGTGCAAGTCCACTGGGATATGGTGTGGAGTTGGTGAGGAAGTCCAAAGCTCAGATGGATAAAGAGTACATGCAATCACTGGCTGATTTTTTCGTGATCAGAGGACGGCCTCCGCTTCCAATGGGATGGAATGTGTTTATAGCTTCTGATAATAGACATACTGGTTTGGGAGAGTTTGATGTTGGGTGGGGAAAACCATTATTTGCTGGACTTGCGAGAGCGGTCAGTATGATCAGCTTCTATGTCCGAGACAAGAACCAAGAAGAGGAATTTGGAACTTTGGTGCCCATATGCTTGCCAAGTACGTGTTTGGAGAGGTTTGAGGAGGAGCTCAAGAAGATGACATTGGAGCATGTCGAGGAGATATCTAAATAAGATGTAAAGGCTTATGTGTCTGAATAATTAAGTCTAGTTATCTTGTGTTGTGTGGGCTATCGGTACTATGCTATGTACAACCTGGGCTATAGCCCAGGTTAGTTTTTTCCTTTTCTTATAGTTAGTGTTAATGTTTAAGCATATATGATGAAAAGTTGCTGGAATTGTTAGTGTAAAATAGGCCTTTTAAACAAATAAAATAAAAATGATACGTTCTCAAATTAAATTTATATATATTTAAGATCAATTCCATAAGCCAACCTTAAGGGTTTAGCCGAGTCTAAAATCTAACATTCCAATATGGTAAATTTAGCCCACCCCATTTTGAAATGTTGGGTCCGTCCCTGATCGGGTGTGGGTTTGTTTTCCCCTATGCCTCTTTGCATTTGGAGTTAGTTTTTTTATTTTTATTTTTATTTTTTTGTCTCTTCGTAGTTAGGAGAGGTCAGGTTTGTGGTTAGTTTGTACACAAAAATTGTTAAGAAAAACGAGAGTTTGCATCAGGTTATTTAATTATTATGTAACATGCATGAACAATTGTCATTATATTATTATATGTTTAATAACGTTTAAATGCTGCAAATTTTAACTTCTTTTTCTTGTAAATGTAGGAAAATGTTGTGTTAAATTGCTACAAATAATAAATAAATAAGTGTTAAAACGTGTAAATTGCTTGAAGTTGTGCTTTGTTTTGTATGGATTTGGGGGAGATAGCGTTGGTGCTTTTGCTTGCTGTTTTTGACACTCACGATACGTTTTCGGTATTGTACAAAGAACTATGTGTCCATAGAAGTCCTTTGACAATTTTACGTTGTGGTCACTAGTAAAAAAAAACTCTTGCATGACCACATTTTGCGCGACGAAACACAATTCGTCGCTCAAAGTGACTTTGTGTGACGAAAATTAAACTTTGTCGCACAAAGTTTTACGCGACTAAATTTTGCACAATGAAAAACAAATCGTCGCACAAAGTCACTTCGCGACAAATATTTGAGCGACGACAAAGAATCGTCGCTCAAAGTAACTTTGCGTGACGAAACTATAAAATTCGGTGCACAAAGTCTTGTGCGACGAAGTGTGATTCGTCTTGTAAAGTCTTTACAAAAATAAAGAAAATAAAAAATTATTTTTAAAAATCTTTGCATGACTTTACTCGACGAAAAAATAAAATTTGGTGCACAAACTCTTGCGTGACGAAGTGTTGTTCGTCTCGTAAAGTCTTTACAAAAATAAATAAAATAATTTTTTTTATAAAAATCTTTGCATGAATTTGCGCGACGAAATACTAATCTTCGTCTCGCAAAGTCTTTCAAAAATAAATAAAATTAAAAAATTATTTTGTTAGAAAAATATAATATTGTAGTTCAGATTGTGTTTTTGTTAGAAAATATATATTTTAAATTGACGATCAGATTGGTTCATTGTATTCATATAGGGTCAAGGAGTGTAGCTGTAAAAAATCATCAAAATCGAAATTGAAATAACCGTTAAATCGTGATTTTTCGTTTATAACCGTCGCAAAGTTTTGTTCTATTACTTGATCTCTGAATGTTTATTTTTTCCGATTTTTGGCGTATATGATCTCGAAGTATAAACAAACAAGTTTGACGGTTGGATCTTTGAAACTAGTTTCGTAGAATGCGTATGCCATCAAAATAATATATTCACTAACAATTAAGAGTTTATTTATATTTTCATTAAATACAACATAAGATTTTGTGGTATCCACTAGTGTAAATATTTTAAATTGAAGATCAAATTGAGTCATTGTATTCATATAGCTTCAAGGAGTGTAGCTAAAAATCATCAAAATCGGAGTTAAAATAACCGTTAAATCGTGATTTTTGTTTATAACCATCGAAAAGTTTTGTCCCATTACGTGATCTCTGAATGTTTTTTTTTCTTCCCATTTTTAGGGTATACGATCTCGAAGTATAAACAAACAAGTTTGACGGTTGGATCATTGAAACTAGTTTCATAGAATACATATGCCATTAAAACAATATATTCACTAACAATTAAGAGTTTATTTAAACTTTCATTAAATATAACATAAGATTTAGTATCCACTAGTGTAAATATTTTAAATTGACGATCTAATGCAGTCATTGTATTCATATAGGGTCAAGGAGTGTAGCCGTAAAAAATCATCAAAATCAGAGTTGAAATAACCGTTAAATCTTGATTTTTCTTTATAACCGTCGAAATATTTTGTCCCATTACTTGATCTCTTAATGTTTATTTTTTCCGAATTTTGGCGTATATGATCTCAAAGTATAAACAAACAAGTTTAACGGTTGGATCGTTGAAACTAATTTCGTAGAATGCATATGCCATCAAAACAATATATTCACTAACAATTAAGAGTTTATTTATACTTTTGTTAAATATAACATAAGATTTTGTGGTATCCACTAGTATAAATATTTTAAATTGATGATCGAATGCAGTCATTGTATTCATATAGGGTCAAGGAGTGTAGCCGTAAAAAATCATCAAAATCAGAGTTGAAATAACCGTTAAATCATGATTTTTATTTTATAACCGTCGAAATGTTTTGCCACGTTACTTGATCTCTGAATGTTTATTTTTTCCAATTTTTGGCGTATATGATCTCAAAGTATAAAAAAACAAGTTTGACGGTTGGATCGTTGGAACTAGTTTCGTAGAATGCGTATGCCATCAAAACAATATATTCACTAACAATTAAGAGTTTATTTATACTTTTGTTAAATATAACATAAGATTTTGTGGTATCCACTAGTATAAATATTTTAAATTGATGATCGAATGCAGTCATTGTATTCATATAGGGTCAAGGAGTGTAGCCGTAAAAAATCATCAAAATCAGAGTTGAAATAACCGTCAAATCATGATTTTTCGTTTATAACCATCGAAATGTTTTGCAACGGTACTTGATCTCTGAATGTTTATTTTTTCCGATTTTTGGCGTATATGATCTCGAAGTATAAACAAACAAGTTTGACGGTTGGATCGTTGAAACTAGTTTTGTAGAATGCATATGTCATCAAAACAATATATTCACTAACAATTAAGAGTTTATTTATACTTTTATTAAATATAACATAAGATTTTGTGGTATCCACTAGTGTAAATATTTTAAATTGATGATCGAATGCAGTAATTGTATTCATATAGGGTCAAGGAGTGTAGCTGTAAAAAATCATCAAAATCAGAGTTGAAATAACCATTAAATCTTGATTTTTCGTTTATAACCGTCGAAATGTTTTATCCCGTTACCTGATCTCTGAATGTTTATTTTTTCCGATTTTTGGCGTATATGATCTCGAAGTATAAACAAACAAGTTTGACGGTTGGATCGTTGAGTAGCTTTAAATTTGTTTTATTTTGTATGTATAACACTTAAGAAATTGAATAGTATATATATTTATTAGTAGTGGGGCATTGCGCGACGAATATATAGTGTTTCGTCGCGCAAAGTATACTCTAAAAATTTGGCGGGTACCAAAAGTGGGAATTTTTTTAAAAAAAAATTACGACTTTGTGGGACCAATACATAGTATTTCGTCGCGCAAAGCATACTCTAAAAATTTGGCGGGTACCAAAAATGGGAATTTTATTAAAAAAAAAATTTATGACTTTGCGGGACCAATATATAGTTTCGTCGCGCAAAGTATACCCTAAAAATTTGGGCGGGTACCAAAAATGGGAATTTTATAAATAAAAAAATTTACGACTTTGCGGGACCAATATATAGTTTCGTCGGGCAAAGTATACCCTAAAAATTTGGGCGGGTACCAAAAATGGGAATTTTTTTAAAAATAAATTTTTACGACTTTGCGGGACCAGTATATATTATTTGTCGCGCAAAGTATAGTCTAAAAATTTGGGTGGGTACCAAAAATGGGACGCGGGAATATGATGGTTGCGCAAAAGTTTGAGCGATCGAAAATTTGTCGCGCAAAACCCAAAAAATTTGGCGGCACCAAAATTGGGAATTTTTTTTTAAATTTTTTTTTAACACTTTGCGCGACCAATATATCATTTCGTCGCTCAAAGTGATACGGTCTTTAAAAGCAAAATAACTCCTCCACCATTTTCTCAATGTCTTCTAAATCCTACAAAATCCTTCCATTTCTCTCACACTCACTCCTCTCACTTAATCTCTCATCTCTCTCTTCACTATCTCTCTCTCTCACTCACTCTCATCTCTCACTCTCACTCACTTTCCCATCTCTCTCACTATCTTCTCTAATTCTCTCACACTCACTTCTCCCTCTCATTCTCACTCACTCAAAATCTTGCCAAAAGGTATATTCTCTGTAAATTTTAAATTTTTTTCATTAATATGTGTTTTTGGAGTTAGTTTTGAGTTTATGCCAATACTTTGTCATTACTTTATGTTATTGTTTTGTTATTTGACAATATTTGTTTTTTTGTAGGGAATTTTCGTGGCTTTGACGGTTAAAGTTAAGGATTTGATATAAGAGGCTTGTAGATTTTATTATTGTACTTTGTTAATTTATGTATATTGGATAATTTGACCACTATTTTTCATATGTTATTTTATTTTGAATATGTCAATTTAAATTAAAGTAATTAAGAAAAATAAAATCATACAATTAAATTAAATTAAAAAAAATTAATATAATGAAATTGATATAAGAGAATTAATAAAACAAAATGTCAAAAACCTTGCGCGACAAAATATTTCGTCGCGGAAACTATTAAACTAGTTTATTTTAGTTTAAAATTTTCAAAAATAAAAAATAAAAAAATTGAATATTTCGTCGCGCAAAGTACACTTGCGCGACCTTAACTTTCGTCGTGCAATAATTTGTCGCGCAAAGGAGATATTATTCATCGCGCAAAGTAGATAATATTCGTTGCCCAAAGTTGTTATTGTTCGTCGCGCAAAGTTGTTATTGTTCGTCGCGCAAAGTTGTCATGATTCGTCGCGCGAAGTAATTAGTATTCGTCGAGCAAAGTTGTGATTTTTCGTCGCGCAAAGTTGTTATCCTTCGTCGCGCAAAGTCCCTTTGAGCGACGAAGAATATTTTTCATCGCGCAAACCCTTTCTCCACGAGCTTTGTGCTACAGAACTTGCGCGACCAAAATTTCATCGTGCAAACTTTGCGAGACGAAATTATCATTTGCGCGACGAATTTTTTTTGTCGCGCAAAGTGTTTTTTGTAGTAGTGGTTGGATATTCTTACTGAGCTTGTAGTAGTGCTCTATGTAATTTCGTTTGGTCTATGTTCTTTGACTCTCTTGTAGTCTAATGCATGTGTGGCACTCTTTTTCTCCTCAGGGTTTCCCATGTGGTTTTTTACCTGGAAGGTTTTAATGAGGCTGCGTTGTTCTTGGAATATTAATGGATTTTCTCTTCTAACAGTGGTCTATTTAGTCTCCCTCTTCTTTTCTTTGCTGGTGAGCCTGGACTCCTCGGAATCGGCCAGGATCGTGTTCATCCCTATGACCTTCTTAGGAGGTTTCTTGGCGGCATCGTGTTCCTTGATCTGTTGGATGGCCTTCTTTTCTACAAACTCGGTGCAATGGCCTTCTCTTACTAGTTCTTCAAGGTGCGTTCTCCAAGTAAAGCAGTCATTGTGTAGTGTCCATGCGTCCCATGGAAGGCACAGTACCTTCTAGCATCCCTCTTGTTTGGGTCTCCCTTCAAGGGTGGTGGTGTCTTCGCCCAAGGCTTGTCCTTCACCTAGAGGAAGCACGTCCTCTTCCTCATTTGATCCGTGCACTAGCCTACTCAAATGGTCAGGCACCTCGTTTTCACTCCCTTTCTTGTGTTTAATCACCAAATCGAATTCTTGAAGAAAGAATGTCCACCTAATCAGTCGCGGCTTGGTGTCTTTCTTTTGGAGGAGGTACCTAAGTGTTGCATGATCAGAGAAATTACTTTAGTTCCAATAAGATATTATTTGAATTTCTCTAAAGCAAAAATAACAACAAGAAACTCCTTTTCTGTAGTTGAATAATTCAACTGAGCCTCATTCAAAGTCCGAGAGGCATAATAGATGACATGTGGTATGTTGTTCACACTTTGTCCAAGCACAGCTCCCACTACATAATTCGAGGCGTCACACATCAACTCGAAGGGCGAATTCCAATTTGGAGGTTGCATGATAGGGGCAGACGTTAAAAGCTCCTTAAGCTTGTTAAATGCATCCAAGCACCCTTCATTAAATTCGAATTCCACATCTTTGCCAAGCAACCGACATAGGGGCCTTGATATCTTTGAAAAGTCCTTGATGAAACGCCTATAGAACCCTGCATGTCATGGGAAGAACCTAATCTCCTTCATGATTTTGGGGGGCTGCAAGCATCTCACAATGTCAATCTTTGCCTTGTCCACTTCAATTCCCCTACAAGAGATAATGTGACCTAATACAATATCCCGATGTACCATGAAGTGGCACTTCTCCCAATTGAGCACTAAGTTGCATTCCTAACACCTTTTCAATACTAAAGAGAGGTTGTGAAGACAAATATCAAATGAATCACCATAAATACCTCTATTATCTCCTCCCCTATATCAGAAAAAATTGACATCATGTAACGTTGAAAAGTGGCAGATGCGTTACATAAACCAAAAGGCATACACCTATAAGCAAACGCACCAAAAGGACAGGTGAAGTCGATCTTTTCTTGATCTTCTGGAGCTATGTCAATTTGATTGTATCTAGAGTATCCATCCAAGAAGCAATAATGACTATGACCTACAACATGCAAAAGCATTTGAACAATAAATGGTAATGGAAAATGATCCTTACGTGTTGTGGTATTGAGCTTTTTATAATCTATGCAGCCCATTTGAATTCTTTGAGGCACTAACTCATTGTTTTCATTCTTCACAACAGTAATTCCGGATTTCTTGGGAACAACTAGGACGAGACACCCACTTGCTATCCGAAATGGGGTATATGATTCCCCCGTCCAAAAGCTTTCTTAACGACTTCTTTCATCACTGGATTCAGCCTCCTTTGGGCTTCCTTTGTAGGTTTCGATTCTCCTTCCAAAAGGATCCTATGCATGCACTTTGTAGGGCTTATTCCTTTGATGTCTGCAATGGTCCAACCTATGGCAGTCTTGTGCTCCCTTAGAACTCGAATTAGTCTTTGTAGGGCATATTCATCTTCCTTGAATACACGATCTCTAAATTCATCCAATCACAGGAGCACGAGCAAAAGACACGAACAACTTAAGACTTCTGCTCTCTTAGAAATTGTTTTATCTCTCTCTTTATGATGAGATTAGAGTTAGAGAACGTGTTTGACGAGAGCAGGGTCTTAACCTTACATCGGGCTAGGTCAAGTCATCTCTACTCATCACCGAGGGCCGACTTGACTAACACTCTAAGCCCATCAAGCAACAGTTCACGCAAAAGGAAATAAATAGGACCCCTTTAATTGGCTTCAAGTGTTATTATTTGAAAGGATTTTAAATTTTAACATTTTATTTTCTGTTTTAATTTTTGGCTGTTTTCTTTTATTTATTATGGGAGTTACAAATTGTTTAATTTTTAGTTTTTATTTTCTATTCATTGCACCAACTTTTCTGGTTAAATGTGTCTGAAGGTTACGAGTATTGGATGCCTATAAAAGGCCACTCCTCCTTCACATTTGAACACACCACAATCGGATTTCTCTATTCTCATACTTTCATATATTCCCTACTTTCTATATTATTTTTGGGCAACGGTTCTGTGGCTTGGAAATCTCTATCCGACTGTGAACGTGCTCATAGCGGACCTTAAGCCTACGTATTAGGGTCGTATCTTGGAGTCTTGTAGACCATCATTACCTGCACGTAGGGAGGCTACAAAGGCTTTAGGACAGCCTCTTTGAAGTGCTTTCACTATACCAGGCTTGCTTTCTTAATCTTAACTTTTATTTATTTATTTGTTTGTCTCTTTATTTTACTTTACTGTTTAAGCTTTATTTTATATATATATTATTTATATCTAAGTATTTGAATAAGAATTTTATAGAGAAGGAAAAACCACAATTTTTAATAACATCAAGACTTTCCTTATTTCATAAAGTCTTGTGCCCTGTTGGCACTAAAACTGAACAGAGAGATGAGTGCAACTTACAAGTGATGTGGACGATTTAGTAGATCGATTGAGTGTTAGATGCAGATTCTTCCTGTCCTTGGATGCTGATCCTGAATAGAAGAAAGCTGAGACTCGTAAGGTCTATGGAACCGGTGTGGAACCAGCCTAAGACCCTCCGATGCCAAAGTAAGTTTGTTTCTAAGAGCTTTTGCTGCTGACAATATATTTAGCATAAAAGTCAAGCTGAAAAGTCTTACCCTTGTATTGTAGTGAAGGGGCCTATTTATAGAGGGCATTTTGTATGCTCTTAGTACTTAATTTCGATGTGGGACTCGTGGGAGGGCCCTATGAGGTTGACACGAGTCTTTAGATATTTTGGGCAGGCACTTCGAGGTTGATTTTGCAAAATCGGTAGGGGGTACCGATTGTAGACTCTGCTGGGCCTGTAGCGACCGTTTGCTGCTTTGGGACAATATCATCGGTAGCCGATGCCGATTGTTCGGAGCCTTGGGCACTTGGGGAGTTTCTCTGATCCACGTGTCACTGGATGAGTGGAGGGTCAGATATGGTACAAACAGGCCCCAAGGAATAACCTAATTTAAACTCTTATCAAACCTGATATAACTTAGTATCTAGTGCACCGATCTAAATAAGAATATAACATTCAAGCACTAGAACACTAAGTTTCTGTATTTTAAGTTTAATAATCTTTATTGGCCATGAGTTTAAAACAGTTAAGTCCTTCCCTTCAAGATACAGTGAAAAGCGATCAAAACGAACTATAGGCAAGTACTGCTCTCCTTTTTTAAAACTAGGCCATCTATAATCACATAATGCAATCTCAAAACACATGAAGCACCTACGAACATGAACCTTAACATGTACTTATCTGTAATGTGAATCTTTATGCTTTTCGGTACAAACGCCCCTTTATGACTTAGCAAGAGTCAATTTACAATGTTATTAAAACAATAGTATCTCAAAAGAGACCATAAACTCACATTCTGATAGATTTCACAGAATCTTTGTGAAAGGATATGCACTCATGTTTTGAGTTTTGATATGATCAAATCTGACTAGTTTGTCTGCTACCTTCTCCCTCACTATTAAATACTTTCTATCAATGTGTTGAAGTCCAGACGACATCTTGTTGTTCATGCAGTGCAAAACAACAGCAGTGTTGTCATTGTATATCTATACTGGTCTTGAAATCGAGTCCACCACCTTAATGTCTTTATATAAAATTCCTTAGCCATACTGCATGAGAAGTGGATTCATAGCAAGCTATGTATTCTAAAAACATGGTTGAACTCGAAACAACAGTTGCTCTTGTCATCTTGAAAAGAAAACCTAAAGTAGAGATGTAATCTTCCTCTGATTTTCCAAGATTCGCATCAGCATAACCAACAAGCTCCAAATTCTTTGTGCGTCTGTAAATCAACATATAAGCCTTTGTTCTCTGTAGGTACCTTAGAATCTTATTTCCAGCTATCCAATGTTGCAATCCTGGATTTGACTGAAATCTCCCATCTTGCTGATGCACAAAGCTAGGTCTGGCCTTGTACATACTTGTGCATACATAATGCTTCCAACTAGAGAAGCATACCGCTTGTTCCTCATCTCATCTTCTTCTTTATTCTTGGGGCAATGCTCTTTCTTTAAATGTCCTTTTGCTAATGGAACTTTCTATCCATAACACATACTCATGTCAAAATGTTTGAGTACTCTTTCAATGTATGTTTTCTGTGACAAACCTAGCAAACCTCGAGCTTGATCTCTTTGAATTTCAATGTCTAACACAAAAGCAGCTTCTCCCAAATCCTTCATCTCAAAATTGTTTGAAAGCAGCTCCTTAGTGTCCTTCAATAAATTGTGATCATTTGTAGCCAAAAGTATATCATTAACATACAACACTAGAAAAATAAATCGGCTCCCACACTTCTTTAGATAAATGCATTGATCGGCTACGTTCTCTTCAAAACCATAGGATGAGACAGTTTGATGGAATTTTAAATACCACCTCCTGCTTGCTTGCTTTAGTCCATAAATCGCCTTGTCAAGTTTGCAAACCATATACTCTTTTCCCTCCTTTGCAAACCCCTCAGTTTGCCTCATAAAATTTGCTTATTCAAGTTTTCCATTCAGGAAGGCAGTTTTTACATCCATTTGATGTAAAAGTAAGTCATAATGCTCCACTAAAGCCATAATTATGCGGAAAGAATCTTTGGGAAAATGTCTCAGTGTAGTCAATTCCCTCCCTTTGGGTAAATCCTTTTTCTTCCAATCTAGCCTCAATTCTTTTGATTTTTCCATTCGATCCTTCTTTGTTTTAAATACCCATTTTGAGCCTACCAACTTCTGGCTCTTGTGAGGTTCAACTAATTCCCATACTTGATTCTGTTTGGGCCCAAATTCGGCGTGCCAAAACCAAAAGCGAAAAGCCCACATCACTTCCAAAGCCGCTTGAGCGATTTCAGTCCACCAGCATGTCCAGTCCATTAAGCAAAACAAACAGGCCAATACCACGTGGCCCAAAGAGCGTTAAGAAACCTGGGCTGCAATGGAACAGTTTCAAGCCCAAAGAAGGAATGATTTTTACGGTTGCGATTAAAAAGAAACATGCCCACGTGACCCTGACTTAGGAAAGTCAATGAATTCGGCTCGAGATAGAATCTGAACAGGAGCAGGTATAAAAAAGAGAAATTTCTGAAATAGCTTCACTGCCAGGGGATCAAAAACCGCTTAGTTTATCTAAAAATAATCTGATATTTTGGGGAAACACAATTTTCAAAGATAAACAGACTCTGCTAAATAAAGCGGGAAACAGGGAGCTGTTCAAAAGCTGAGAATTAGCTATCTCAAAACGATCAGACTCATGCAGATTGAAATGAAAGAACAAGCATGGCGCACCATCAAAATGCAGAAGCAGTCACCTCAAGAACTGATCGTTGAGTGCTTATTCACCAGGAAAAGGATGGAACCCCTGTTTTGTTTCAATTAAAAACTAGAAAAGATCTTTTGATTACTTGCCGCCCACTCTCAGAAAAACATTTCCTATATATACAAGAGAGGGTGAACAGAGCAGAGGACAATCAATCAAACAACCAAAAACTCAGTCAAGAGACAAAAAACACTCAAAGGATCACTTGATCATAAAAATCTCAAGCAAGTTACAACAGACTCAGAGTCTGAAGTACTTCAAATGCAAGAGCTTCTCAGACAAGCTTGCAGAATCATCCTATTTTCCCCCAGCAAAGGCAGTTAGACCCTTGCTCCTGAATTGAATCCCAGTTCATAACTCAACAATAACGAGATTTCTCTCGTTACAAATTTGGTTCAGCAAAAGCCAAGTTTAGCAGAGTTCGAGTTCTCTCAAATATGAAAACCTCAACAAATTTATGAAGAGCCCTGACTTAGCCGCACAGGTACTGTAGTACATCCCCAGCTCAAGTCCAGCCACTTCTGCCCCTTTCAGACTGGAGAAGTCCCAGTTCTGCCCATCCAGAAGCCATCAGGGCTTGAAGTAGATTAAAGCTCTGCCAAACTCAAGCTTTGGCATCGATTTGAAGCCGAAGCCTAACAGTGGAAGCTGTCCAGAGTCCAGCCCAGCACAGACGCACCCAATCCAGCCCAGAACAGAGGCAACTAACCAGGCAGAAATGGAAGCACAGCCCTCCTCTCGTTTTCATGTAGTCAGTTTTCCCTTTTTGAGTCTTGTAAAGGGGAGTTCCGCCTAAAATCAGTTCAATCTGTTATTAGTTGTTCTGGCCAGAACTGCCGGTTTTTATACTGAGATAAATTGTAAAAGTCCTTACCAGTCTAAGGCATAGAAAAGAACTTACTTGGGAGATATTCCTCACCCAAATTCACAATCGTTTGGTCAAAATCAGTAACTTGGGGTGCAAGTTATTTTTACCATAAGTCTGTTAGGGTTGAAAAATTGCTAGCAGTGGCACGCTCAACATATAAAGAAAGTTAATTTACTGACCAAAACATGGTCTTTGAATTAATGGGGAACTTTGCCCTGTCATCTCAGGAAGTAAACCAAAACGGGTGAACAATTTGGCACGCCCAGTGGGACTTCTCAGTATATATTCTACAGTACGTCGGAAGTGTATGTATATTGGAAGTTCTAGCCAGAATCCACATCGCGCGATGGAACGAGACCAAGCAGCTTTTCGAGAAGGGCCAGACTCAGAGGAAAGCGACGCTAGGCAGTCGGCCCATGGCAGTACAGGAAGCAGGCGTTCCAGAACTGGTTCCAGGAGGCTGAACCAAATACAGGAAGCTGTGTTCCGACAGGAGGTTACATCGCAAATGAGTCAGGAATCTTTGAACAATATAACAGCCATGATGCAGTGGCAAGTTAACAGGCAGTTCAGGAAAGACCGCGAGGCCGCTATGGCCAGAATTCCAAACCCTGATGCTGTGGTTCGGCAGTTGGACCTCCCCTACGGCCCTCCACCAGGATTGGCATGGCCATATCAAGAGAATCCTCTTATTGCCCAGATAGCTGGAGTACCGGGACCTGAAGAAATCCAAGCTGTACAGAGGGGAGGAGCCCCTCTCGCCCTGGAGCACGAGGCCCCAGTCAGACCAGGAGGTCCTGCACCAGTTCAAAATCCCCAGAACCAGCCAGAACCACCTATACCACAACCTGTGGCCCCGCAAGATCAACCCCTGCCACTTCTGCCCGAGGCGCCAGCTGTGCCTCCCTACAGGCCAAGAAGAATGGACCCCAATCCATTTCCTCCACTAGCAAGGGGCAGAAGAGGCAGAGGGGGAATTAACCCTTTTGCCAACAACGACAGAAACAGACCGGGGGCAAACTGGAGGAACCATCTGGAGGTTGAAGAAGAGGAAGAACATAGGCAAGAAGTTCTGCCTCGACCATACAGAGTAGAGCACAGGTTGGATCGTGATCAGCCAGAACAGGGACGAAATCTGCATCCTGTCAATGCTTTGAATGACATGGGGGCATTACAAAGAATGATCAGGGAGATGATGGAGCCGGAGGCCAGAAGGGGGGAAAGGCCGACCTATAGAAAGCCGTACCCGGCTTACATAGACCAGATTCCCTTACCAGCAGGTTTCAAAGTACCAAACTTCACCTTATTTAATGGAGAGGATCCTCATGCCTCATCTGTTCAGCACATAGGCAGATTTTCTGTCCAGTGTATAGCTATAGAGAATAATCCTCTGTTAAAGCTAAGACTTTTTGGGAATTCTCTCTCCGGACAAGCTTTCACCTGGTATACCAGTCTACCAGCCAATTCTGTTCAGACCTGGGAGCAGATGGAAAACGTTTTCCATGACTATTATTTCAGGATCCAGCCAGAAGTCACCATCAGTGATCTTGCCGCTCTCAAGCAAAGCGAAGACGAACCTGCCCAGGATTTCATAACCAGATTCAGGAAACTCAAAATGAAGTGCCGAATCCCTATGGAAGAGAGACACTTCATCCAGATGGCTCAGACCTCCCTTAAGATCTCCTTAAGAAAAAGATTCGATGGAATGCTATTCGGAGATCTGGCAGAACTAGCGGACAAAGCATCCAAATATGAGGAACTGCTGAGGGAGGAACAGCAGAAGAGGAACTCTTCCAAAGGCACATACTACAAGTCCCCTTCTTCCTCAATCCATTTGATCGAAGTAGAGTCAGAAGAAGACACAGAGGGATCGGAAGAAAGAGAGGTTGCAGTGGCAGAAATGGCAAAACTAAAGCATCCTATCAGCTGCAAAGCTCTTACAAAGCCACCAAAGGACCAGAAGCCGCCACCATTTACAAGAGGATTTGTTCCAAACAAACCAACGCAGAACAAGGTGTACTCTTTCGATCTAACCAAAGTCGATGCTTTGTTTGACGAGATGTTGGCGCAAAAGGCGATAGAGACACCTCATAAACTGCCCAAACCAGAGGAGCTTAAGGGCAGACAGTATTGCAGATGGCACAACTCTTGGAATCATTCCACCAACAGTTGCGTCGTTTTCAGAGACGTCATACAAGAAGGAATAACTGCAGGAAGATTGAAACTGGCAGAAAAACCTCCCTCAGTTACGACAGATCCATTTCCCCAGGCCCAAGTTAACATGGTCAATCTAAATTGGCCAGAACGAAGGGAAAATGCCAGTTCTAGCAGGAACAGGAGAACTACAAAGGAGGACTTCCAAAGGCCAAAAGCGACCATCTCGGCTGGGGTAGTACTGTGCAGTAAATGCAAGTGTGAAAGTGAGTTAGAAGTGACTCTAGACAGACAGAACCAGTCCACACATAGCGTGTTTGACCGGATTGGAACGTCACACCACCAAGGCCCAGAGCCGATCCCTCCCAGAAGCAGAGTCAGACAAAAAGATTGTCTTAGGCCAGTTCAGCACCACAGAAGAATGCCAGAACAGCCTAAGGAGGAGATACCAATTAGGATGCCAGGGGATGATAAGCCCTTAGCAACAATCATAGAAGGAAGATGGTATTCCGTCGGAAAAAGCGGCAGACCAACCATGGAATTAACCAGAACTCAGAAGAGAAGAGTTCAGAGGCAATATTCCACCTTCCTCAGAAACAGGAAAGATGCACAGGTGTCGGCAGAGCCAAGTTCTGCCAGAAGAAGAGGAAATCCGGAAGCAAGTCCTCAGGCAGAACAGACAGGACATAAATCCCAAAAGCTGATGAAGACAGAATTGCCACGCGGACCCTCCATCTGTTCAATCTCACCCCCAGTCGATCAATCTGAATTTCCACAGGTACAAACTGGAGCCGAGACTGTTCCTGAAGAAGACCAACCAGGCTGGACTGAAGAAAACGAGGAGGAGCAGTTGGACTACGAGCCATCTGCAGAAGATCAAACTGGTTTCCTTGAAACTGGAGAACAAGGAGACTGGACAGAAGAAATGGAATACGACGAAGGAATAGACGAGGAAACCGAAGCCTTCGGTGCAGAACTAGAGAACTTGCTACAAGGAGATCTTGGCATTAATATGGTATTCATCTTATCAGAGAAATTCAGGGCAGCAGAAGGACAAGGAAGTACTCTGGAAGGAGACGTATTCTCACAAGAAAGCTTTGAATGCAGACTCGCGGAAGTAGAGGAAGCGCCAGAACACCAACCACCTGCACTCAGAACAGGTGGAATCGCCATGAACCCACTTGCAGAACAACCTGGCTTCTCAAAACCAACCAGGGAAATGGCCAATCACCTTAGGCCTCTATTCATAACGGCAAACTTTGGAGGTATTCCTATTTCCAAGGTGATGGTAGATGGAGGCGCAGCCATCAATCTTCTCCCCCACAGACTGCTGAGCAAGATGGGCAGAACAGAGAAAGATCTAATCCCAACACGTCTGACCGTTACCAACTTTGCCGGGGGTATCACTAAGACTCATGGAATTCTGGATGTAGATGTTATTGTTGGAACCAAAAAACTCAAAATTGCGTTCTTTGTGGTAGACACTACTTCTACCACCTACAATGCCTTGCTCGGAAGAGATTGGATTCATCAAAGCCTCTGTGTTCCTTCTACTTTACATCAGCAGCTAGCCCTTTAGCATGAAGAAGGTTACATGGAGATAGTAGAGGCCGATCCACGGCCATTTCTGCCTTCTGCCATGTGCTTTGAAGCAAGATACTATCATGATGACCTCGGTCCTTTCACTTTCTTTGGAGTCAACCAGAACGGCCGCCCACACGGTGTCACGGCCCAAAGGCTCATTGAAGACGGTCTGGCCAGTTCTCTTGAAGACTGGAATAGGCCTTTTGTTCTGAACCTCCAGAACTCCCATGTTTAGTCCCAATCAACAGGAAAAGGATCGAGCTGCAACAATCCGATCCATTACAAAAAGATTGTTGATATACTGGGAAGAGAGGAAGCTCACTGCGCAGGATCCAGCCATTAATATGGCAGAATTCACGCATGAAAGCATCGAAGAACAAGAGGAGAGTTCACAGGAGGAAATTTTAGATTTCGCGCCAGCAGCACTAGATGACTCCTTGCCAGAAGTGGAAGATCCGCTACAGGAGATTAATCTAGGGACAGAAGAAGATCCAAGACCTACCTTCATTAGCGCACTACTAGAGGAACCACTCAAAAGCGAGATCGTTGCACTTCTACATGATTTCAAAGATTGTTTTGCTTGGCATTATCATGAAATGCCTGGATTGGACAGGAAACTGGTAGAGCACAAGCTGCCCATCAAAGAAGGCTACCTTCCAGTCAAACAGGCTAGAAGAAGAATGTCCATGGAAACAGAACTGAAAGTCAAAGAAGAAATAGAAAGATTGCTCAAGGCAGGATTCATCAGGCCAGCAATTTACACTGACTGGCTGGCTAATATTGTCCCGGTTCTGAAAAGGAAAACAGGGGCAGTAAGAATCTGTGTGGATTACAGGAATCTCAATGAAGCATCCCCCAAGGATGAATATCCTATGCCAATGGCAGACATGCTAGTAGATGGTGTTGCTCATCACCAAATGTTATCCTTCATGGATGGCAACGCAGGATATAACCAGATTATGGTGGCAGAAGAAGATATTCACAAGACAGCCTTCATGTGTCCGGGGCATCTAGGTTCCTTTGAATACACTGTAATGCCGTTTGGCTTAAGAAACGCAGGAGCCACTTATCAAAGAGCAATGAATTCTGTTTTCCATGATATGATAGGACACTCTTTAGAAGTCTATATAGATGATGTGGTGATCAAATCTCCGGAAGCAGGAAATCATGTATCAAATCTAAGAAAAGCATTTTTAAGGATGAGACAACATAAACTAAAAATGAATCCTAAAAAATGTGTTTTTGGAGTACAAGCAGGGAACTTCCTGGGATTTTTGGTACATCAGAGGGGCATAGAAATTGATAAAAATAAGGCAAATTCCATCATAGAAGCTCAACCCCCGAGAAACAAGAAAGAGCTGCAAAGTCTCCTAGGGAAAATTAACTTCCTAAGGAGATTCATATCCAATTCCGCAGGAAAAATTCAGCCCTTTTCTTCTTTGTTAAAACTAAAACAGGAACAGACTTTCAAGTGGGAAGAGCAACACCAGCGAGCTTTTGAAGAAATCAAACATTACCTCTCAAATCCGCCAGTTCTGTCCCCACCAAAGAAGGGCAGACCACTTAAGCTCTATGTATCCGCATCAGAAACATCTGTTGGAAGCTTGTTAGCTCAAGATAACAAGGAAGGAAAGGAACAGGCAGTCTACTATCTGAGCAGAACTCTGACAGAAGTAGAAAGAAATTACTCTGCAATCGAGAGGCTTTGTCTGGCTTTGTACTTCACTGCTATAAAACTCAGACACTACATGCTGCCATTCACCACTTATATCATTGCCAAGACAGACCTAATCAAATATATGCTAACAAGACCAATGTTGAGAGGCAGAATCGGGAAATGGACTCTGGCTCTAACAGAATTTGCTTTCAGGTATGTCCCTCAGAAAGCTGTCAAGGGACAAGCGGTAGCAGATTTCCTAGCCGATCATCCAGGAGAAGAAATTGAAAATATGGATTCTTTGGACATAGCAAATGCAGATTTACTGACAAGAGTTCATGTTTGCCTTAACAATCCCATCTACTCGATTCATCTCACACCATGGAAGCTGTATTTTGATGGATCAAAAACTGACGCCACTTCCGGAGCAGGAATTGTTCTAGAGGAGCCTTTGGGAGTCAGGCATTGTTACTCTTTTCAGCTAGATTTCCAATGCACCAACAACAGAGCTGAATACGAAGCTCTAATCATTGGCCTTGAAATGTTGGTAGAGCTCGGAGTTCAGTCTGTGGAAATTTTGGGGGACTCTATGCTTGTTTTAAAACAGATTGCTGGAGAATATAAATGTTTGAATCCTGATTTGGCTGTCTATTTGGTAGCAGCCAGGAATTTGTTGACAGAATTCAGGGAAGCCACTTGGGAACACATCCCAAGAGAAGAGAACTTTGCAGCCAACGAATTGGCTCAAATAGCCACAGGAATACAAATCCCGGAAGACTGTGTACAGAGGATTATTAAGGTAGGAAAGAAGAGTCTGCCATCTGTTCTGACCAGAGGAATGGAAATAGATGTCAATTCTGCCATAATCGCTGAAGATGACTGGAGAACTCCCATCATAAGCTATTTACAATATCCAACCTTGCCTTCCGAAAAGAAAGTCAGAATCATGGCTTTAAATTATCTTATGTGGAATGAAGATTTGGCCCGTAAGAGTAAAGATGAAGTATTGCTAAGATGCTTGGGAAAGAAAGAGTACATGAAGGTCATGGGGGAAACCCACGAAGGGATATGTGGGGCACATCAAGGTGGAAGAAAAATGTGCTGGCTGATCAGAAGATATGGCTACTTCTGGCCAACCATGATGAAAGATTGCATTGATTATGCTAAGGGATGTGAAGCTTGTCAAAGACATGGACCAATCCAGCAGGTTCCTTCGGTTCCCATGAATCCGGTAGTTAAGCCATGGCCATTCAGAGGATGGGCAATGGATCTCATTGGCAAAATTTATCCAGCCAGTACCCAACAGCATTGTTTCATTATTGTAGCCACGGATTATTTTACCAAATGGGTAGAAGCCAAGCCTGTTAAGTCTACCACATCTCAAGAAATCATCACTTTCATAGAAGAACAGATCATATAGAGATTTGGTATCCCAGAATCAATCACTACCGACAGGGGATCTTCGTTCATATCCGGAGATATGTTGAACATGGCAGAAGCGTTCAAATTTAAGCTACTCCAATCCTCTCCTTATTATGCTCAAGCCAATGGACAGGCAGAATCAAGTAATAAAGTGATAATCAATATTATCAGGAAGATGCTTGAGAAAAATCCAAAACAATGGCATGAGAAGCTGTCAGAAACATTATGGGCGTACAGAACTTCAAAAAGGGAAGCAACTGGTATGACTCCATATGCTTTGACTTATGGTCACGATGCAATTCTGCCCATGGAAATAGCAGTCCAATCCCTCAGAACTGCCCATCAACACGAGTTGGTTGGAGAAGACTACAACCAAGCCATGTTGCTAGAACTAGAAGGGTTGGACGCAAATAGGATTGATACCCTGAACAAACTCTTAGCAGGAAAACAAGCTGTGTCAAGAGCATACAACAAGAGAGTCAAAAACAAGAGTTTTGAAGAAGGAGAGATAGTCTGGAAAGCAGTTCTGCCCCTCGGAACACATATAGCTGGTTATGGAAAATGGTCACCGACTTGGGAAGGACCTTTCATAATTAACCAAGTCTTAGGATTAGGGGCATACAGGCTACAGGATCGAGATGGAGAAGTCCATGCTGCGCCAATCAATGGCAAATGGTTAAAGAAATTTTATCCAACCATGTGGGATTCACAAGCTGTGCAGACGGATCCTGGAATAGAAAGACAACAAGTTGAAACTGTTGTTTGATTTTGTTTTAGTTTCAATTCTGTATTAGTGTAATCTTTTTGTTCGCCAACAGAAATCAAAATTCCAAAAATAAAAAGCTTTTATTTTAATAGTCACTTCAATGACTAAGTAGTTCACTACAAATCCGAAAATTAAAAACTAAAATCCTAGTTTTTTAAGGGTCTCCTGCAGACTAGTCTTCTTGATGGAAAGCTCCTTCTGAAGCAGCACCCCTTGATGGATTGAAGCCTCTGTAACTTCCAGAGCTGGCCTAGACCATATTCTGCCTATGCAGGAGGTCCAGATCCTTCATCAGTTGTTCAACAGCTTCCCTGTTGCCCTCCAGTTCCAGTTCAGTGGACTGCCAGATCTTCACTCTCTCCATGGCCTCATCCACCGCCTTGAACTTGGCCTTGCTGGGGGTAGAACTGAGTTTCTCTAGCCTGTCCAGCTGGGCATCCAGGTCCATAGCCTCGAATTCGGCCAGTTCTGGGTCAGCAAGAGAAGCCGTGAAGGATGAAACAGCGCGGGATTGGATAGGCATCTGCAGAATAAAAAAAAAATTGTGAATTAACGAAAGGGGCAGAAATGAAAAGGAAGTTCATAACGAGTTGGATGCTTACAGCCGCGAAGACAGGCTTCAGAGGGCTAATCACCACCGCTACGGTTCCGGTAGTTCCGGCTACTTCCACCTGAATGAAATACGAGTTAAAAGGAAGCAAGGACAGGGCAAAGCGCGAGGAATGGACAGAAGGAAAATATTACAAGAAGTTACCAAGGGTTCGGATACAGTGGCAGTTAATTCTGCCTCTGACTCTGGAATTGCGGCAGAAAACTCCACCTGCTCAACTGGCCTCGAGGCAGAGTGCTCTGTCAGGCTCATAACCGGAGTTTCTACCTGCTTCACAGGTCCCGATTCTGCCAAAACCTCTATCTGCTCCCCAGACCCTGGTATCACCTGTTCTGACGGAGTTGTAACAGAGACTTCTATTTGCTCTAAAGGCTCGAATGCAGGTGGACTGTTTGGAGCTGCCACAGGGACTTCTGTCTGTTCCACTGGCTCTGAAACAGAATGCTCGAGCTGCTCATCAGGTGCTGGAGCTGCAGTGGAATGTTCAGCCTCCGTGTCATCAAAGGCGGCCAGGTCAGAGCTAGTCAGTTCTACCCTCGGAAAAGCGCGCTGTTCTCGGGCCAAGGCAATGCTCTCTGCAATCACCTCTGGCGGAATCTCCTCCTAGACAATTGAACAGACAGAAATCAGAAGATAGAAAGGAAAAGAGAAGAACATGTTCGAAGAACCAGAATCCAGTCTCACCTCTTCTTCGAGATCTTTCCCTTTCTTCTCTGAAGGATTTTCTATTGCTGCTCCTTGCTGTTTCTCCTGCTCAACAGCCTCAAAAGCCTCTCGCAGCTCATCATCAGTTCCGGAGGTTTCAGTTGGATCTGCAGCGAGCTCCTCCGTCTCATCAGATTCAATTTCACTCCTCTTCCTAAGTCTTTTAGACCTAGTAAGAGGAGGAGGAGGACTTTCAGCTGCACACAACGAATGAAAATCAAAAGGAAGAACAGAACAGAATAGGTCAGGAAAAGGAAGATCTAACTACCAGAACCCTACCAGAGGCCTCAGGCTGGACAGTGCTGCTCTGAGCAAGGACACTTTCCTTTCTTTTCTTCCCAGTGGAGGGGGTAGCAATAGCAGCAGCTTGTTCTGCCACGTCCTCATCCTCCTCACCAGAAGGAGGCTCCAAATCCCCAGCAGCAATGACGGAAGAAACAAAAGACAGGCAGAATCAGAGAAGTACCAATAAGAAAAAAAGAAAAATTGAACAGACTTACCAAGTATCTCTCCAGCTTGCCTTGTCCCTCCGCCTATTTTCTTCACCAGGGAAGGACCTGGTATAGACAGAACAGGATTTTAGTCTGAATTCACAAGACAAAGAAAGCAGGAAATAGACAGAATCTCAAAAATACCTTCTATCACTTGAGCATTAACATCTTTTATGGTCCGCACCACGAACTTCTTAGCCTCCGCTTCTGCATAAACGGTCCCAGGGGCCCAGCCTTCAAAGAGAACTGGAAAGGCATCATACGAGGTTGGAAGAACGTGGCATCTAGCCTTCCACCAGTCGTCAAAATCGGCAGAACTGCAGGTGCTCAGCCTCCAGGTAGGAAAGAGGGCGTCTGAAGTATTGTTAATCTTATTCACTGCACACCTAGCAGCTTTGTGAACTTCCAAATCATCCAAAACCCTCCAGGAAGTTCCCCGATTGCAGCTTTTGTAGAATTTGAACGGAACAACCTGAGGGCAACCAAGCTGTCTTGCGCAGAAATTGGGATGGTAGACTTCTGCCCCCAGATGGTAGTTTGGAGGCTTCCCTCCTCCATGGGAAAGGTCCCTCGCCAGGGCAATACTTAGGAATTTCTTCCTAAAGTCTATTCTGTCTGCCTCGTCTTCCGGTTCCTTTTCAAAGAGTCGATGTCCAGGCTGGAACCAGGGATAGGTCCTCCTGATCACTAACTGCCACTGAGCTTCAGACCTCTTGGTGCAATGTCTGAACCACATCAGGTACTCCTCAATAGAACGCTTGGGCACTTCTGCTGATATCAGAGGAAGGGCCAGAACTTGGTCTTCAGGCAGAACTATGTCCGGAAAACGAAGTTCTGGGAAATAAACCTGCAGCCAGATCTGGATCATCCAGAAAGAGCCAGGAGCAGCTAATTTCAAAGGATTCTCCAGGGTGGCTGTATGTAAATTCTTGAATAGATGGGCCAGAACTGAAGGTCCAAGCCCAACGTCGGTATGATTGTGAAGGGCTTCCGCCAGGTGCCTATACTCAAGCAGAACTGCAGAGGAGCGATTGGGAAACACGAACCTGTTGAGCCAATACAGAAGGAACAGCATGTGCTGTTGGTCCTTGTCCTTCTCCGTGCTGAACTTTCTCAGATAATTGGAGAAAGAACCATTCTGATTGATGACAGCTGGAGAAATGGCAAAAGGCTTGGCCAGCTTCTCTTGATTCTTCCTCCGATGGTAATCACCAACGGCATCTACAGGTCTTCCATGAGGTCTGAACCCAAAAATCTGAGCCATGTCCAGCAAGGTTGGCGCCATTGGACCCACGCGAAAATCAAAAGTGTTGCTGGCAGAATTCCAGAAGCATAGAGCAGCAGCGAGCAGATTCTCATCCCGGGTGATGGACTGTTTTGACAACAGAATTGCATCATAGAGCCCTGCTCTCTTCCAATAAGCTCCATGCCTAGGAAGAAGCTTGTCGACCCAGTCCGCCCATTTCACAGAGCTATTCCTCACTTCACTAGACGGGAACGAGCGGCTCAGATTCTTACTAACCCAGGAATAGGAAGAAAGGGCAGAGTTGTTTTCAAAACAAATGGGAGCTACTGCATCCCTTTTCATCAGGTCCTCCACCTCAGTCGGAACAGAACCAAACCAACGAGGCCCCAGGATTAAAGTATCCTCAAAAAGATGGAGGACATTCTCGTCCAGTTTTTTGCCGATCAGGTGATGAGTCCTGCTCCGAACCTCCATGGCGTGGGCATCAATTCCAGACCCAGTGACATAATCTGGAGGAACTGAAGAGGAGGTGTTCTGAGCACGAGTTCTGGGAGAAGACATTGCAGAGGGAGAGATGAGGAGTATTCGAAAGTGAAAGGGAAGGATTCTGGCAGAAATCAAGTTCTGAGGAAATTAGGATTCAAAGTAAGCAGGAATTAAACTCTGAAGAAGCTAGGTTTTGAGATGAACAGGAACTGGAGGTTTCAAAATTCTTTTAAAAGACTCGAAATCGTGGGAAAAGGGAAGACAAGACGCCATCTGAAAGCTGATAATGACCAGCTAGTAACTGACCAATTTCCCACGAAGTCTAATTCGTGGTAGGCGGACGTGGCAGACAGGGGTGTTTTATTTTCGGCGCGCACGAATTAAATAGCCGGAAAGAAACATTAAGTTTGGAAACCGTCGTTTTTAACGGTTCAAACTTAATGGGGGCATTGTTTGGGCCCAAATTCGGCGCGCCAAAACCAAAAGCGAAAAGCCCACATCACTTCTAAAGCCGCTTGAGCGATTTCAGTCCACCAGCATGTCCAGTCCATTAAGCAAAACAAACAGGCCAATACCACGTGGCCCAAAGAGCGTTAAGAAACCTGGGCTGCAATGGAACAGTTTCAAGCCCAAAGAAGGAATGATTTTTACGGTTGCGATTAAAAAGAAACATGCCCACGTGACCCTGACTTAGGAAAGTCAATGAATTCGGCTCGAGATAGAATCTGAACAGGAGCAGGTATAAAAAAGAGAAATTTCTGAAATAGCTTCACTGCCAGGGGATCAAAAACCGCTTAGTTTATCTAAAAATAATCTGATATTTTGGGGAAACACAATTTTCAAAGATAAACAGACTCTGCTAAATAAAGCGGGAAACAGGGAGCTGTTCAAAAGCTGAGAATTAGCTATCTCAAAACGATCAGACTCATGCAGATTGAAATGAAAGAACAAGCATGGCGCACCATCAAAATGCAGAAGCAGTCACCTCAAGAACTGATCGTTGAGTGCTTATTCACCAGGAAAAGGATGGAACCCCTGTTTTGTTTCAATTAAAAACTAGAAAAGATCTTTTGATTACTTGCCGCCCACTCTCAGAAAAACATTTCCTATATATACAAGAGAGGGTGAACAGAGCAGAGGACAATCAATCAAACAACCAAAAACTCAGTCAAGAGACAAAAAACACTCAAAGGATCACTTGATCATAAAAATCTCAAGCAAGTTACAACAGACTCAGAGTCTGAAGTACTTCAAATGCAAGAGCTTCTCAGACAAGCTTGCAGAATCATCCTATTTTCCCCCAGCAAAGGCAGTTAGACCCTTGCTCCTGAATTGAATCCCAGTTCATAACTCAACAATAACGAGATTTCTCTCGTTACAAATTTGGTTCAGCAAAAGCCAAGTTTAGCAGAGTTCGAGTTCTCTCAAATATGAAAACCTCAACAAATTTATGAAGAGCCCTGACTTAGCCGCACAGGTACTGTAGTACATCCCCAGCTCAAGTCCAGCCACTTCTGCCCCTTTCAGACTGGAGAAGTCCCAGTTCTGCCCATCCAGAAGCCATCAGGGCTTGAAGTAGATTAAAGCTCTGCCAAACTCAAGCTTTGGCATCGATTTGAAGCCGAAGCCTAACAGTGGAAGCTGTCCAGAGTCCAGCCCAGCACAGACGCACCCAATCCAGCCCAGAACAGAGGCAACTAACCAGGCAGAAATGGAAGCACAGCCCTCCTCTCGTTTTCATGTAGTCAGTTTTCCCTTTTTGAGTCTTGTAAAGGGGAGTTCCGCCTAAAATCAGTTCAATCTGTTATTAGTTGTTCTGGCCAGAACTGCCGGTTTTTATACTGAGATGAATTGTAAAAGTCCTTACCAGTCTAAGGCATAGAAAAGAACTTACTTGGGAGATATTCCTCACCCAAATTCACAATCGTTTGGTCAAAATCAGTAACTTGGGGTGCAAGTTATTTTTACCATAAGTCTGTTAGGGTTGAAAAATTGCTAGCAGTGGCACGCTCAACATATAAAGAAAGTTAATTTACTGACCAAAACATGGTCTTTGAATTAATGGGGAACTTTGCCCTGTCATCTCAGGAAGTAAACCAAAACGGGTGAACAATTTGGCACGCCCAGTGGGACTTCTCAGTATATATTCTACAGTACGTCGGAAGTGTATGTATATTGGAAGTTCTAGCCAGAATCCACATCGCGCGATGGAACGAGACCAAGCAGCTTTTCGAGAAGGGCCAGACTCAGAGGAAAGCGACGCTAGGCAGTCGGCCCATGGCAGTACAGGAAGCAGGCGTTCCAGAACTGGTTCCAGGAGGCTGAACCAAATACAGGAAGCTGTGTTCCGACAGGAGGTTACATCGCAAATGAGTCAGGAATCTTTGAACAATATAACAGCCATGATGCAGTGGCAAGTTAACAGGCAGTTCAGGAAAGACCGCGAGGCCGCTATGGCCAGAATTCCAAACCCTGATGCTGTGGTTCGGCAGTTGGACCTCCCCTACGGCCCTCCACCAGGATTGGCATGGCCATATCAAGAGAATCCTCTTATTGCCCAGATAGCTGGAGTACCGGGACCTGAAGAAATCCAAGCTGTACAGAGGGGAGGAGCCCCTCTCGCCCTGGAGCACGAGGCCCCAGTCAGACCAGGAGGTCCTGCACCAGTTCAAAATCCCCAGAACCAGCCAGAACCACCTATACCACAACCTGTGGCCCCGCAAGATCAACCCCTGCCACTTCTGCCCGAGGCGCCAGCTGTGCCTCCCTACAGGCCAAGAAGAATGGACCCCAATCCATTTCCTCCACTAGCAAGGGGCAGAAGAGGCAGAGGGGGAATTAACCCTTTTGCCAACAACGACAGAAACAGACCGGGGGCAAACTGGAGGAACCATCTGGAGGTTGAAGAAGAGGAAGAACATAGGCAAGAAGTTCTGCCTCGACCATACAGAGTAGAGCACAGGTTGGATCGTGATCAGCCAGAACAGGGACGAAATCTGCATCCTGTCAATGCTTTGAATGACATGGGGGCATTACAAAGAATGATCAGGGAGATGATGGAGCCGGAGGCCAGAAGGGGGGAAAGGCCGACCTATAGAAAGCCGTACCCGGCTTACATAGACCAGATTCCCTTACCAGCAGGTTTCAAAGTACCAAACTTCACCTTATTTAATGGAGAGGATCCTCATGCCTCATCTGTTCAGCACATAGGCAGATTTTCTGTCCAGTGTATAGCTATAGAGAATAATCCTCTGTTAAAGCTAAGACTTTTTGGGAATTCTCTCTCCGGACAAGCTTTCACCTGGTATACCAGTCTACCAGCCAATTCTGTTCAGACCTGGGAGCAGATGGAAAACGTTTTCCATGACTATTATTTCAGGATCCAGCCAGAAGTCACCATCAGTGATCTTGCCGCTCTCAAGCAAAGCGAAGACGAACCTGCCCAGGATTTCATAACCAGATTCAGGAAACTCAAAATGAAGTGCCGAATCCCTATGGAAGAGAGACACTTCATCCAGATGGCTCAGACCTCCCTTAAGATCTCCTTAAGAAAAAGATTCGATGGAATGCTATTCGGAGATCTGGCAGAACTAGCGGACAAAGCATCCAAATATGAGGAACTGCTGAGGGAGGAACAGCAGAAGAGGAACTCTTCCAAAGGCACATACTACAAGTCCCCTTCTTCCTCAATCCATTTGATCGAAGTAGAGTCAGAAGAAGACACAGAGGGATCGGAAGAAAGAGAGGTTGCAGTGGCAGAAATGGCAAAACTAAAGCATCCTATCAGCTGCAAAGCTCTTACAAAGCCACCAAAGGACCAGAAGCCGCCACCATTTACAAGAGGATTTGTTCCAAACAAACCAACGCAGAACAAGGTGTACTCTTTCGATCTAACCAAAGTCGATGCTTTGTTTGACGAGATGTTGGCGCAAAAGGCGATAGAGACACCTCATAAACTGCCCAAACCAGAGGAGCTTAAGGGCAGACAGTATTGCAGATGGCACAACTCTTGGAATCATTCCACCAACAGTTGCGTCGTTTTCAGAGACGTCATACAAGAAGGAATAACTGCAGGAAGATTGAAACTGGCAGAAAAACCTCCCTCAGTTACGACAGATCCATTTCCCCAGGCCCAAGTTAACATGGTCAATCTAAATTGGCCAGAACGAAGGGAAAATGCCAGTTCTAGCAGGAACAGGAGAACTACAAAGGAGGACTTCCAAAGGCCAAAAGCGACCATCTCGGCTGGGGTAGTACTGTGCAGTAAATGCAAGTGTGAAAGTGAGTTAGAAGTGACTCTAGACAGACAGAACCAGTCCACACATAGCGTGTTTGACCGGATTGGAACGTCACACCACCAAGGCCCAGAGCCGATCCCTCCCAGAAGCAGAGTCAGACAAAAAGATTGTCTTAGGCCAGTTCAGCACCACAGAAGAATGCCAGAACAGCCTAAGGAGGAGATACCAATTAGGATGCCAGGGGATGATAAGCCCTTAGCAACAATCATAGAAGGAAGATGGTATTCCGTCGGAAAAAGCGGCAGACCAACCATGGAATTAACCAGAACTCAGAAGAGAAGAGTTCAGAGGCAATATTCCACCTTCCTCAGAAACAGGAAAGATGCACAGGTGTCGGCAGAGCCAAGTTCTGCCAGAAGAAGAGGAAATCCGGAAGCAAGTCCTCAGGCAGAACAGACAGGACATAAATCCCAAAAGCTGATGAAGACAGAATTGCCACGCGGACCCTCCATCTGTTCAATCTCACCCCCAGTCGATCAATCTGAATTTCCACAGGTACAAACTGGAGCCGAGACTGTTCCTGAAGAAGACCAACCAGGCTGGACTGAAGAAAACGAGGAGGAGCAGTTGGACTACGAGCCATCTGCAGAAGATCAAACTGGTTTCCTTGAAACTGGAGAACAAGGAGACTGGACAGAAGAAATGGAATACGACGAAGGAATAGACGAGGAAACCGAAGCCTTCGGTGCAGAACTAGAGAACTTGCTACAAGGAGATCTTGGCATTAATATGGTATTCATCTTATCAGAGAAATTCAGGGCAGCAGAAGGACAAGGAAGTACTCTGGAAGGAGACGTATTCTCACAAGAAAGCTTTGAATGCAGACTCGCGGAAGTAGAGGAAGCGCCAGAACACCAACCACCTGCACTCAGAACAGGTGGAATCGCCATGAACCCACTTGCAGAACAACCTGGCTTCTCAAAACCAACCAGGGAAATGGCCAATCACCTTAGGCCTCTATTCATAACGGCAAACTTTGGAGGTATTCCTATTTCCAAGGTGATGGTAGATGGAGGCGCAGCCATCAATCTTCTCCCCCACAGACTGCTGAGCAAGATGGGCAGAACAGAGAAAGATCTAATCCCAACACGTCTGACCGTTACCAACTTTGCCGGGGGTATCACTAAGACTCATGGAATTCTGGATGTAGATGTTATTGTTGGAACCAAAAAACTCAAAATTGCGTTCTTTGTGGTAGACACTACTTCTACCACCTACAATGCCTTGCTCGGAAGAGATTGGATTCATCAAAGCCTCTGTGTTCCTTCTACTTTACATCAGCAGCTAGCCCTTTAGCATGAAGAAGGTTACATGGAGATAGTAGAGGCCGATCCACGGCCATTTCTGCCTTCTGCCATGTGCTTTGAAGCAAGATACTATCATGATGACCTCGGTCCTTTCACTTTCTTTGGAGTCAACCAGAACGGCCGCCCACACGGTGTCACGGCCCAAAGGCTCATTGAAGACGGTCTGGCCAGTTCTCTTGAAGACTGGAATAGGCCTTTTGTTCTGAACCTCCAGAACTCCCATGTTTAGTCCCAATCAACAGGAAAAGGATCGAGCTGCAACAATCCGATCCATTACAAAAAGATTGTTGATATACTGGGAAGAGAGGAAGCTCACTGCGCAGGATCCAGCCATTAATATGGCAGAATTCACGCATGAAAGCATCGAAGAACAAGAGGAGAGTTCACAGGAGGAAATTTTAGATTTCGCGCCAGCAGCACTAGATGACTCCTTGCCAGAAGTGGAAGATCCGCTACAGGAGATTAATCTAGGGACAGAAGAAGATCCAAGACCTACCTTCATTAGCGCACTACTAGAGGAACCACTCAAAAGCGAGATCGTTGCACTTCTACATGATTTCAAAGATTGTTTTGCTTGGCATTATCATGAAATGCCTGGATTGGACAGGAAACTGGTAGAGCACAAGCTGCCCATCAAAGAAGGCTACCTTCCAGTCAAACAGGCTAGAAGAAGAATGTCCATGGAAACAGAACTGAAAGTCAAAGAAGAAATAGAAAGATTGCTCAAGGCAGGATTCATCAGGCCAGCAATTTACACTGACTGGCTGGCTAATATTGTCCCGGTTCTGAAAAGGAAAACAGGGGCAGTAAGAATCTGTGTGGATTACAGGAATCTCAATGAAGCATCCCCCAAGGATGAATATCCTATGCCAATGGCAGACATGCTAGTAGATGGTGTTGCTCATCACCAAATGTTATCCTTCATGGATGGCAACGCAGGATATAACCAGATTATGGTGGCAGAAGAAGATATTCACAAGACAGCCTTCATGTGTCCGGGGCATCTAGGTTCCTTTGAATACACTGTAATGCCGTTTGGCTTAAGAAACGCAGGAGCCACTTATCAAAGAGCAATGAATTCTGTTTTCCATGATATGATAGGACACTCTTTAGAAGTCTATATAGATGATGTGGTGATCAAATCTCCGGAAGCAGGAAATCATGTATCAAATCTAAGAAAAGCATTTTTAAGGATGAGACAACATAAACTAAAAATGAATCCTAAAAAATGTGTTTTTGGAGTACAAGCAGGGAACTTCCTGGGATTTTTGGTACATCAGAGGGGCATAGAAATTGATAAAAATAAGGCAAATTCCATCATAGAAGCTCAACCCCCGAGAAACAAGAAAGAGCTGCAAAGTCTCCTAGGGAAAATTAACTTCCTAAGGAGATTCATATCCAATTCCGCAGGAAAAATTCAGCCCTTTTCTTCTTTGTTAAAACTAAAACAGGAACAGACTTTCAAGTGGGAAGAGCAACACCAGCGAGCTTTTGAAGAAATCAAACATTACCTCTCAAATCCGCCAGTTCTGTCCCCACCAAAGAAGGGCAGACCACTTAAGCTCTATGTATCCGCATCAGAAACATCTGTTGGAAGCTTGTTAGCTCAAGATAACAAGGAAGGAAAGGAACAGGCAGTCTACTATCTGAGCAGAACTCTGACAGAAGTAGAAAGAAATTACTCTGCAATCGAGAGGCTTTGTCTGGCTTTGTACTTCACTGCTATAAAACTCAGACACTACATGCTGCCATTCACCACTTATATCATTGCCAAGACAGACCTAATCAAATATATGCTAACAAGACCAATGTTGAGAGGCAGAATCGGGAAATGGACTCTGGCTCTAACAGAATTTGCTTTCAGGTATGTCCCTCAGAAAGCTGTCAAGGGACAAGCGGTAGCAGATTTCCTAGCCGATCATCCAGGAGAAGAAATTGAAAATATGGATTCTTTGGACATAGCAAATGCAGATTTACTGACAAGAGTTCATGTTTGCCTTAACAATCCCATCTACTCGATTCATCTCACACCATGGAAGCTGTATTTTGATGGATCAAAAACTGACGCCACTTCCGGAGCAGGAATTGTTCTAGAGGAGCCTTTGGGAGTCAGGCATTGTTACTCTTTTCAGCTAGATTTCCAATGCACCAACAACAGAGCTGAATACGAAGCTCTAATCATTGGCCTTGAAATGTTGGTAGAGCTCGGAGTTCAGTCTGTGGAAATTTTGGGGGACTCTATGCTTGTTTTAAAACAGATTGCTGGAGAATATAAATGTTTGAATCCTGATTTGGCTGTCTATTTGGTAGCAGCCAGGAATTTGTTGACAGAATTCAGGGAAGCCACTTGGGAACACATCCCAAGAGAAGAGAACTTTGCAGCCAACGAATTGGCTCAAATAGCCACAGGAATACAAATCCCGGAAGACTGTGTACAGAGGATTATTAAGGTAGGAAAGAAGAGTCTGCCATCTGTTCTGACCAGAGGAATGGAAATAGATGTCAATTCTGCCATAATCGCTGAAGATGACTGGAGAACTCCCATCATAAGCTATTTACAATATCCAACCTTGCCTTCCGAAAAGAAAGTCAGAATCATGGCTTTAAATTATCTTATGTGGAATGAAGATTTGGCCCGTAAGAGTAAAGATGAAGTATTGCTAAGATGCTTGGGAAAGAAAGAGTACATGAAGGTCATGGGGGAAACCCACGAAGGGATATGTGGGGCACATCAAGGTGGAAGAAAAATGTGCTGGCTGATCAGAAGATATGGCTACTTCTGGCCAACCATGATGAAAGATTGCATTGATTATGCTAAGGGATGTGAAGCTTGTCAAAGACATGGACCAATCCAGCAGGTTCCTTCGGTTCCCATGAATCCGGTAGTTAAGCCATGGCCATTCAGAGGATGGGCAATGGATCTCATTGGCAAAATTTATCCAGCCAGTACCCAACAGCATTGTTTCATTATTGTAGCCACGGATTATTTTACCAAATGGGTAGAAGCCAAGCCTGTTAAGTCTACCACATCTCAAGAAATCATCACTTTCATAGAAGAACAGATCATATAGAGATTTGGTATCCCAGAATCAATCACTACCGACAGGGGATCTTCGTTCATATCCGGAGATATGTTGAACATGGCAGAAGCGTTCAAATTTAAGCTACTCCAATCCTCTCCTTATTATGCTCAAGCCAATGGACAGGCAGAATCAAGTAATAAAGTGATAATCAATATTATCAGGAAGATGCTTGAGAAAAATCCAAAACAATGGCATGAGAAGCTGTCAGAAACATTATGGGCGTACAGAACTTCAAAAAGGGAAGCAACTGGTATGACTCCATATGCTTTGACTTATGGTCACGATGCAATTCTGCCCATGGAAATAGCAGTCCAATCCCTCAGAACTGCCCATCAACACGAGTTGGTTGGAGAAGACTACAACCAAGCCATGTTGCTAGAACTAGAAGGGTTGGACGCAAATAGGATTGATACCCTGAACAAACTCTTAGCAGGAAAACAAGCTGTGTCAAGAGCATACAACAAGAGAGTCAAAAACAAGAGTTTTGAAGAAGGAGAGATAGTCTGGAAAGCAGTTCTGCCCCTCGGAACACATATAGCTGGTTATGGAAAATGGTCACCGACTTGGGAAGGACCTTTCATAATTAACCAAGTCTTAGGATTAGGGGCATACAGGCTACAGGATCGAGATGGAGAAGTCCATGCTGCGCCAATCAATGGCAAATGGTTAAAGAAATTTTATCCAACCATGTGGGATTCACAAGCTGTGCAGACGGATCCTGGAATAGAAAGACAACAAGTTGAAACTGTTGTTTGATTTTGTTTTAGTTTCAATTCTGTATTAGTGTAATCTTTTTGTTCGCCAACAGAAATCAAAATTCCAAAAATAAAAAGCTTTTATTTTAATAGTCACTTCAATGACTAAGTAGTTCACTACAAATCCGAAAATTAAAAACTAAAATCCTAGTTTTTTAAGGGTCTCCTGCAGACTAGTCTTCTTGATGGAAAGCTCCTTCTGAAGCAGCACCCCTTGATGGATTGAAGCCTCTGTAACTTCCAGAGCTGGCCTAGACCATATTCTGCCTATGCAGGAGGTCCAGATCCTTCATCAGTTGTTCAACAGCTTCCCTGTTGCCCTCCAGTTCCAGTTCAGTGGACTGCCAGATCTTCACTCTCTCCATGGCCTCATCCACCGCCTTGAACTTGGCCTTGCTGGGGGTAGAACTGAGTTTCTCTAGCCTGTCCAGCTGGGCATCCAGGTCCATAGCCTCGAATTCGGCCAGTTCTGGGTCAGCAAGAGAAGCCGTGAAGGATGAAACAGCGCGGGATTGGATAGGCATCTGCAGAATAAAAAAAAAATTGTGAATTAACGAAAGGGGCAGAAATGAAAAGGAAGTTCATAACGAGTTGGATGCTTACAGCCGCGAAGACAGGCTTCAGAGGGCTAATCACCACCGCTACGGTTCCGGTAGTTCCGGCTACTTCCACCTGAATGAAATACGAGTTAAAAGGAAGCAAGGACAGGGCAAAGCGCGAGGAATGGACAGAAGGAAAATATTACAAGAAGTTACCAAGGGTTCGGATACAGTGGCAGTTAATTCTGCCTCTGACTCTGGAATTGCGGCAGAAAACTCCACCTGCTCAACTGGCCTCGAGGCAGAGTGCTCTGTCAGGCTCATAACCGGAGTTTCTACCTGCTTCACAGGTCCCGATTCTGCCAAAACCTCTATCTGCTCCCCAGACCCTGGTATCACCTGTTCTGACGGAGTTGTAACAGAGACTTCTATTTGCTCTAAAGGCTCGAATGCAGGTGGACTGTTTGGAGCTGCCACAGGGACTTCTGTCTGTTCCACTGGCTCTGAAACAGAATGCTCGAGCTGCTCATCAGGTGCTGGAGCTGCAGTGGAATGTTCAGCCTCCGTGTCATCAAAGGCGGCCAGGTCAGAGCTAGTCAGTTCTACCCTCGGAAAAGCGCGCTGTTCTCGGGCCAAGGCAATGCTCTCTGCAATCACCTCTGGCGGAATCTCCTCCTAGACAATTGAACAGACAGAAATCAGAAGATAGAAAGGAAAAGAGAAGAACATGTTCGAAGAACCAGAATCCAGTCTCACCTCTTCTTCGAGATCTTTCCCTTTCTTCTCTGAAGGATTTTCTATTGCTGCTCCTTGCTGTTTCTCCTGCTCAACAGCCTCAAAAGCCTCTCGCAGCTCATCATCAGTTCCGGAGGTTTCAGTTGGATCTGCAGCGAGCTCCTCCGTCTCATCAGATTCAATTTCACTCCTCTTCCTAAGTCTTTTAGACCTAGTAAGAGGAGGAGGAGGACTTTCAGCTGCACACAACGAATGAAAATCAAAAGGAAGAACAGAACAGAATAGGTCAGGAAAAGGAAGATCTAACTACCAGAACCCTACCAGAGGCCTCAGGCTGGACAGTGCTGCTCTGAGCAAGGACACTTTCCTTTCTTTTCTTCCCAGTGGAGGGGGTAGCAATAGCAGCAGCTTGTTCTGCCACGTCCTCATCCTCCTCACCAGAAGGAGGCTCCAAATCCCCAGCAGCAATGACGGAAGAAACAAAAGACAGGCAGAATCAGAGAAGTACCAATAAGAAAAAAAGAAAAATTGAACAGACTTACCAAGTATCTCTCCAGCTTGCCTTGTCCCTCCGCCTATTTTCTTCACCAGGGAAGGACCTGGTATAGACAGAACAGGATTTTAGTCTGAATTCACAAGACAAAGAAAGCAGGAAATAGACAGAATCTCAAAAATACCTTCTATCACTTGAGCATTAACATCTTTTATGGTCCGCACCACGAACTTCTTAGCCTCCGCTTCTGCATAAACGGTCCCAGGGGCCCAGCCTTCAAAGAGAACTGGAAAGGCATCATACGAGGTTGGAAGAACGTGGCATCTAGCCTTCCACCAGTCGTCAAAATCGGCAGAACTGCAGGTGCTCAGCCTCCAGGTAGGAAAGAGGGCGTCTGAAGTATTGTTAATCTTATTCACTGCACACCTAGCAGCTTTGTGAACTTCCAAATCATCCAAAACCCTCCAGGAAGTTCCCCGATTGCAGCTTTTGTAGAATTTGAACGGAACAACCTAAGGGCAACCAAGCTGTCTTGCGCAGAAATTGGGATGGTAGACTTCTGCCCCCAGATGGTAGTTTGGAGGCTTCCCTCCTCCATGGGAAAGGTCCCTCGCCAGGGCAATACTTAGGAATTTCTTCCTAAAGTCTATTCTGTCTGCCTCGTCTTCCGGTTCCTTTTCAAAGAGTCGATGTCCAGGCTGGAACCAGGGATAGGTCCTCCTGATCACTAACTGCCACTGAGCTTCAGACCTCTTGGTGCAATGTCTGAACCACATCAGGTACTCCTCAATAGAACGCTTGGGCACTTCTGCTGATATCAGAGGAAGGGCCAGAACTTGGTCTTCAGGCAGAACTATGTCCGGAAAACGAAGTTCTGGGAAATAAACCTGCAGCCAGATCTGGATCATCCAGAAAGAGCCAGGAGCAGCTAATTTCAAAGGATTCTCCAGGGTGGCTGTATGTAAATTCTTGAATAGATGGGCCAGAACTGAAGGTCCAAGCCCAACGTCGGTATGATTGTGAAGGGCTTCCGCCAGGTGCCTATACTCAAGCAGAACTGCAGAGGAGCGATTGGGAAACACGAACCTGTTGAGCCAATACAGAAGGAACAGCATGTGCTGTTGGTCCTTGTCCTTCTCCGTGCTGAACTTTCTCAGATAATTGGAGAAAGAACCATTCTGATTGATGACAGCTGGAGAAATGGCAAAAGGCTTGGCCAGCTTCTCTTGATTCTTCCTCCGATGGTAATCACCAACGGCATCTACAGGTCTTCCATGAGGTCTGAACCCAAAAATCTGAGCCATGTCCAGCAAGGTTGGCGCCATTGGACCCACGCGAAAATCAAAAGTGTTGCTGGCAGAATTCCAGAAGCATAGAGCAGCAGCGAGCAGATTCTCATCCCGGGTGATGGACTGTTTTGACAACAGAATTGCATCATAGAGCCCTGCTCTCTTCCAATAAGCTCCATGCCTAGGAAGAAGCTTGTCGACCCAGTCCGCCCATTTCACAGAGCTATTCCTCACTTCACTAGACGGGAACGAGCGGCTCAGATTCTTACTAACCCAGGAATAGGAAGAAAGGGCAGAGTTGTTTTCAAAACAAATGGGAGCTACTGCATCCCTTTTCATCAGGTCCTCCACCTCAGTCGGAACAGAACCAAACCAACGAGGCCCCAGGATTAAAGTATCCTCAAAAAGATGGAGGACATTCTCGTCCAGTTTTTTGCCGATCAGGTGATGAGTCCTGCTCCGAACCTCCATGGCGTGGGCATCAATTCCAGACCCAGTGACATAATCTGGAGGAACTGAAGAGGAGGTGTTCTGAGCACGAGTTCTGGGAGAAGACATTGCAGAGGGAGAGATGAGGAGTATTCGAAAGTGAAAGGGAAGGATTCTGGCAGAAATCAAGTTCTGAGGAAATTAGGATTCAAAGTAAGCAGGAATTAAACTCTGAAGAAGCTAGGTTTTGAGATGAACAGGAACTGGAGGTTTCAAAATTCTTTTAAAAGACTCGAAATCGTGGGAAAAGGGAAGACAAGACGCCATCTGAAAGCTGATAATGACCAGCTAGTAACTGACCAATTTCCCACGAAGTCTAATTCGTGGTAGGCGGACGTGGCAGACAGGGGTGTTTTATTTTCGGCGCGCACGAATTAAATAGCCGGAAAGAAACATTAAGTTTGGAAACCGTCGTTTTTAACGGTTCAAACTTAATGGGGGCATTGTTTGGGCCCAAATTCGGCGCGCCAAAACCAAAAGCGAAAAGCCCACATCACTTCTAAAGCCGCTTGAGCGATTTCAGTCCACCAGCATGTCCAGTCCATTAAGCAAAACAAACAGGCCAATACCACGTGGCCCAAAGAGCGTTAAGAAACCTGGGCTGCAATGGAACAGTTTCAAGCCCAAAGAAGGAATGATTTTTACGGTTGCGATTAAAAAGAAACATGCCCACGTGACCCTGACTTAGGAAAGTCAATGAATTCGGCTCGAGATAGAATCTGAACAGGAGCAGGTATAAAAAAGAGAAATTTCTGAAATAGCTTCACTGCCAGGGGATCAAAAACCGCTTAGTTTATCTAAAAATAATCTGATATTTTGGGGAAACACAATTTTCAAAGATAAACAGACTCTGCTAAATAAAGCGGGAAACAGGGAGCTGTTCAAAAGCTGAGAATTAGCTATCTCAAAACGATCAGACTCATGCAGATTGAAATGAAAGAACAAGCATGGCGCACCATCAAAATGCAGAAGCAGTCACCTCAAGAACTGATCGTTGAGTGCTTATTCACCAGGAAAAGGATGGAACCCCTGTTTTGTTTCAATTAAAAACTAGAAAAGATCTTTTGATTACTTGCCGCCCACTCTCAGAAAAACATTTCCTATATATACAAGAGAGGGTGAACAGAGCAGAGGACAATCAATCAAACAACCAAAAACTCAGTCAAGAGACAAAAAACACTCAAAGGATCACTTGATCATAAAAATCTCAAGCAAGTTACAACAGACTCAGAGTCTGAAGTACTTCAAATGCAAGAGCTTCTCAGACAAGCTTGCAGAATCATCCTATTTTCCCCCAGCAAAGGCAGTTAGACCCTTGCTCCTGAATTGAATCCCAGTTCATAACTCAACAATAACGAGATTTCTCTCGTTACAAATTTGGTTCAGCAAAAGCCAAGTTTAGCAGAGTTCGAGTTCTCTCAAATATGAAAACCTCAACAAATTTATGAAGAGCCCTGACTTAGCCGCACAGGTACTGTAGTACATCCCCAGCTCAAGTCCAGCCACTTCTGCCCCTTTCAGACTGGAGAAGTCCCAGTTCTGCCCATCCAGAAGCCATCAGGGCTTGAAGTAGATTAAAGCTCTGCCAAACTCAAGCTTTGGCATCGATTTGAAGCCGAAGCCTAACAGTGGAAGCTGTCCAGAGTCCAGCCCAGCACAGACGCACCCAATCCAGCCCAGAACAGAGGCAACTAACCAGGCAGAAATGGAAGCACAGCCCTCCTCTCGTTTTCATGTAGTCAGTTTTCCCTTTTTGAGTCTTGTAAAGGGGAGTTCCGCCTAAAATCAGTTCAATCTGTTATTAGTTGTTCTGGCCAGAACTGCCGGTTTTTATACTGAGATGAATTGTAAAAGTCCTTACCAGTCTAAGGCATAGAAAAGAACTTACTTGGGAGATATTCCTCACCCAAATTCACAATCGTTTGGTCAAAATCAGTAACTTGGGGCGCAAGTTATTTTTACCATAAGTCTGTTAGGGTTGAAAAATTGCTAGCAGTGGCACGCTCAACATATAAAGAAAGTTAATTTACTGACCAAAACATGGTCTTTGAATTAATGGGGAACTTTGCCCTGTCATCTCAGGAAGTAAACCAAAACGGGTGAACAGATTCTTCTTCATACTTTCGAGTTCATTCAACATCACTTCCCTCCATTTTTTGCATTCTTACTCTCCATAGCTTCTTTAAAACTTGTTGGACTAGCCTCATCTCCAATGTCAAATCTGCTTCTTGTAAGTACACATTAAGTATATAGTTTGTTGTTTTGATTGCCTCTCCCCATAGATGCATAGGCAAATCTGTTTTGGAAATCATGCTACAATCCATGTCCTTTAAAATCTGATTTCTTCTCACAGCCACACCATTTTGTTGCGAAGTTCCTGGCATTGTGTACTAAGCAACTATTCAATTATCTTGAAGATACCTAGCAAAAGGTCTAGCACGTCATCCTCCTTCATCAACATGTCCATAATATTCACCTCGTCTGTCTGACCTCAAAATTTTGATCTTTTTCTCAAGTTGCCTTTCAACTTCAGTTTGGAAAATTTTGAACATCTCAAAGCCTTGAGATTTTTCTGCTATGAGGTATAGATAACCAAAACGAGAATGAAGTGATGAAGTACCGATTTCCATCAATTGTTTGATGAGGGAATAGTCTACAAATATCTATGTGGATGATCTCCAAAGATCATTTCTGAGAGTTGCACCTTTCTTTTTACTCTTAGTGAGATTTCCTTTAACCTATTCAATACAAATCTCGTCATTGCTGAAAATCAGCGGTGGCAAGACTTGTTCTTTAACAAGAATTTTCATTCTTTTCTTTAAAATGTGCCCTAAACGTCTATGCCATAACCTAGTGGATGTTCCTTCACTTCTAATCCTTTACTCACTAGATTCAGCCATTAAAACCTCATCATCTTGATTGTAATTTAGACACAATAATCCATTTGACAAAAAACCAATAGCAAGAACAACAGAATTTTGAAATAATGCGAAGCCATCTTTATTGAATTTAAAAATTGAACCAAGTCTTGATAATCTTGAAATAGAAATTAAATTCCTCTTCATTGAGGGTACTAAAACAACATCATCGAACTCTAAAATAAATCCCAAATCCAACTTCAGATTAAATACTCCAATGGCTTCCACATCTAGATCTGGCATTCGTGTCATGTTATCAGTGTTCGTGTCAACCCGTTTTTCTTAACGAGTTGACACGACATGACACAACATGAAAACAAAACAGGTGGAAAATATCAAACATGAACATGACCCTCTGTAATTCGCAAATTACACGACACGACCTGTTTCACATGTTAAGAAAATAAACTTTTTTAATAAAAATTAAAAAAACCTATATTTTTTAACAAATTTTAAATGCAGTACATGCCCAAAAAATACATGTCCGAAAAATCAAAATCATTCCAACAAAAGCTAATATTCTTGAATTTAATCCAAAGTCCAACATCCGTTAACATGAAGATGATCCAAACTTCAAAAGGAAAAGGCAAAACAAATATGAAGAAACATCCATGAAGATCCGCATAAAAAAAAATCCATGAAGATGATCCAAACTTCAACATTTCACCAATTGCAATTTTCCTGGAAGAAAAAAAAAAGATTAACTACACTTTAGTCCATGGAGTTAGAAAAACAAAAGATGATCCACCTCATAACCAAACAGCAGTTAGAAAGAGGTGAGACGAAGGGTAATTTCGGGAAAAAATAAAAATAAATAACCGCTCAGCTAGGCACGCGTTCCAAGGCATCATTCCAATACCCAAGGCTTGGACAACGACATCAAACAAACTCAGTTTCTAAGTTTTCGAGAGACACTGAGATGTATAGGAGAGGCTTTGTTCGAAATATTGAGCAAAGATTTGAAATCGATTGCAAAAATCAAACTGAAACGAAGGTTTCCGAGAGCTCTGAAGAATATGAGTTGGGAACTTCATCCCAAAGGATATGGAGAACCTTTCTACGGTACGTTTGGGTTAGTGTGCTAAGGTTCTTGGCAGATGGTGTTTTCAAGTTAAACTTTCAAATAGAGAGTCTAAGTTTCGAGTTTGGTGTCAAGTGAAAGTTTGGCTTTTATAATGGATTGTGAGTTTCGAGTTAGGTGTCGGTTTCACTGTGTCCATTTAATTGGTTGATGGAATGGTGTGAATGGTAGGTGGTATGCAGAAGTAAACTTTTTGTGTATGTGGCTTTTGTATGTGGTCCTACAACAGCTGGGAATCTTACCTTTTGTGTATGTGTGTACTGACATAGAAAGTTTGTATTTGTATGTGTGTATGCATATGTGTCTTATTGTATTTGTATTTATTTGTGGTAATATTTTGTATGTGTAAGTGTATATGTGTATGTGTGTATTTGTATTTATATTTGTATATGTATTTGTATGTGTGTATTTGTAAACAACCTTTTTGTTTAGTAAAATTAATGTGTGGCTTTTGACATGCAGGGGATGATGATGGATTTTCTATTTGAAATGTACCACAATGGTGAAATAAGAGGTAACTATTATGTGAATAGGTCTGTTGATTGGTCCGATTATTGTGATAAAGATAGAATGTTAATGACTAAGATAGATGCCATGGTAAATGAGTTAGGGTACGAAGGTATGATTAACTACTGGTATAGTATTCCAGGTGATCATTTTGATGGTGGCCTAGTTAAGCTGAGTGAGGATGCAGATGTATTAGACATGCTAGTATTTGTGCCAAACACTAAGTTGATAAATATATTCCTAGAACATGTCTTGGCATGCAGTCAAGAGCAGTTTTACAGTCAAGTGGCTTCAAACATATTTATATTGGATGATGATGTTGGGACCAACACTGGGGTAGTGATTGAAGAGCTTGATGACAATTATGGTGCCATTGTTCCAATGGGTGGGGGAGTATCTCAGGTGCAAAATGTGAAAGAAAAAAAAAAACAAGTGCTGTAATAGAAGAGTTGAATGACGAATGGTTGAATCAAGAAGCAGGTGGACAAGACAAAGAGTTGAATGAACAAGGGTTGAATCATGTAGGGTTCTGATCAAGCTTTTAAACAAGGCAAAGAAACTGCTATTGTGAATAATGAGGAGAATTCTGATAAGGGCCAAGAAAAGGCTAATAAGGGTTGTTCTAATAAAGGCAAAGGCAAGGATAAAGCGACGGATGAAATGTCACATAGGGTGAAGCGTGCTTTTGGTAAAAATAGATGTGGCATTTTAAGGAGGACAAAGATTGTTCACTAGAAAGACAAAGAAGGTGTGGAAGGAAAGGTTGCGGGCGTTAGGACCGAGTCCAAAAGGCATTCCTTGACGTTGAGAAGTGGAAGAAGATATGCAAATGTTGTAGACTTTGAAGATGAAGATGATGATTCTGCTGACAATGAGGACTCAGATTATATGATTTCCAAGAACTTTAGTGAAGATGAAGATGATGGGTTTTTTGAAGAAAGGGTGAATGACCAAATTGAACGGACAGGGGTTAAACAAACTGGGAATGAGGCTACTGTTGATTGGCCTACAGATGTTGAATTGGATTCTGAAGATTCTAAGTGCAAGGATTATTCCAAGTATAAATTTGATGATGAAGCTAATATGAATTGGCCAGAGTTCAATGCTGCAATTGACATGGCAGATCCAAAGTTTGAGATTGGCATGTTGTTTACTGACTGTAAGGTGTTTAGGGAAGCTGTCAGAGAATACCCTAAAGACAAAGAAGGTGTGGAAGGAAAGGTTGCGGGCGTTAGGACCGAGTCCAAAAGGCATTCCTTGACGTTGAGAAGTGGAAGAAGATATGCAAATGTTGTAGACTTTGAAGATGAAGATGATGATTCTGCTGACAATGAGGACTCAGATTATATGATTTCCAAGAACTTTAGTGAAGATGAAGATGATGGGTTTTTTGAAGAAAGGGTGAATGACCAAATTGAACGGACAGGGGTTAAACAAACTGGGAATGAGGCTACTGTTGATTGGCCTACAGATGTTGAATTGGATTCTGAAGATTCTAAGTGCAAGGATTATTCCAAGTATAAATTTGATGATGAAGCTAATATGAATTGGCCAGAGTTCAATGCTGCAATTGACATGGCAGATCCAAAGTTTGAGATTGGCATGTTGTTTACTGACTGTAAGGTGTTTAGGGAAGCTGTCAGAGAATACTCCATCTTGCAGAATAGGGATGTTATGTTTATTAGGAATGTAACTTTGAAGCTAAAGGCAGTTTGTTGGGACCCAAATTGTGGGTGGATGATATATGCTTCAAAAATGCAACATGAGAACACATTGCAAGTGAAGACATATGTAGGTGAGCACACATGTACACAGCTATGGGAGAACCCTACTATGAAGTCAACACGGATAAGTAAGAAGTATGTTGAGACATTGAAGTCCAATCCTCAGTGACCAGTCAAGTCATTCAAGGAGACTGTTAAGAAGGATTATAATACAGGGGTGTCAAGACAACAAGTGTATTAGGGCAAAAGATAAGGCACTAAAGGTGATTGAGGGCACTTGCAAAGAACAATATTCAAGAGTTTGGGATTATTGTCAGGAATTAAGGAAGAGTAACCTAGGAACCGCAACAATGGTTAAGTGTGATTTCAAAGGTTGTATGTTTGTTTAGGAGCTGCTAAGGAAGGCTTCAAAGTTGGGTGCATGCCCATTATAGGTTTAGATGGGTGCTTTTTGAAAAGGGTTTAAGCAAGGCAACTGTTAACTGCTTTGGGTATAGATGCCAATAATGAAACCTGGGTAATTGTGTATGCAGTTGTGGAATCAGAGTGCAAGGATTCTTGGATTTGGTTTCTGGAGATAATGGTTATGGATTGTCAAATTGTTAAGGGTCCGTTCGATAACGTTTTCGGAGAATATTTTTTGAGAATATTTTTAGAAAATGAAAACGAGAAAATGAATTTGCATTTTCAAGATTCGAGAATGCGTCTGGTACGCTAACTAGAAAACATTTTCCGAGAACGAAAATAGTGAAAACGTGTCTGGTATGAACATATGAAAATGACAAAAAAAGTGAATATGCATTTGGCAACAATATTGTAAAAATTAGTTTCAACATCATAAATCAAATATTTTGTGTAGCACATATCTTATCAGGCTTATTAATAAGCCAAAAAAGTTCTTTAAAATTGTGCAATGGTCAAATTAATTATCATTATCCAATACATGGTCTCATGTACTCCAAGATATAATCTTAAATCATAGATCAAATCTCTCATAGTCTCACAAATATCTGAAAAATACGCGATATAAAATTTAAAATCATGTTGTCATGAGCACTAAATAAAATCCCGCCACAAATCCGTTGCGATCTTGTCTCTAATGTCACCCATTTGTGCAATATTTCCTGCAGACATATCTATATTCGGTGTTGTTGTATTTTCTGAATCAATGATCATGTCTTCAACTTGAAACTCTTCAAACATCCTATCACGATGAGCTTCATTTCTTATAAAATTATGTAACACACAACATGCAATAGGAATTCGTAGTTGCCTTCTCAGAGGATAATTAGGCATCAATTTCAAAATTGGAAAACGAGCTTTCAAAACACCAAAACACCGCTCAATTACATTACGTAATGAGGAATGCTTATAGTTGAACAACTCCATAGGACCTCTTGGTGCTCGTTGAGGTCCTCTATAATCAAGCAAATGATATCTCTCACCTTGGTAGGGTGCCAAGAATCCAGGCACGTTTGAATATCCAGCATCCATAATATAGTAATACCCTGTAATTTTAATTTATTACTTGCATGACACAAATAATGTACATAATAATATTAATTGTAATCTTATGTTTATACCTTAATCTGGAAATGGAAACTCGTTTTCTCGCCTCATCACTGCATCTATGAACACCCTAGAGTCATTTGCAGTCCCTTCCCAGCCCGTATAAACAAAAGTAAACATCATGTCAAAAGAGCAAGCGCACATGACATTTTGAGTAATAAGGATCTTCCTACTGCGATATGAGGTTTGCTTTTGAGTTGGTGCTCAAGTAGCAACATGAGTTCCATCAATTGCCCCAATACACTTCTGCGATAAATTCATATATTTACAAACTAAAGTAAATTTCATTTAAAATATATAATTATAGTAATAAAATAAATAAAACAATCAATTTTTTACCTCAAAATAAAGATAATACTTTGGGTTATTCAAAATTTGAGAAGGTGTTTCCCCTCAACTTTGTGGTCTTATAATGCGTGGTGCTAACGCACATAAAAGTCCCAAAACACACTTAAATTGTTTATGAATAGTGTCTTTAGATTGTTGGAAACGCTCAGCAGCCACTCGCATGCGGATACTATAAGACACTATAAATAAGAAAATTGCCACTGCCTCTTGAGTACTCACATATCTATCATTCTATAGCAAATTTAAACTCTCAAGTGTGTAACACAACCTTTGAAATACATGTTTGTCCATGAGAAACGAGTCATAAATCCTATCTGGATGCCCATTCAACAACTCTTGAACATATTTATGCCTAGATAAAACAAAGTTATGACATGGAGTTCTATCTATATATGATTGCCAATATTCATAAATATGCATACAAATTAGCATATGATGCACCATTTCTTCAAGATTTGAATCACTATCAGAGTGATTGTCTTCATTCCTTGTAGACATGTCTAGTACCTTCAAATATTCAAATTCAATAAAGAAATATGCATACAAATTAAAGTCACAAACATCGATAAATATGCATACAAATTAAAGTCACAAACATCAAACATAATAACAAGAACAATTCATAAATATCCTCTCAACAACAAACATAAGTAGTAATCCTAAAGACTAGCCAACCAAGCTCTCCTCCTTGCTGCTGGCATTGTAACAAAGATTTTCCTCCATTCAACAAGCACTATCTTTTCTAGCATCTTGTTGAATGCATCGTTATCAATGTCTCCCATTGTCTCAACAATTTCTATGCATTCTTCAATCGAATACATCTCCTTGGAGGTGCTAGATGCCTTAAGACTCTTTTCCTTTTCTCGCTATAATTTTTGACTCATAACTTCACTGCAAACATCCAAATAAGATTCCATTTTATCCCATTTCTTTGGACGACGCTCAGGTGGAGCAGTAGTTGCACACTTTTTTTTTCCTTTACCACTCACAAGCTAAGGGTTGTCACCATCATCATCCAAGTCAACATCAATGTGAACTCCGGTGTTAAGAAAGTTGTTTTCTAACTTACGTTCATCATCTGAGTTAGGAGGAAGTTGACTAGACGCATAATGCAACTGCCCGGTTGCAGTAGTAGTGTTGAATATCTCCCCTAAAAGTTGATAGTGTGCTAAGCCTTGCGTGCGAAATTGCTTCGCTTTTGGCTTACTATACAAACCATGAAAATTATATTATATCAAATATCACAACCAATTCTTATGTATTAGAGTCAGTTAAAAATAAGAATACAAAGACTTCTATATGATATTATTATAATACCTTCAAGTAACTTACCCAAACATCCTCTGAGGTAGTCACTGTGTTTGCAATAGGATCCCACCCACATCCCGTATGCCCAATCAAATCTGAGAAGTCACGATGTACTTGTCGCAGTCTATTAAACTTAGATTTTAGTTGCGGAATAGTACATTTTAGTCCACATTGTGCATACAACTCATCACTTATTTCTGCCCAACCTTTCATTTTAAAAGTTGATGTATGCAAGTCACCCATGTTCATGCAATATATGTATAAATATTGTCTCATGTCTTGGAGGCCATGACATTTTTTCTTGGCTGTCAACATTCTTGGATGCCATATCCTTTTAAAGAAAGAAAATTATGGCAACCTTCAATCATGTAATGCACAACTAGAAACTACCAAATTGCCTTCCTAAACTAGTCCAGATTTGTTATCAAAGGCACAAAGCATTGTTTCATCTAAAACTAGAAAACATATAAAGCCAACAATCAATCTGTCAATTACATCTAATAGCAGCTCCTATTTCAAGAGTTTCATCCTACTATGACAAAACCAAATGTTTGACAGAATTGATTTGAATCTTTTTATCTTATTTTAAACATCAGAATAATAAGCCAACTCTAGAATTACTGTTTACAAGAGTGTCATCCTACTATTTCAATTGAATCACAGAAAACTTTGCCAAATTTTAAGAATCAATCTTGCCCGTTTACTACAATCCCAGTAAATAGAAAACCAGAGTTATAAAGCAAACTAAAACCAGAAAACAGATTCAGCTCCTTTGACTTAACCGAAGGCAGAAAATAAGGAAAAAAAATTCAATCCTAGTCAAGATGAATTGCAGAAAACAAGGAAAAAATTCAACCATCGACATAAACAAAACTGAAATTAAAGTTAGCATAAAGAAAACCCCAAATCTACACACAAATAACACCATAGTCTTCATACCCAAATCTAAAAATAAATAGCAGAAAAATAGTAATTTCGTACCAAATCTTCCAAAAGGCTGAGCAGCAAGATCTTCCAAGAGAATGTGAAACGAAATCTGAGAAGAAAAGTTTCATATACACCATACAGAAAAACCCAAGTCTAAAACGAAATATTTTATACAAATTTTTCTTACCAAGATCTTCCAAGAGAGTGTGTAGGAAGATTGCAATAGTGAGAAGCAAGGAATTTCTCTGTTTCCCATAGATGAAGGGCGTGTTTCTGTTTTAGACTTGGATGAAGGGTCGAAGACGAAGACGAGGGGATGAAGACGAAGACGAAGACGAAGGGCGGTGTAGATGAAGGGATGAAGACGAAGATGAAGATGAAGATGAAGCAGTGAAAGGACGAAGATGAAGGGACGAAGCGTGTTCTGTTTTCCGAAATAGAATCCTGTGTTCTCTAATTTAGAGTTGAGAATGGAGAAAACGTCATTTTGGCGTTTTCACTTTTTACGCTTTAAGCGTGAATTCATTCTCCCAATACCTTTTCCGTGTGTTTCTCAACAACCCACTAAACACATTTTTTATCCGTATTTGGGCTCTAAAAAAGAAAACGGGCCTCTAAATATCCTACCGAACATCCCCTAATCAATTTGGTTTCACTTTTACATCTGACAAACAAAAAGGTTTACTGCCTGCTTTTGAGCAAGTGGTCCCTAATTGTGACCACGGGTTCTGTGCAAGACACCTTTTTACCAACTATAGGATATTGTTCAAAGCAAAGAGCCTAAGAGCCGAGTTTTGGGAAGCAGCATATGCAACCACTATCCCCCACTTTGCAAGTGCCATGGAAGACCTGAAAAAACTTTCCAAGGATGCATATGAATGGCTAACCACTCCAGATAAACCTCCAAGTCATTGGTCAAAATCACACTTCAACACTCATTTGAAGTGCGACATATTGTTGAATAATCTGTGCGAGTCTTTCAATGCTACCATATTGGAATGTAGGGATAGATTTGAGTATATTAGATGTAAGCTGATGAGGAGAATACAAGGAACAAGGGAAAAAATGATGAAATGGAACAGGCCTATCTGCCCAAGAATATTTAAGAAGGTGGAGGGAAATAAAGCCAAGGCAGGTGCTTGTGTAGCAATGTGGTCAGGTGGAGGTAAATTCCAAGTGTCAGCTAGTGGCCATGTACAATATATTGTGGACTTGGAAGTGAGGAGTTGTTCTTGTAGAGCATGGGATTTGCAGGGATGGCCTTGTGTTCATGCTATTGCAACCATCAATTATAAAGGGGGTCTTGATATAATGGAGTTTGTGGATGACTGCTATTTGACAACAACTTACTTCAAAAGCCATAGGAATCTTCCTCCAAAAGCCAAACCTACAACGAAGAGGAAGAGGGGTACTGAAAATACCCAGGTATAGCACCTCAATCTTGTTCAATTCTATCCCTTAATAACCCTAAGCTTTTGTTGCTAACTGACAAGCATTTTGATGTTATAGACCACTATTGATCCATCTCAAGCAGCCACTTCAGCTGGTCCAAGCACCATAAAGAAAAGATCCAAGCCTCCAAGGTGTCTGCAAAAAGGGAAACCTCTGGTAACTAACTTCTCTTTATGATGGTTATTATCAATTTTCTTCAATTTCCAAATAAAATGTTAACATCCTAAACATTTTGCATCCAAAACCAAGTAAGAAAGGACATGCTACTTCTAAAGCTCAACCATCCTCAACTTCATGTCCTCATGCATAAACTTCTGTTTCAACTGCAAGATCAAATGTTGTAGATTGAAGCTGACTGAAAAAGGAATTTGATGACTCACCTTTTTTGTTAGACTGGCAGTTTGTGATTAGGAGGTTTGTGTTTTTGATAAATTGGTCCTGTATAACTTCATTACTTACATTTTTTTATGGATGTTATGGCATTCACATAAGCCTCAATTACTGTGAATGCAAATACATCCTCTAAAACTGCCATTTTGGAATGAATTTGAAAGGACATGAAATATGTAATTGTCAATGTTATTATCTGGCTATTTTGAGCCCATTTTGAATGCACAATTTTCTAAGTTTTTGGGTTGGCACTTCAATTCATTGTTTTGCCACTTCACTTGATTGTTTTGGCACTTCACTTCATTATTTTGGCCATTCACTTGATTGTTCCAGATGCATCCATTTTATAACTTCCATTACATTGTTTTTGCATAATTTGACAAGCACATAGACCACTATTGGCCATTCACTTGATTGTTTTGGGCTAATTTTCTAACTTATCTTTACATTGTTTTAAGCATTCCTTTGCATAGTTTCACTAGCACACAGATTTACATGGCCATTCACTTCATTTGTATACTCGTTATGATGGCCATTCACTTCATTTATATGTAATTCTCTGCATTCCATTCACTTCATCAAGTTACAAAAAGTCAGCAATTAAACCCTTAACCCTTACCCATAACCCTTAACCCTTACATACAATTAGGAAAACTGTTACAAAATGTCAGTAACAATCCAACACTTACAGAATCACACAAACAACCCACAAACAATTCATTCAATGGCAGAAGCTAATTCCAAGCTCCTCTTTTTGTTCACTCCACATCCACACATTCCTCCCAAAAGGATGCTTGCAAATAGAACCCCCGAAGTCACCAACAACACCCAAACGACCTTTTCTCTTTGTCTTGCCTTTGCCATTGATTTCTCCAGCTTATTCCATGATTTTAGAAGCCTAGGAATCATTGCCTTTGACTGTTCACACATGGCCATATCAAACCATGCCCAGAACTGAAAACCCTTAAAACCCTTCTTAGTCTCACGTACCTCTGCTGCACACATGCAAAATCGCCTCCCATGATTCTAATCTGTCCAAGAGGTTCAAATTGTAGCAGCCTTGCCACACCAACACATTGATGCCTCTTCATCCATTCCGGCCAACCAATCGGATCTTCTTCGCGAGTTTCCTCTCCACTTTTTTCCTTTCTCATTTTTTTATCAAAATCTATCCAAAAACGAGAAACTGAGTTTGTTCAATCTCATTGTCCAAGCGAGGGGTTATTGGAGCGACGCCTTGGAACGTGTGCCCAGTTGAGAGGTTAATTTTTCTTTTTTTTCCTTTTTTTTTTTCGAAATTACCCTTCATCTCATCTCTTTTTAATTGTTGTTTGGTTATGAGGTGGGTCCCACGTCTGACTTTGACGGTCAACGTAACGGCGGTTGTAAATTGGTAATACTTTGAAATGTCGGGTATGAAATTTATGTAATTGAAACCTTAGGGCCCATTTCGATATTGACACTAAATCTCCAGGGACTAAAGTGTAGTTAATCCAAAAAAAAAATTATGGGAAAAGTATACAATTATTGATAAATATTATATTGATAAAATATCAATTACTCATCAATACCTCTCATCAATCTTCAAGAGTAATACTATTGGAGCTTTGTCCTGATCTAGTATCTTTACAAGTAAGTTTGAAGATATCTTCAGTAAGGCTTTCCAAAGTAGCACTATCTTCCTCCATAGCTAAGCATTGAAAACCCAAAAGTTACAAAACATTCACATAATTATAAATAAATAAATAAACATAAAATAAAACACTAGTTTTAAGTTATATAAAATTTACCTCCCTTGCCAAAAAGCCAATCTCGAGTACACAACAAAGATTGAACAATTTCAGGCAATAATGAACTACGGTATTGATCTAGTACTCTACCACCAATACTAAAAGCGGATTCCGATGCAACCGTAGAAATAGGAATTGTTAACACATCACGAGCTAGATTTGAAAGTATCGGATAATGAAAATGCTCCATTTGCCACCAAGAAAGAACATCTATGTCTTGTTTTCTATCTAGTCTTTCCTGATCCAAATACTTGTGCAATTCATTTTTCCTACTTGTACTTGGACCATTTTTGTAACTATTATCAAAATCCTACATCATACAAAATGAAACATGCAAATATTAGAATTATGCATCATTGTAATATATAATATGCAACAATAAACATAAAAAAGAAAATAAGTTTAGGTTACCTCAAAAATGGTGTCTCCATCTTCCGTGTGACTAGCCGTCTCATTCATTCCATAATTCGAAGTAACAAGATGAGATAAACTTTCTGAGTACACATCAAAAAGAGATGTCAATGTGTCTCTAACGTACTTGAACTCTTCAGAATCCTTACCATGAAGCTTGGTATAAGCCCACTCTACAAAATGCAACTTATAACGAGGATTCAAAATAATTGCAATTGCAAGAATTAAACTGTACTTTGACCAATACTTCTCAAACTTCATGTTCATATTAGTTCACATCTTGTTCATGAAACCATCATTATCTTCCATGGCTGCCTTGATTTGGTGTTGTATTATAAACACCTTAGGGAAGAATAAATTTTATGTGGGGTACTTTGTCCTAGAAAATAAGCATGTAACATCATAAAAGTACCCCAAAAACTTAGAAATCTTCTCTACTTTATTCCACTCTTGACGAGAAGGACAACTACTAAAATTGGAAATCAATCAATCCAAAATTAATAAAAGCACGACGATAGAAAAGTGCACTCTCAAGCATGGTATAAGTTGAGTTGCATCTAGTAGGGACATCTTGTCTCAATCCTTTCTTACTACCCATTATCCCTACTTGTGCAACACATTCATAGAACTTTTGTTTCCTCCCCTCAGAACCCTTTATATATTTGATGCACTCACGAATCTTTATCACTGATGAATCAATTTCCTTAAGTTCATCTTAGAATATCAAGTTTAAAATGTGAGCACAACAACGCACATGAAAAAACTTGCCACATATCAACAAAAGACCTCTAAAGTTCAATTGATTCGTCAAAATCTCAATAAAAGAAGTATTTGCAGAAGCATTATCCAAAGTAATAGAAAACAACTTCTTCTCAATCCCCCACTCAGTTATTAATGTATTGATTTTTTCAGATAATGCAACACCAGAATGTAGAGGAGGCATATGACAAAAATTTATAATTCTTTTGTGCAATCTCCAATCTTAATCAACAAAGTGAGTAGTAAGAGCAAGATATCCATCAGTACATACAGAGGTCCATAAATTTGAAGTTAAACAAATTCTTCCCTGAATTGAGCTTAACAAACTATGAAGCTTTTGTCTTTCACTTTTAAACATCCTCAACACACATGCCTTAACAATATTTCTAGATGGCAGCTTAATATCAAGAGAGACATATGCAAACAAAGCCCTAATTCCCTCAAATTCAACAAAACTAAAAGGCAAATTATGTTTGATAATCGCCTCTATTAACAAGTCACAAAATTTCACATAATCAAATTGCGGGGAACGCAATCCTGAAGATGACATAAGTAATTGCTTCACATCACCATGAGGCTTCTTAATGCAATTTTTAGCATGATTCGACAAATTTCCCGTCCCATTCCTACTATCACACACATATATAATCCCACAATGTTTACATTTAGCACGCTTTTTGTTATCTTCATCAACGGGCAGTAAATCAAATGATTCCCAAGCAGGAGATCTTAGTCTACGCTTACCCACGTTGGCTCTAACCTTTTTCTTTGTAGGGCTTAACTCTTTCTCTTTTGTATTTTCAGTATTTTTTACATCAATACCCATTGAAGCGTCAACTCACTCCTCATCATTAATAACAATAGCATTGGTAGGGCTATTTTCTGTAACATCCATCCCCTTCAAAAATAAAAACAAAGAGATATAGATATTATTAGACACAACTAATATGAGAGAACCAACAGCAGGTAGTATGAGAAGTCCAAACTCACAGAAACATCAATAAAATGCAAAAATAAAATAGCCAAGACAATTTTTTGGTCTTTTGAAAAAAAGGAACCAATATCAAAGTCTGTAATAAAAAACGATATACCAAGAAATCAAGTTGTTTTTTTTCAACAATTGCTTTCTGACAGAATCCTACCCTTAAACAATTGCTTTCTGAGAATGCTTTAATGGTTGGGGAAAGCATTGTGTTTGTTTGCAACCAATCCAAAACAATTTGTTTGATCTCAAAGTCCACATAAATATATCAATTCCAAACTGAAAGTTAAACAAATTTACCAAAAAAATTAAGAAAACATTCATACCTTTAGAGAGGATTTGGCGGTAGGGAAGGTCTTCAAATACAAAGAGAGGAAAGATCGCAAGAAGGAGAAGATGAGGACTTGAGAGATAGAGAAAGAAAGCGGCGGAGAGGAGAGGAGGAGGCGCTCTTAGACTACTCACTCAGCCAGCCGACACAGAATGAAGAGATGCTAGGATTAGGAGGTTATTTTTTTTTAGAATTGAAAATTACAAAATTAACCCCGCTTAACGAGTTGGTTCGTGTATTAGCGAATGGGCACCGAAACGATCCATTAGCTTAACAGGTGGCTAACGGGTCATTACGATAGCAACACGACACGATAACTCAAAACCGAATACTGAATTTTTCGTGCGAATTCGTGTCGTGTTAACGGGTCGTGTGCGATATTGCCAGGTCTATCCACATCTACTTGCTCTTCATTCCCCACGAACACATTAACTTGATGCTTTCTTGGCTCCCTCTTTCTTGTTAGAATTCTTGCACATTATGAGCTATATCTAGTGAGAGTGAAGAACCTCATGCACATGCACCCTTTTCACTTCAGCAGGGGAATTCACAACAAATCTGGTTGGCTCATCTTGGGTGACAGCATAATCGATATCACACATGCCGAGAGAAACTTCAAGATCGAACTTCCATCCCTTAAAGTTCGATCCAGTGAGGGTTTCGATTTGAGAGAAATTGAAATTGATTGAGGGAGTGTTCAAAGATGTACGGATTTGCAAAAGTATAAGTACTTTCCAAGAAAAACAATTCTCAATTCGTTAAGAGAAACATTTTTTCAATTTATCTTTAATTCACAAAACTAACAAATAACATATGCAAGCTTCCTTAATTAAGTATCACACCTTTGTGGCAAGAGATTACTTATAGCTTACAACAATTACGTGTTATCTTGTGCCATCATAAATAGATTACATGATAGATTCTATTTGTTGAAGAAACTTATCAAGTGATTTAGGTATGGTTTCTTTAGTGTTTGAGTATTTAGGTTTAGAGTATAATTTCGAGCAAAATTAACTCAGTTGATTCTAAGAATACCCGGATTTAAAACTCTAATTTGTTAATTATGAGAATACCCAGGAAAAGAGTAACGAGATGAGAGAAAAATCTCAATCTTCATTCAATAACAAACATCAACTGCCCTTTCTTACAATTTCATGCATTATCTATAAGAGCCTCTCAATCAAGATGAGATAACTCCTCATAACTCTCCTAAACCTTTCCTATCCCAACTTCATAACTTCACATTAAATCTCCCTATAACTCACAAAGATGAAAAGACTCTCCATAACTTTAGTCATGAACTTAGATAACTCCCACATACGAAGAGACACTTATTCAATATAGGTTATTAAGACTTTCCTCATGTATTTGCTAAACTCGCTGCATCAGTAGGTAAAAAACAGGTTTAAAGTTTTGAAGATGTGAAACGTTAATTAAAACATGTTTTTTTTTCCAGAATCTTTAATATTCATAGTATACAAGTTTAATATGTCATCAAAATTTTAAACATAATCCAAAAATAATCATGGCATTAACGGATAAAGAAATCACAATAGGTATGCTTGAAAACAATCTCAGTGTGTGCAAGTAACCATGTGCTATGAGACCAACTATTAGATTTTATGTATATGTTCATGATCTTTCACACAACCTGAAATACATAAAAGACATGTATTGCTTCATCTTCCTTGAATACACGATCTCTGAATTCATCTAATCGCAACAGCACAAGCAAAAGACAAGAACAACTTAAGACTTCCACTCTCTTAGAAATTGTTTCAACTCTCTCTTTATGATGAGATTAGGGTTAGAGAATGTGTCTGACAAGAGCAGGGTCTTAACCTTATATCGGGCTAGGTCAAGTTGTCTCTACTCATCACCGAGGGCCGCCTTGACTAACACTCTAAGCCCATCAAGCAACGGTTCACGCAAAAGGAAATAAATAGGACCCCTTTAATTGGCTTCAAGACTTTCCTTATTTCATTAAGTCTTAGGCCCCAAGGTACAACCTAATTTACACTCCTATCAAACCTAATATAACTTAGTATCTAGTGCACCGATCTAAATAGGAATATAACACCACCTACTCAAGTACATCTATAGAAAAACAAGCATGATCATCATTAGGATACTTTAAAGCATCAAATACCTTAAACTCCACGGTTTCCTCATTGAATAACATTGTGAGAATGCCTTCATACGAATTGATTTTTTTCCTTGCGGTTCTCATGAATGGACATCCTAGAATCAATGGAAGGTCTTTTCCAGGAATAAGAACTTCCTCCATCTCGAGCACTAGAAAGTCGGTCGGAAAAATTAGCTGATTCACCTTGACCAAAATGTCTTCTAATACTCCCTTAGGATACTTGATTGATCGATCAACCAATTGTATGCTCACGAAAGTCTTCTTAAGCTCACCTAGATTCAAATATTCAAAAACAGAAAATGGCTTGAATTGCATCAAATTAATTGAAGCACCTAAGTCTAATAAAGGATGTTCAACCCTTTGATTTCCAATGAGACAAGGTATAGTAAAACTCCATGGATCCTTTAGTTTAGGAGGCAATTTACGCAATAGCACAGCTGCAACTTCCTCACTTAAGGCCACGGTTTCATGCTCCTTGAACATCCTCTTATTTGTACAAAGTTCTTTGAGGAACTTTGCATAGCTTGAAATGTTCACTTGCACTTTTCGAAAAGTCTCTAGGATATCCTTTGAAGCTTGCTCCTTCTTTGAAGTCAAAAATCTATGAGGAAAAGGAACTTTCAAGGTAATCGAACGATTCATAAGAGAACTTACCTTAGAGTTGTCACTTGGGACCGTAAACTTGGGAGAGGGGGCAACCACAGTTTTGGTTGAATTTCTCTCCTCGTTTGTCACATCGATCACATCCTTTTATTTGTCATCCTTTCCCACCTCTTTTCCACATTGAAGAGTAATTGCCTTTGCGGTTTCACGGCCTCTATTAGGATTTGGAATTACTCAGCTTGGAAGCTTCCCTGGCTCTCTTTGACTCAATGAGACTGCAATTTGTCCAACTTGGTTTTCAAGGCTCTTGATTGCTGTAGACATTTGTGCATGTGTTTGCCTTATTTCTTTCATAAAACCTTGAGTGCTTAAAGCCAAAGAATTAATTAACTCTTCTAAATAATTACCTTGCCTAGGAGGTGTTGGTGGTGCATTTTGTTGAGGAACAAACTTCTTTTGTTGAATCGGGGTTTGTTTGCACATTTTGGTTGTTCTTCAATCCAAAGTTAGGGTTTTGCTTCAATCCAAAGTTAGGGTTTTGCCACCATTTCGGATTATAGGTATTAGAAAATGGATCGTTTCTTGACTTTTGTTGCTGCATATAGTGTGCTTGAGCCATCTCTTCTCCATCACCATACAAACTTGGACAAGACTTCGTGGGATGTCCAGGATTAACACACATGACACACACTTGTGCTTGAAAGATTAACTGCTTAATAAGGTTAGTCAAATTAGCTATTTGAGGATCAATATCACTAGAATTTAGCTCATAAACACCTGCTTTATTTGGGGGAGCTCTCCGATAATTAAACTGTTGAGAATTTGTTGCAATGTTCTGAAACATCTCCTTAGCTTGAGTAGCACTCTTGTTCATCAGGCCTCCTCCACTAGTAGCATCAACCATCATCCTCTCCGAATCAAGTAATCCCTCATAAAAGTATTGCATAAGTAGCCAATCTTCAATTTGGTGATGAGGGCATGAAGCTAGGAGAGTCTCTGAAACTGATCCCAATACTCATGAAATGATTCTCCATCTAGTTGTTGCACTCCCATGATCTCCTTCCTAATATGGTTAGTCTTTTGAGCCGAAAAGAACTTTGCAAGGAACTTTGAAGCCAATGTTGTCCATGTGGTGATAGATGCACTAGGTAAAGAATAGAGCCACTCCTTGGCTTGTTCCTTGAGTGAGAATGGAAACAAATGCAATCTGATTTCCTTATCACTAATCCCTCGATTGTGCATAGTCACACACAAGGCAAAGAAATCTTTGATATGTGTGTGAGGATCATCCCCAGCCTTGCCACATAATTGCGGCAAAAGGTGAATGGTGCCACTCTTGATCTCAAAAGTGGTTGTAGTGACTCAATACGCAATGCAAGATGGTTGGTCCAATGCTTTAGGAACCAGTGAAATCCTTCAAAGGTCGGGTGAGGTTGTTGAGTTCCAATGTGTCTCTCATTTTACTAGAACTGTAGCTTGCTTATTTCTATCTCGAAGTGTGTTCTCTAGTGCAGCATCGTACATTATAAGCTTGTAACCTTGTGAACAACGAACTAGAATATACCTGAAATTGAAAACAAAACTCAATTAGATTAACAGTCCCCGGCAACGGTGCCAAAAACTTGTTGGTGTAAATTAACTACAATATTAAAACCTTGCAAGTGCACAAATCAAATGATAGTATAGTAAGTAAGCAAGGGTTGTTTCCACAGAGATTGTAATCTAAAGAGATGTTTATCAATGTCACACAAAGAAAACTGAAATGCAATTAAACATGAAAACAAAAGAAAGATTGAAGCCACAAGGACTTCCACACACAAAAATTGACTGATATCAGAGTCTTAAACCCTAAAATTGACTGAAAGTCGTTCAAAACGTCTTGGTGAACAAGGAATCAAAATGGGAAAGTAAAGATCACAATTCCTAACTCCACAAGGAAATACAACCTAGCCCAATTGTCACACGATTTGGGGATAACCTTCAAGAAAAATCGGTAAAAATTTCTTTTAAAAAAATTAATGTCTTATCTTTCCAACCAATTGGCTCGGTAGAAAATTCTAGAAAAATTACATATTGAACTTCAAGATGTTAGGTTTCATCTTCAATTGGCCTTGCGCTAAAATTCTTCCGAAAAGTTGATTTTCCATTAAGAACCTTCTAAGAGCACAGAAAAGTTGAAAATCAGGAAAGTAGAGTAATAAGCCCTTTTTAAATCCAATTCTCCTACAAAACCTACGTATAAAGAATACATAAATGAGTACATTTATGGTCTTAACATGGACAATTATCATCATCATCAGATTCTACATCTAGATCCTTATACTCATCCTCAACAATCATGTTGTGCAAAATTATGCACGTCATCATGACTGAATAAAGTTGTTCTTTGCCTTAACAATTTCCCATTGAGCTTGAAGGATTCTGAAAGCTCTTTCGACATCCTTCCTATAAGCCTCTTTTTTTTTTTCTGCCAATGAGTCTTTTTTTTTTGGAGTATCAGGTTGTGAAATCATCTTAACCAATGTGGCAGAACAAGGGTAGATCCCATTAGCCAAGTAATAGCACATATTGCATTCATTTCCATTGAAAACATATTGAATTGGGAAGCCCCTCCATTAACTACATTATTGAACAACGGGGAACGAGCTAGGATGTTTGTGGGAGCAAATTTCCTCCCACGAGAATATCCGATTGAGATTCCTCTTCCTTCGTCGCTGTCTCCTTCTCCCTGCAAAATAGATCGGAGTAAAAGGACCACACCTGGGGGGTGTTGGCCAAAGGTCCTCCGATGCATAAGTTAGGTTGGGTATTTCAAGGAAAACCGAGTGGCCGGAGCCTTGTGTGAGGGAGAGAAAGAATATGGTGGCTAGGGTTTGTGAATGATAATTTATGCAGAGTTTCAGTAGGAATTCAGACGTACCTTAACCCTTGTGCGTAGCCAAGTATTTATAGGAGCCTCGGAGGCTAGGGTTTTAGAGGAATAATTCCGTAGATGGAAAGGAATTATTCCTCCCCGATTAGGTGAGATTTGATTAATTAGGGATTTGATTTATTTGATTTAAATCAAATCCCTAATTGGGGTAGGAATCAAATCAATCCCAATTTTAATTAGGTAACTCCCAATTTAATTGGGTAACCCCCAATTAAATTAAGTAACTCCCAATTAGGTCAAATAATCCCCAAATGGAAGGAATTATTTGACCTATGGTGATTTAATTCGGTTCCCACAAATGCCCCCCAGCTTCTGCATGGCGCATGGTGGCATGTAGGAGATGTGAACTATCTATTGGGTTGTCCAGCTGTAACTGGGCTTCCTTCCTGGATTTGGGCTCCTGCGTGGAGGAGGTCTTTGACTAGCTAATTGGACTTTGACTTGGGCAGTCCAGCTGTAACTAGGCCAGAGGCGTGCTGGCCAGCTGCTGGAGCGGGTGGCAGTTCGGGCTGGCTTACTTGTTGCTGGTCTAAACTGCTTCAATTCCTTTCTTTTCTTTGCTTTTTTTTTTTTTTTGTGCCGTGAACTAGGAATAGTCTAAGTCAAGGCGATCATGTGTGTAGCATGAACGTGCTGAAAGTCAGTGGCAGATGGAAAAAGGAGGTCGGCGACGGTCTGCTCATTCCTCACATCTACTGTGATGGTAAGTTGTACTTCTTTGATTTGCTATAGCCTTTCTGAAACTTTGTTGTGCATCTGACTGACTTCCATCTTCTGCTTGCAGAGAAGAACATCTACAAGAAGCTCGATCTCGACCCGAATATGTCCAAGGTTCAGCAAGCTCTGAACATCCCTGTCCGGTTTAGTGAACGGCGCTGGTTGCTAAGCGAACATCGGAAGGAGGTCGATGGTCTGCCTCCTACTGAATATGTTGAAAGATGGAAGCTGCATGGCTTGGACCTAAGTGATTTGCCAGTTGAGCAGGAGGAGTCCTCGACCGAGCTCCCCGAGGAGAGGAAGGCTAGCAGTGGATCTACCCCCTATGAAGTCGCAGTCTCACGATCAAGGGATACGTCTCCACAGCGAAAGCAGCCGAGACCTTATGGGAGTTGCTCCTACCTCGTCAGCGTGAACAGTAAGCATGTCAATAGCATACAGGAGGTTCGGGATATTCTGCTCAAGTCTCCGGCCGAACTGCCCAAAACCCGTGATCTGCCTTATAAAAAGGCTACAGAGAAGCAGGGTTTGGGTCTCCTGCACCGATCCGGGGATCAAACTGAGAGCATTGTGCCTTTGTTCAGCAATCAAGACTCATCTGCAAAGCCACGAACAATCAAGTGTGGAGCTGACTCAATGTTGCAAGTTGCAGCCAAGAGAGGTAAAGAGTTGTCTGCTCGAGCAAAAAGTCCTTCAGTTGAGGTAAGCTTTGCTGGTCAAGTTTGACACTCATGTTGAAGCCACGGAGGCATCCAAGTATGAAATTGCTGCTAATGCATACAAGCTGGGATACTTGAACTGCAGGAACGGTGCTCCTCCTTGTTGCCTTCTCAAACATGAAGATGGTGAGCAGCTCTATCTTGACTTGCCCCTGCTCAAAGTGAGCAGATCAATGTTGTGAATGTAGAAGCAGTTGAAGAGCAGGTAACTGATGAAGCTACAATGGAGGAAGACGAAGCCAAAGGTAGCGCGACTGATGAGGTTAGAGCTGATGTGGAGGAGGAGGCAGCTAGGGCAGCCGAGCAGATGGTGCCGGTTGAGCAGAATGAGGCTCATTTCTTGTTGAACTTGGCTGGTTAGCCACTTTGTTATGGAATTTTCAGTTATCTTTCAAACTTCAATTCTCGTTGTATTCTTGTAAGTGTATATCCGGAGACATAGCGCTTGAAAGAGACTCCATTGAGTTTGTACTCGGGAAGTAGCTTGCCTACAATGGAGGTAAGGCTTGTCGCCTGTGTGCCTATGTCGGGGACATAACGCTCGAAAGAGACTCCATGAAGTTTGTACTCGAGAAGTAGCTTGCCTTCAGTGGAGGTAAGGCTTGTCGCCTATGGGAGTATGTCAGGGACATAGCGCTCGAAAAAGGCTCCATGAAGTTTGTACTCGAGAAGTAGCTTGACTTTAGTGGAGGTAAGGCTTGTCGCCTATGGGCGTATGTCGGGGACATAGCGCTCGAAAAAGGCTCTATTGAGTTTGGACTCGAGAAGTAGCTTGCCTGCAAAGGAGGTAAGGCTTGTCGCCTGCGGGCGTATGTCAGGGACATAGCACTCAAAAAAGGCTCCATGAAGTTTGTACTCGAGAAGTAGCTTGCCTTCAGTGGAGGTAAGGCTTGTCGCTTGTGGGCGTATGTTGGAGATAGAGCGCTCGAAAAAGGCTCCATGAAGTTTGTACTCGAGAAGTAGCTTGCCTTCAGTGGAGGTAAGGTTTGTTGCCTGTGGGCGTATGTTGGGGACATAACGCTCGAAAAAAGGCTCCATTGAGTTTGTACTTAAGAAGTAGCTTGCCTTTAATGGAGATAATGAAGGCTCATCACCTGCTTGGAGTCGAACTGGTAAGCTGCAACTTGAACAATGGCCTTCTTGTTGTAGGAAGATGCCAGCTACTGCTGGTAAGCTGCAACTCGAACAATGGCCTTCTTGTTGTAGGAAGATGCCAACTACTGCTGGTAAGCTGCAACTCGAACAATGGCCTTCTTGCTGTAGTAAGATGTGTGGGGGGATGGTTGCTTCCGTCCCGTAAGCTAGAGAAAATAGTGTCTCGCCGGTTGATCTCATTTTGGTTGTGTGATAAGCCCATAAGACTCCTGGTAGCTTGTCGACCCATTTTCCTTCTGCGCCTTCCAGTCTTTTCTTCAGGCAGTCCAGCACGATCTTGTTGGATGTCTCTGCTTGGCCATTGCCTTGGGGGTATCTGGGAGTTGACAAGTGCTGTTTGATGCCATACTTCGCAAGGAATACGGTGATTTGCCTGCCTACGAACTGTGTACCATTGTCGGTGACTATCGACTGCGAGCATCCGAATCGGCAGATGATGATGTTCTTCCAAATAAACCGTTCAACATCAGCTTCCTTGGTAGAGGATAAAGCCTTGGCCTCGATCCATTTGGTGAAGTAATCCGTGGTGACGATCATCATCTCCTTGTTGGCAGGTGCTGTCGGCATAGGTCCCACCAGGTCGATGGCCCATTGCATGAAAGGCCATGGACTGTTCTGCGGATGGTATTCCTCAGCTGGCAAGCCAGGGATTGGCTTATATCGTTGGCATCAATCACATCTTTGAGCATACTCCATGGAGTCTTGGCGCATGGTAGGCTAGAAATAGCCTATGCTGAGAGCCTTCTAGGCAAGCGATCTGCCTCCAGCGTGATTTCCACATTCTTCGTCGTGTATTTTGCAGAGAACCTCGAGCGTCTATGGGTACTTGATGCAAGTAAGATGAGGGCCGAAGTATGATTTGCGAACAAGCATGTCACCTTTCATGTAGTATCTCGCAGCCTTCTGTTTGATTTTCCGGGCCTCGGACTTGTCTTTGGGTAAGTTTTCGTTAACCAGGTAGTCAATGATGGGGTCTTGCTAGCTAGGATCCTCGTCGATCTGCATCAAGTTTGGCTGCTCTGCCTCTTCTATGCTTGGCTGGTCAAGGTACTCGACCGGGATGGAGCGTCTGAACTGGGTATTCTGATCCTAAGCTTGCTAGTGCGTTTGCGTGCGCGTTCTCTGCTCGAGGCACTTGTTGGATGCTGAAGGTAGGAAACGCCTTCAACAGCTCTTGGACTTTGTCAAGGTACGAGATCATCCTTGGGTGCTTAACCATGTATTCTCTGAGGCTTAATTTGTGATCAGCTGGGAATCTGAGTAGATGGCCAGCTTTTTGATTGACAGCTCCTTTGCCAAGCACAAGCTAGCGAGCAATGCCTCGTATTTTGCCTTGTTGTTTGAGGTCGGGAAGCCAAGCGTGATAGCTTGCTCCAACAGGGTTCCATCCGGGGTGATGATGACGATGCCTGCTCCAGCTCCTTTTTGGTTCGACGCTCCATCTACGCGCAACAGCCACATGTCTCTAGGTTGGTCAGGTTCAGTGGAGGTCTTGTCTGCTCTCGAACTTTCCTTCTTTTTGCTGACCAGCTTCTCTTCTTCGGCCGATGGCGTGAATTCTGCGACAAAGTCTGCAAAAGTCTAGGCTTTTATTGCAGTCTTCAGCCGGTAGAGGAGGTCGTATTAGCTTAGCTCTATAGCCCACTTTATGAGTCGTTGAGACGCGTCAGGGCTGTGCAGGATTGACCTCAAAGGAAATTCGGTCATAACGATGACTCGGTGAGCTTGGTAGTAGGGTCGCAGCTTTCTCGCGGAAACTACAAGGGCCAAAATGAGCTTCTCCAATTTTGGGTAGCGAGTCTCTGTATCGAGAAGGGCTTTTGACGTGTAGAATACCAGATGTTGGACCCCCAATTCTTCTCGGATGAGAGCTGAGCTGACAGCCAAGTTGGACACTGCTAGGTACACGAACAAGTCTTCACCAGGAACTGGCTTCGAGAGCAGGGGAGGTGAAGTGAAGTAAGTCTTTAGATTCTAGAAAGCTTCTTCGCACTCCTCATCTCGTTTATCTCTTTGCCCCTTCTTTAAAGCCTTGAAGAATGGTCTGCACTTGTCGGTAGATCTCGAGAGGAATCGATTGAGGGCCACTGCTCTGCCCGTCAGACTTTGTATTTCCTTTACTGTTGAAGGTGACTTCATCTCGAGAATGGCCTTGATTTGGCGTGGGTGCGCCTCGATACCTCGTTGAGTTACTAGGTATCCCAAGAATCGACCGGACGATACATGGAACATGCATTTACTTGGATTCAACTTCATGCGATACTGGCGGAGCAGGCTGAACGCCTCAGTGAGGTTCTTGATGTGGTCTGCTCGCTTAAGGGCTTTGACCAGCATGTCGTCCACGTAGACTTCCATGGTTTTGCCGATATGCTCCTTGAAAATTTTATTCACGAGCCTTTGGTAGGTTGCTCCGGCATTCTTTAGCCCAAAAGGCATGACCTTGTAGCAATAGGTCCCTCTCTCTATGATAAACGAAGTATTCGCCTTGTCATCCTCGTACATTAGGATTTGATTATAGTCGGAGTAGGCGTCCATGAAGCTGAGCAGCTATTTGCCGGAAGTTGAATCCACGAGCTGGTCTATTCTAAGCAATGGGAAGTTGTCTTTAGGGCAAGCTTTGTTGAGGTTGGTGTAATTGACGCAAACTCTCAATTTGTCCTTTTCTTGTTTCGCCACCAGTACAACGTTGGCCAACCATTCTGAGTGGAGACCTCTTCAATAAAGCTGGCAGCTAGAAGCTTATCGATCTCGGCTTCAATGATCGCAACTCGCTTGGGAGCGAAGTTGCGTCTCTTCTGCACCACGGGTTTGCTGGCGGGGTTGACATGGAGTCAGTGGCAGATGATGTTCGGGTTGATGCCAGGCATGTCAGATGGCGACCACGCGAACATGTCTTTGTTCTTCTGGAGGAATGTGGTCAGCTCCACCTTCTCGTCTAGGCTTAGGCGCGAGCCGATCCGCGCTTTTTTGTCTGGCTGGTCAGGATCGAGGGGTACTAACTCAACGTCTTCCTTAGGCTTCCAACCTTCTTCAAGGCAGCCTTCCGGGTGGATTCCCTTGTCTCGATCCTTCTCGTCTGGATTCTAGTGCGAGCCGATCTGCGCCTCTTTGTCTGGCGGGCCAGGATCAAGGGGTACTAACTCAACGTCATCCTCAGGCTTCCAACCCTTTTCAGGGGAATCTTCCGAGCAAATTCCCTCGCCTTGATCCTGGCTCTTTAATTGCTATTTTGAGGTAGCAACTCCTCTCCCGTTCGGTCTTGCTTGTCTGTTGGGAGTGTGTCCTGCCACGTCAGTAGCCTGCATTACTTGTGTGAACTGCAACTGCTTGCTCTTCTTGAGCCCTTGGGCTGTGCATCTCCTCGCCATGGCCTGGTCACTGTTGATCTGCCTGATCCCGCCCCAAGGGATGGGGTAGCAGATCTTCTGTTGTAGAGCAGATGTGATGGCTTCGATCTTGTTGATCCATGGTCGGCCCAAGATTCTGTTGTAGGGAGAGACCTCGTCAATGACCATGAAGGTTTGCGAGCAGACCACTGGGGGTGAGTAGACGTCTAGGTCAATTGTTCCAACAGTGATTGACGTGGCCCCATTGAAGCCGGTGAGCGATCTGGCAAGTTTGCTGATTTTAGGTTCCAATCTCATCTGTTGGATAATAGATAGTTGCAGGATATTGGCTACGCTACCCTCATCCACGTGAACTCGCTCGATCACTGCTTGTTCAATTTGGATGCAGATTACTAGGGCATCATTATGCGGCAGATCAAGCCTAATCAAGTCCTTCTTCTAAAAGCCGATGATGGGTGTATCTGCAATGACTAGTACGCCAGTTGTGACTTGGGAGATATAAGTCCTCTGCGCGATCTTTCTCTTGCGCTCCTTGGTGGTTAGCTCGGACTCCTGGGAGTCAGCTAGAATGGTGTTGATCCGTATGACCTTTTGGGGAGGTTCCTTGGCAGCCGCATCACGATCCTCGATCTGCTGGATGACCTTCTTTGTGACGAATTCTGTGCAATGGCTATCTCTGACCAGCTCCTCAAGGTGCCTTTTCCAGGCGTTGCAATTGTTTGTGTAATGACCGTGCTCCCCGTGGAATGCATAGTATTTACTGGTGTCCCTCCTAGTGGGGTCTCCCCTCATGGGTGGCTGTCTTCTCACCCATGGCTTGTCCTTCACTTATGCCAGGATCTGGTAGATCAGGATAGTGAACTCAGTGAAGGTTCCTGTTTCCGAGCCTCCCTCTTGGGGTCGCGATTTGTGCTTGTCTCTGGCTTTGGACTCGAACTTGTTGCTCTTTTGGCTCGCCTGCCTTGTTGGGTGATCAGCTTGCTTGCTGGCTTTCTTCGTCGCAATACGGTCATCGTCCCAAAATGCGTAGCGCTCTGCCGTCACAAATACTTCTGCCAAGGTTTGGCTTGGAGTTATGGCCAGCTCACAGTACAGCTCGTGTTCGATTGGCAAGCCCTTCTTAAAAGCTGAGGATGCAACTTGGTCATTGCATCCTATGATGTTCGCCTTCTCAGCCTTAAACCATCTGAGGTAGTCTCGAAGGGACTCGTTTGGTTTCTTGTGCAGGTTGAACAAGTGATCTGCATGCTTTCTGACCGTCTTGTAGGAGGTGTACTCCTTTGTGAAGATGAGGGCAAACTCCTTGAAGCTGCCTATCGATGTGGACGGTAGAGTGTGGAACCAGTCTTGAGCTGCTCCTGGCAAAGTCATCGCGAACACTTTGCACATCAGGGCGTCGTCTGCCTTGTACAGGATCATGACGCTCTTGAAGTGCCTCAAATGGCTCTCAGGGTCAGAGTCTCCTTTGAAAGGAGTGATGGATGATGTTGTGAACTGCTTTGACGGCGGAGCCCGTTCCACCTTGTTGGTAAAGGGCGAGCAATCGACTCGATCAATTTCCTTGCACGAGGCCTCCTCCGTGCTTCCTTTAAGTTGGAGCCTTTGGAGTTGGAGTCGGTCATTCACTAACTTCTCGACATCCTTTGCCCACAGGGCTGGTGGCTAAGGTCGATGTCTTTGGTGCCTCGAGCGCCGCTGGTTAACTTCCTCCTCAGCTCCCAAGGGTCGATCCCCTTGGTTGCTTTGCTCGTAGGGCAAATTAGGAGATTGAGCTGGTGAGGAGTCCTCTATGGCTTGTTGCCATGTATTGGTTCTCGAGCGGGCTACTGAGCGTCAATCGTTGCTCTCGTCACGTGATTGTTCACGAACTCGAGCTCCTTGTGTGCCCAGCCTAGAATGGATACTTCCTTGTGGGCCCAAGCGAGCGTGGACATTGGACTATGGGCCCAGCCTCTCGCGTACATTGGTCCTTGGACCTAACCTCGAACGGATCGTCGACCGGCTAAGAGTACGACTTGCAGATGTCTGCGTCTCATCAGCACAATCTCGTTCTCTCCCCTGCCCGTTTGCCCCTGTCTAACCAGCCCGAGATCTCTCAAACTGCTCGTTGGCATGCTTGTGCGTCCTCCTCTCCTCGTCACGGGGTCCAAGGTTAGGGCCTTGGTTCAAGTTGATCTGCCTGAGTAGCTGGCCAATCAGGTTGTTTTGATCGTCGACTCTTTGTGTGAGCTGATCAACCCGTGAGTTAAGGTCCACCTGACCAGAGGTGTGCATCGGGCCCAATGGCATATGGGCTAGGGCTTCATTATATGCGTACACAGGTGCATACGTCAAGTGTGGTGGCAAAGGATGCAGAGAATGGATTTGCTCTAAGATTGGGACAGCGTCAAAGTAGCCGTGGGGCTGTGCAGCAAGTCCGGCAGCTGAGTGGTGTGGCTGCTGCTGTGTTCCGATGGCAGAATGGTGTGGCAGAGCAGCTCCGGCAGGATGGCGCGGCAGAGCAACTCCGGCAGTCAGCACTTGAGGCTGCAAGGCTGTGCAGGTCACAGGACTATGTGGCAGCTGTTCTATAATTCCAGCAGCTGTCTGCGGAGGCTATTCTGCAATTCCGACAGTTGGAGGTGGCTACAAAGCACTAGGAGGTGGCTGCAAGGCGTTGGCAGCCATGTTTCCGTGCGGTTGCGAGGTTTCCACCACGAAAGCATGAGACGGGCCCGTCGTGGTGGTGTTACTCTTCGTACGTCTTGTATCGACCATGGTTGATTGGAAAAAAGTGTGGAAAATGGATTTGGAGCACGCTTTGAGTATTATTTCACGCTCTCAATGAAAGCACCAATTTGTGGGAGCAAATTTCCTCCCACGAGAATATTCGATTGAGATTCCTCTTCCTTCGTCGCTGTCTCCTTCTCCCTGCAAAATAGATCGGAGTAAAAGGACCACCCCCGGGGGGTGTTGGCCAAAGGCCCTCCGATGCCTAAGTTAGGTTGGGTATTTCAAGGAAAACCGGGTGGCCAGAGCCATGTGTGGTGGCTGGAGCCTTGTGTGAGGAAGAAAAAGAATATGGTGGCTAGGGTTTGTGAAGGATAATTTATGTAGAGTTTCAGTAGGAATTCAGACGTACATTAACCCTTGTGCGTAGCCAAGTATTTATAGGAGCCTAGGAGGCTAGGGTTTTAGAGGAATAATTCCGTAGATGGAAAGGAATTATTCCTCCCTGATTAGGTGAGATTTGATTAATTAGGGATTTGATTTATTTGATTTAAATCAAATCCCTAATTGGGGTAGGAATAAAATCAATCCCAATTTTAATTAGGTAACTTCCAATTTAATTGGGAAACCCCCAATTAAATTGAGTAACTCCCAATTAGGTCAAATAATCCCCAAATGTAAGGAATTATTTGACCTAGGGTGATTTAATTCGGTTCCCACAATGTTGATATTGTTGTTGGATCTAGAGGCTCCTAAAAGGCATGCCATATCCAACTGTCATACGAGGCCACAACCTTTAGAACGACAGTTGGCTTATACTTGTGGACGGTAAACTGGCATGCCCAAGCAGTGGGGCAGTTCTTCCATTCCGAATGCATACAGTCATGACAACCCTTTGTTGAACGGCCATTGCAACAAAAGTGTATGGTGTTGAACTACCATTGCAACCCTCTGTTGATTATGGTCATCATTAGATCAAAGAAATTTTGTATATCCTTCCCACATGAATTCATTGTAAGAAGAAGAATGAGATTGAAGAAGATTATGTGCTTGATTGGCTAGACTAAATCCTCTTAAATAGACAAGAGGATGAGAGGAAATCAGGATAAGATACAAAAGGAGAAGGAGGAAGAGAGGAAATAATGGCAAGATGACAAAACAAAATGACCTACATGTCTGATCATAATTAAATGAAGATAGGAAAAAATAGGGAAAGATAAGGGAATCCAATAAAGTGATGTGGACAAAGATGAGCAATGGTTCATAATATGATTGAAACAAGACAATAGGATATGGGAAATGGTTCCTAAAATAATTGAAGAAGACAAGCGGGGGTGGGCATGGGTTCATAGCATAATTGAAGGAGGATAAAGGAATCCAATGAAGTAAAACTAAAAGAAAAAAACCAATATACCCATCCATTTGCCTATAAATATTTATCTCCATATGCAACCTAATCAGCCACACCAATGAAACCTAACAATCGAAAGGAGCATCATACATTTGATTGGGGATGCCGCCATCCTAGGTGCAATCCACCTCCACCTCCCGACTTCACTCAAAGTTCATAAATCTGAGCCCAGAAGCTATATCCAAAGTCTAACACCAAGATCATCAAAGGGAAATCTGTAGTTTGTAAGCGTGATCATGACACAATTCAATTAACGACAGAAGAGTATAAAGAAAAAATGGAAGACAGTCATGGTGATGGCTTCAATGAAGGGTTCAAATTATTTCAGGCATACACAAATGTAGATGTTGTGACCTCATTGCAACTAAACCAAATAAGTCATGTTGTTCCATTTATTTTTATGTAGGTCATGTAGTACTTGTTTTTGCTTTCAAAGTCTACGAAATAAAATGTTGTCTTCACTTTTATTTTTAAGTGAAATTATAAAATATTTTGGATTTTGGATTTTTTTTTAAGGTTAACATGTTAAGAAAAATTAACAACAAAAAAAATTTAAGGGTTAACTATTCCTAAATAATTTAATAAAATTGTTGACTCAAATTATGAGTATGCATAGTTGGAGAAAAAAACAATTTAAGTCTGGACAATACATGAATAATTGTATTTTGGAAGGTGGAAATTTAAGTTTAGTGACAACAACCAGAGATGGCTTAACATCTTGAGTTTGACCCTTTTTTATACGAAAATAAGGAAAGTTAAACCCGAGTTTGACTAACACTTTGAAGCCCAAAAAAAAAAAAAAAAACTCTTTTCTTTCCCTTATAAAAATAGGGAAACTGATCCGAAAAATTCTTGGCCACGCGTGTGAACCTTTGACAAACTTCCCCTCTCGATTCATCATCCGTTATCATCCATATTTTTTTCTTAGGGTTTGGTTTTCTTCAGCCTTCCACCGCCAAGCCCTCTCCCAACCGAATCAGGAATCCGTATTCTCTGGCCACAAAATCAATTGGGAAACCCAGTACATAGAGACCTCGTCTTTCTCCCTTCCAAATACATTACAAAATTGTAGGGTTTTGCATCAATTATGAATATAATTTCATCGCCTTCGGTCATCTCTGTCGTCGTCATCTTTGAGATTGAGAATCTTCGCGTCTTGGGTCCTGGCTTGAATCCTTTGGCACCAAACTACTGCATCGCCAATTATTCTCGCTAAGTCTTTGCCCCCTTTTCTTTACTGTCGTTCGATTATTTTTCTTTTCTTTTACTGTGATTTTCCCTAAAAATCATGTAAATCTTGAGCCTTAAGTCTTGATCTTTAGGGTGAGATTTGTTGTAGTTGTTGCATAGAACTCTTGTTCAACAACTGGTTTTTGTTGTTATCACTTTGTGCAAATTTGGGTAATACAATTAATACAAAAAGCTTGCCCCAAAAAGAAATAGAACGAATGGGTTCGCTTAGGCGGAGCTTGTCGAGAAGGCGGTCGTTTAGGTCTGGGGTGGATATGGATGATAGGGGATGGACTCTGCTCCATATTGGTTGTCGCAAGGGTGATCTGAAACAGGTAAATTCTTGATCCCGTTCTACTTATTTGTAATTGTAGAGTATATTGTTGGAAAAATTATTGAGCGAATTGGTTAAAATTTGGGTTTTGTTATATCTTGTTGACACTCAAATTTGGCATTGGCCTTGAGAATCTAAGTCTAATGCTCTGTTGATATGGCTCATGGGCAAGTGTATCGATCACTTGCTATATATGATTTGCTCAACTGTTCTTCTGCACAAGGATAATGATAAAGTGCCAGGATGAGGTTATTTTGCATCATCTTCTGTTCCAACTCATAGGGGAATAAAATGTCAAGTAAGATTAGGACTTTTTCAGGACGTATGCTTCAAAATTCTTATTGGAATTGATGATAGATTTATTTAATTTTGACAAGTATGATATGTTAGGTAAAGAACAAACGTCTTGGATTTTCAGACAGTATTTGTAGTTTATTTGTGAAGGGTCCATTTTGTTAGAGTATTTGAAATGAGGTTTGAGCTTTTAGGGCACATTGCTTTATCAGGCTTTAGAAATATTAAATTACAACATAAATTAAATTCCCAATTTTCATTAAAGGTCAAATTTATATGTGGATTTTATTGATGTAAGAAATCCTGATTAAGCAATTCAGATAATCAAAATTGTTTTGCTAGCGTTTGACAGGAATAGATAAAAGGTGCTTTTTCTTGAAGCTCCCACTACCTACATCCTTTTCACTTCTTGTTTTGGATTATAAAATTAGCAAAGTTATTTGCGTTCCAGATAGCAGCTGTAAGTGCGGGTCCCTTTTGGGGACATTCTTGAGTAAACATATGACCCAAATGATCACTTAAGTAGCCACCAGGAAATTAAGTAGCCACCAGGAAATGAGAATTAGGCCCCTTGTCAAAAGTAAACTATTTTTTTTAATAACTTAAAATCCAAACTTTTATTTTCCTTTAACTTTTTGTCTTCTGCTTTGAGGCCCCAAATAATTTGTTATTTTTGACAATTAATAACAAATTATTTAAAATTTTCTGTGGATTCAATTCCTTGTGCAGGTGAAGCGACTTCTCAACGAGGGAATGGATGTAAATGTTGCTGCTTGGGGTCCAAAATCAAAAGGGATTACCCCTCTTCACCTAGCTGCTGAGGGTGGCCATCTGGAGGTTATGGATGAATTGCTTGAGCGTGGTGCTAATATTGATGCCAGAACTAAGGGTGCTTGTGGCTGTAAGTAGTGCTACTCTCCCTTTTCCCTTTGGCTTGTTTTTCTCTTTTAATTGAGAAGATGAAAAACAAAAAAAGTTAAGATATATGTGCTGATGTTTTCTCCTTCCTATACATGTTTAAACAGGGACTCCGCTTCACAGTGCAGCCAAAGAGAGGAGGAGGGAAGCCGTGAAGTTTCTGGTAGAGAATGGGGCATTTTTGCCAGACGATATGTATGACTGTAGGTTTAATCCTCCACTCCATTACTGCCCTGGACTTGAGTGGGCTTATGAGGAGATGAAGCGTCTTCAGCTAGAAAGTGCATCGTCAGGGGAGAGCTCTTGCAGCTCTGAAAGCTAGAGTGTTGATGTGATCATTTTGCAGTTGGTTTGGCTATATATGTAGAATTGCACATAGACAAATAACATGTCTCTTTGTCACCATCTTGTGTTTCTTTGGTTGCTGCTGTCTTGCTTCAGGGATGCTCAGTGTATTATGTTAGTGAGGGGAGAGCTCTGAAAGCCGAGTGTTATCGCACTCAGTTTGGTGATTGGTCTTGTTATATCTATATGTGGCATTGCTCATAGACAAATACCATGTCTCTGTTTTCTGGTGGCTTACGTTTTGCATCAGAAATGTTTGATTACCTTTTGTAATGGAATGTGTGCAGAAATGTTAGTACTTTGTGTTATCGAATGTGTTCCGAACATTGTTCATAATCCATTGTTTCTGGATGTTTGATGATAATAGAGTAATTATTATTGATATTATTATGACCTACAAGTAGCTTTCGTTGTGTCTTTGAAAGTTTGATGAAATCTTTGAGGCGTGCAAATTTGATTTAGTTCTATGTTCTACTGTTAACCTTCAATTGAGTTCGCCAACTTTAAATGTCAGTCTTTGAGGCGTGGATTGGGAGAGTTGTTTTTGCAGTCATGTTCTCCTGGACTCTAGGGTGCAAGGAATTAGTGGTCGCTCACCCTTGGGTGGGTTGTTTAAAAATTATATATCAATTTCAATCAAACAAAACACATTTTCTGAAAGAAAAAGAAAAAAAAAGTACATTCTCTATTTTCCTCTTGTCGACAAAACAGAAGGGGCTTGCAGCCGTTGTCGAGAACCCATAGATTCTGGCGTTGGCGATTCTGATTCTTTTGCTTTGATTTTGGTGCTTATTTTTTCATCTCGTCGTATCAAAGATTGTAGAACGAACTTGCTTGTGATGAGTTTTCTTGTTCTTCACTTTTAGTTTGCTATTTTCTGATTTGAATCCTAACCCAGATTTGGGGAAATTAAAAAGAAGAAGATTGAAGTTTACCCAAGAAAAGGAAATTGAAATTTACCCAAATCTGGATTCATAATTCATGATGCACCAACATTAGATAACCAATATATCCAAAAAGAAGAGGTAACTCTAACATACCAACGCACCATTGAGTTATCAACCAACCAATCAACTACTGAACAATAAAAAGAGGAGGCTGTAGGCAGCAGTTGCAATGTTCCTGAGAACGTGCTGTGCCTTTTTTTCTTTTTTCAGGAAATGAGTTTTGTTTACTTGAAAATAATATAAAATAATTTTTGTTGGTGATTTTGGATTCTAAGTTCTAACTTTAAATGCCAACCCTTCTATCCTTTCCGTCTCAAAGCCCCCCGATTGCTGCAGCCTAAATGAAATTATACTTCTTTTCCTGGGTTCCTTTCACAAATGGTGCCATCCTGCAATTTTGCTTCAAACATCAATGTTCATCAATGTTGCCTTTGCTGTTCGATTGTGGAAAAAGTTATGTTAGTGTGCCTACACACAAGTAGCGCCCACAAAAGCTGACATATCGACAACCACCACTAAAACTATGCCACATGGACATCATAGTGGTGCATACGGTTTGGTTCGGTCTAGGTTTCCTTTATAGCCGAAATCGAAATCAAATCATGTGTGAAATTTTTTTGGGTTTTTCGAGAGCAATCGGGCAGCTAAAATCAGATTTCATCTTTAAGTTTGAATTAATTTATCCAACCAAAGGCACAATTATGCCATCACTGGATATAGTTCAGTTAGTTGAGTTCTTTCACCTCCACTCATGTGAGTAGGGATTTCGAAACCCTTGAATACCCTATGGCCCCGTTTGGTTCACGGAATGAATTTGATGGGAAAACATTTCCCATGTCATTTCCCAAGGGATGGGAAATGTTGATTCCTTTCCCATGTTTGGTAATGCCGGGAAAGTGATCCGGAAATATCACTTTATTTCCTTTCCCATGTTTGTTTTGAGTAGGAATGGAAAACAAATTTTGTTTAATTTCCCAATTGTACCCCTATTAAAAAAAAAAGAATACCAATAATTGTTGGATAAAAATTGTAATTATGAATTGTTAGTAAGGACAAATTAGTCAAAAAAAAATTGTATTTAATGCTAGTTTTACTTTCCCATGGGAAGGGAAAGTGAAACCCAAGGAGGAGGGAAGGATTCACTTTCCCTCCTACTTTCCCATGTGCTAGGAATCACTGTCCCATGCCTGACTTACCAAACATGGGAAAGGAATTGATTTCCCATGCCCAAGATTCCTTTCCCATGAACCAAACGCAGCCTATAAGTATTTGAGTACATCCCCCTCCCCAAATTGCTTGTACTAACACAAAAAAAATACATTCAAATCTTAACAGACATCATATGCATCGCATCATGTCAAAACTCAAACAAGATATGTAAAATCCACTAAGCCGTATGACTATAAAATTCTTGTTACTACCTAAGCTCTCTTCTCCAAGATGAGGGTCATAAGATCAAGGTAGTCGTGTGACTATAACAATTTTTAATGAGTAGAAATTTTTCTAACGTTGGACTCAAGTTCCTGAGTTTCATTGAACCTCCAACAATATTCTACATTTGAATCGAAATTCATAACCCCACATTTGTAACATGAATTCTAAGTGAAATGAATGCAAATGTACCATAGAGAAAGCATAAATGTTATGTATAGGGAGAAGTGTCTTTTGGACTTGAATTTACCTTATTGAAAACATATCGGATTTACTTAGTGACGTAGTGGATAAAATTGATGTTGAAATGTTCACCGTTGTAGTAAACCAAGACAATATGTCTCACATATAACATATCTTAATAGACGTTAGTTCATACGTTTTTGTTCATTTTGGTCCTAAACAAATCCTAGATTATTGATATTTGAATTGTAACTATATTAGTTATTAAACTTTGATGTTTTATGTCATTGAATTTTAGGATGGGTTTGATATGGTAGAAAATGAGAAAAATATGTCGCAAGTTATGAATTTGTTGTTGTTGTTGTAAAGGAAAATTAGGTATTAGACATAGATAACTTTACTTATTAGTATTTAAGACATTTGATATTTTGGTTTGGGTTTTAATACTTAGAAAAGAATTGTTATTTTGGATTAGGCCAAAGAGGAAGACCAGATTTGTTGACCCACCTTACATTAGTCATTAAAAAGACAATTATACCCTTTTCATTTAAAAACCTAACCCAAATGCGTTAGTTTCTCAGATCTCTCTCTCTCTCTCTCTCTCTCTCTCTCTCTCTCTCTCTCTCTCTCTCTCTCTCTCTCTCTCTCTCTCTCTCTCTCTGCGTCTTCTTCCTTTCTCCTCCCCTCTGTTTCGACCGACACCGACAAAACCCCCCAGCCACTGTCACGTCAGCCACCCAGCCACCGGACCGGTCAAGTTTTGACCGGCGTCGCACCCCAAGCCAGCTCCGACCTTCCTCCTACCTTTGCTGCTGCTGTTTTGCCGGAAAACCACGGTTTTGATCAGATTTTTACTCGGTTTTCCAATCCCTCGATCTCTCTCCTCCGGCCCTCAAATCCCTCGATTTTTACTCGGATTTTTAAAAGCAGAGGCGCCAGTAGAAACTGGAGCTCGGCGGCTCAGCAAAAACCCTAAACTTCACTGTGAGCATCTCTCTCTTTCTCTCCGCCTCTCTAGCCTAGGGTTTCAGATCTGTTCTATTGGTTTTAATTATTACGATTGGTTTTAGCTAATGCAGTTCAATCTTCTTTCTTGGTTAAAAATTATTGCAGGAGGTAAGTGAAAATGGCGGTGCCGCTGCTGAAAAAGGCTATCGTGAAGAAGAGGGTCAAGCAGTTCAAAAGGCCCCAAAGCGACCGCAAGGTCTCCGTCAAGGTATAAAACCTTCACATTTATCAGCTTCCAGTTCTACAACCTTCGTGTTCATTTTCCTTCCTTTTTTTTGCTTTTATTTTGTTTTCTGTTCGTGTTGAGTTATGTGGTGAAAATGATGATACTGTTGTCGCCCCAGTCTTACTTGCATCAACAGATGCAAGATGGTGATGGACGTATTCATATCTGATTCCATTGCAATATATATATATCAAGAATTAATTTGTTGCGTTTTTTTAGTGTAAAAGCAATTTTTATTGGTTTTGATGGATATGAGGATAACTTCTATGCCCTGTCTTACTTGCATCTTAAGATATCTGTTGTCATGGTTTTTGCTCTAAAGGAGTGAAGTTCGATATGTTTCAGATTCATATATTGCTATTATAGCTTTTAATTTAACCCATGGTTTCAGGTTCTGGATGCTGTACTTGGTCATAGTGATGATTTGTTTAGGCGAGCACAGTTGAAAGCCCTAGTCTCTATTCATGGCAAAGAGGTAAGCTGCTTAGGTTGGAAGTATTTATGACATGCCACTGCTTGCATTTGCCAAGATTTTGTTCATGACTACTAATTTTGGTGAAAGCTCTTTCTTTTGTTGCACAACAGTGGTAGTAATAAATGATAAAACTACTTCTTGGGGTTATATCAGGCTTTGTGATTTGTGAATGGCTGCTGAAAATTCCACAACAGTTTTACCAATTCTAATGGTTTTCTATTTTCTTTGACTTGCTTTTTCTGTCCATTTTAGGCTGGTAAGGGAGGTGAACTCACGCATGATGAGACAACAATCATCAGTGGAGCGCTTAATCTAGGTTTTTTCTATTGCACCTCTGAACATGGCTTTCTTTTGGTTTGTATTCAAATTTGAGCATATATTTTGTCATAAACTGCCTCTGTGTTTCGATATTAGTTTTAGTAGTTTTAGTACTGTGTGCCTTCTGCATTTATTAATGCATTTCTCTCACTCGTGAGAACTGTAGAAGATGCGTCGGTATTGCAGAAAACGGAAACTGCAATGCAGAAAACGGAATGTGCAATGCAAAAAACAGAAACATGAATAACCTATTTTACATTCTAGGTGGTTTTCAGTCTGATTCCCTCTCTCCCAACATGTTTTGAATAAAAAAAAACTATTTTTTTGTTTTGTTTAACTTTAGAGCTGAGCATTTTTGCCCAGGCTCAGCATTTCAGTGTCTATTTTTGTATTGCAGTTTCTGTTTCTGCATCGCAGTTTCTATTTCTGCATTGCAGTTTCTGTTTCTGCATTGCAGTTTCCATTTTAGTACTTTCATCTTGGTTCCTCCATTTTGCTTCTGATTTTTTTTTAATTTTTAAAACCGTTGATCGTTTATATAAATATTGTGTAATTGAATAAATATTACAAAATCAAGTTTGGTGTAGTGGTTTGTGAGTGAGCCCTCTTCCTTTGAGGGTCAAGGTTCGAGTCCCTTTAATGACACAAAATCTTCTTTTTTTTTTAAAAGTGAATAAGGGGCGGCAGGTGGCTGGTCGGAGGTGGCCGGCGGCGGCTGGTCGGAGGTGGCAGGCGGCAGCTTGTCGGAGGTGGCTGGCGGCGGCTGGTCGGAGGTGGCCAGCGGCGGCGGCGGCTGGTCGGAGGTGGCCGGAGGCAGGTGGTTGGCCGGTGGTGGTGGTTGGCTGGATGTGGACATGTGGCATAGTATGCTTGCCTTAGAAGGAATGGCATTGTGTGTAATTTTGATATTTTTTAATGATATTTTTGTAAAATTGGGTACTCATTTTGGTCTTTGGCCTTATGCTAATTAGATGAAATTGTATTTCTTTCTACTAAATTAGTAAACTATATTATGGTTTAAAACTAAAGCTCCCTTGTTGTAATTGGGCTAACAATGTTTTAAAATTACAAAAGATAAAATAATTGGATTTAGGCCCAAAACGGTCGAACCAAACCGTACTGTTAGGAAAAAAATGTAATAAGTAATTAAAAATTCACCCAACATAATTTCACTCTTGTCCCTAACAGACATGAGTTTTATTTAAGTACGACCCATTCAAGACAAAGTGTCTCTTAATTACAATCTCTCATTAAAAAGAGAACACCCTTTGATTCCAACATGGATTAAACTTTAAATGGGAGGTTTGTGTGTTTGTTTAAGTTTACGGCTACACCTAGGTTGATCCTAGGTTGCCTACGTACCCCTTTTGAGAGATCAAGCCATTCGTAGTTCTTTGGAGAATTTGATTGGCCTTTCAAGGAATGAATGACCCCTTGAAAGAATTTGTGGTATGAGAAATATTCACTACCAAAAAAATGAGCATTTGGGGCATTTAATATTTGCCTCTAAAAGCACTTGTAGAGGCAGATATTTTGCAAAACCGCCCCTAATGAGAAGGAGGGGCGGAAAGAGAATGGGCCCCTCATACACGCGCCCCTATTGTTAATAGGCGCAGAAAATATCAAAGATCCGCCCTTACTATTTGTGTTGCCATGTTGGCAGATTACATTAAAGATCTTTATTACAGGCGCAAACATCCGCCCCTAATACTTTCAATTATTAATTTTAAAAAAAACACAAAACACAAAAGCCGCTCAACTCAAACACAAATTTTGTGTTTTGAATTCAAAATTTACAAAAAAGATCCAAATTATTCTTCTTTCCCTCTTTTCTCTTCCATACAAAGTTTGAATTTCAAATCCACATCCACTCAACTCGAACACAGCTTTACAGAAGAAATCTCTAAGCGTTTCTTCTTATTTTACTGTAGCACACGACGCATTTCAACGATTCCTCTTTTCTGGATCAGCAACCGTTAATTAACAATATATCAACAATTAATAGACTAACATTAACCAAAATTTTAAACAAAAAAAGAACAGTTGTATAATTTGTATGAACAAACCTTGAGGAAAAATCAATCAAATGATTAAAATGATCCAAGAAATTATTCACCTCCACTTCAAATTCTTCAAAAACCTGTGGAATGTACCTGCAAAAATGAAAACTTCGAAAAGAATAAAAAAAACATGGATTAAAGAATACAAATTGAGTTTTTCTTTTCTCTATTGCAAACCTTTCTTGTGCTCTTTCTTTCACTTTCTCGGATACACCAAGTGAATATTGCAAGGGAGAAAGAATAAGAAGAAATGGGAAAGAAAAGACGACGAAGGAAGAAAAGAAGAGAGAACGATTTCAGAGCTAGACAAGAGCAAAAATGAAGGAACAAAGAGAAGAACTAAGAAAGAATGAAAAAGAAAAAAAAATGAGATGAAGGGTTGTGCGGCGCTGGAAGAAGAAGAAGAGAGAAATAGGGGAAGTGGGTGCGTTGGTGTTGGAGAATTAGGGTTTAGATTAATCTTTTTATTTATTTATTATTTACTAAAATTAGTGCCTGAAAGGAAATAATTAAATTTAAAAAATAAAAAACATTCATCCGCCCCTAATAAAAGTCATTAGGGGCCAATCTTATTCGCCTCTAATAATTGAACTTTATAGGGGCAGTGTTTACCGCCCCTATAGGTAATAAAACTAATAGAGGCATTTACTGTTCGCCCCTATTATTGTTATAGGGGCATGTCCATATTTCCGCCCCTAATAAACATTAATAGAGGCAGATCCTTATTTCCGCCCCTAATTTACTGCCCCTAATGCTCACGTTTTTTGTAGTGATTTTATGGAATGTAGATGAATGTGGTTGGACCAGGGATTCACTTTGATTTTATGGTTTTTTTATTTTTTAAAAAAAGTGTTTGGGGGCGAATTTGATTAAGATAAACCAGGGATTTTGTTTTGGACTTGCAATTGTATCTAGATTGAATTTCCAAATTGCCTATGTATCCTTGGCAGAATCAAACCGGACGTAGTTCAAAAAAAATTAATGGGTAAGTGTGGTCCATTAATTGAGAATTTGTATTTGAGATATTTGAATTTGATCTCATTGAAATTTGTATGGGTAGATGACCCATGAGAAAATTTGGAATGGTTTTGTACCATTTGGGTTTTGGCATGGTTTTGTACCACCTAGGAAATTTAGGACTTTTGTATCAATTATTTGCTAATTGGTACATTTTTAGCCTTAGAGAAATCCAGCTTGTGACTTTGAGACTTGGAGATCCAAAGAAACCTCCACGAGAGCTCTGAAGACAATGCCCTTGTTTATAGCCTCAGTTCAAAGGCTTTGAGAAGTGTTGGGTCTTGGTCTTCTCTATCTCTTTGTAAATGACCTCATCTTGCTACTTTCTTTTGTTGGCCACGGGTAGCAATGAGAAGGCAAAGTTGTGTCAAGCCTTCTCACCTATTTCTTTAACATGTGGGCTTTGTTTTGCCTGTTGCAAATTCCTTCCCATCTTGTTTGTCTTTTTGTTTATAGCACATCCTGTTTCACAAATTTACTGTAATTTCTACAAGATGTTCACACGTGAACATGTGTTACAGAAATTCTTTGAGAAATTTGACTGAGAATTTGACATTTGTTTTGTCCCCTTGACTTGCAATTTGAAAGCTTCCGCCATTTTTTATGCCAGTAACATTTGCTGTTATTTTGGGGCCAAATGGAATTTTAAGGATTCCAAACTTTTTTAGCACGAGCAGTTTTCATTTTTTTTGAGGTGGCAAAACATGTTGTCTTCGATTTCTTAATAACAGAAGCCAAGCATTTTATTTTGGTGTTGACAAAAGTTATTTCATGGCTTGTTGCAAATCATTTGGTGTTGACAGAGAACAAAGTCTGGTTTCTGTTTGTTGTGGCTTGCCAAGAATATCATCATGTGCCTTCGAACACTCAAAAGGTGTTCTAGGCACTCGATACAGTGGGGTTCTTGCAGAAGCCCATCTATATATTTTCACAGAAAACAGATCCTTGCGAGAGCTCGCTTTGTGTAAATTGTGCAGCCATCTCATCACAGAAAGATCAATTTCTTTGGCTTGCTGTTTCTTGAAATCTCTTTGACAACAGGGCATAGAGGAATTTCGCAGTACACATTCTCAAAGCCTCTATGGCTGACAACAGTGGAAGGGGACTTTGCTGATTCAACTCCAGAGAACTTGATATGAGAGCTGTTTGTTGCTTTCATAGAGAAAGGCGTTTTCAAGATGTCGGCTTCCACGCGAAACTCATGATCGACCATTTACAAAGGCTTGTTGGATTGAACTTTGCATCGGATGTTTGAGTTTTGAGCCACAAAGGAATAACCTGCACTGAGAGACACTATGAAGTTTTACAGAGAAGAATGAATTTTATACCTTACGTTTTCCTCCTCTTCTTCTCCTTGTGTAATTAGTGCTTTGAAACCCCTTTGATTTTCTTTTGCCTTTTCTTCTGCAGCCTTGCTTTCTTCTCTGATTGCTCCCGCCCTTTTGTTTCTTCCTTGATTTTTCTGTTCTTTGAAACTTTTTGCAGGACCTTGGGTATCGTTTCTTCTTGCTTCAGTATCAATTTATGAAACACTTTCTTGCTTCTCGCCTCCTCCCTTCTTTGCAGCCCTTCGATTCCTCTTTGCGTCCTCTCCGGCCTCTGTTTCTGCCTCCCCCTTTTTTTTTTCTCTTTGGTTCATGCTTTTTTGTAGGCAAGCAGGTGAGTGGCAGTTGAGGGAGACCGTTTCTTCCCAGATTGTGCCATTGTTTTGATAAATGGAGTAAAGGGAGATAACCTGCCAGGCACGATCTCAGCCTGACATTCTTTTTTTTATTTCTTTTTTATTTCTTTAAATCTCTTTTGAGAGTGAGGCTGTAGTGGGACTTTTCCTTAGAGATAAGTATATGGGATTTTATCTCTAGGCACATCATTTATTTTTGGTTGAGTTCTTTGGGCTTCACTTGGTTTAGAATTGCTTTGTTACAGCCCAAATGCCCATCCAAATTAATCTAATAGATATGAATTTTTTATTTCAACACGTACGTCTTAAATTGGTTTGGTTTGGTTAAGTTTCCACCGTAATTTTTGTCAAAACGGAACTAAACCAAACCGTATTATTGCAATTGGTTCTGCTATAAGTGAAACCGATCTAATCCGGACAGTACCCACCCCTGAATTCTGGTTCTCTAGTTAAAAAAAGGCTTATTTTTAAGTAAACCAAGTCATTTGCAGCATTTGTCCAGTTGGGCTTAAGTTAGTTTCCAAAATATCAAAGCAGAAGCAGCCAAATCAAAGTTGTTAATTTAAAGAAGAAAAAAGAAACCGAAACAATGGTCACCCGTTTTCCTATCTGTTGATTTTGTGGCATTTGTATTTCAATACCATACAAAAAGGCCACCTTCACCAGTTGCATTGATATCTCTGAACACCCTCCACGTGACATTATCAAAATGGGAGGGTTCATAATAATGACAATTCAACGACCGAATCCGTTGTATCACAACCACTTGTTTTTTCAAAAGTAGACAAATTTTCACTTTCAGCTTTAACTGATTAAATGAATTGACACAAAAATAATAAAAAAATCAAACAGCGTGGCTCATTCTGGGCAAGATATGAATCGCCACCGCTTCCAGTCCCAACGGCGTTTTCACATCCCAAATGCTCGGCGGCGCCGCCGTAACATCCACCACTAAAATCTTGCCACGACAAACAACGCACACTCTTCCGCCACCGCCGGCGATCTGATCGGCCCCTATCAGCCTCTCCGACTCCAAAATCTCCACCCACACATCCTTCTCAGGATCGTATCTTCTCAAGGCACCCTTGGCCTCATCCACCACGTACATAACTTCCTCATCCATGGCTGCCACCGGTCCTCTCCACCCTCCAATCATCCCTTCCGGCATGTCTTGCCACGTGTCCTTCTCCACATCGTACATAAGTCCCTCTTTCACGGCGTCCCCTTTGAGATTCACCATGCAGAGCTTCCCTCTCCATCCCACTGCCTCGATCGCGTCTCTGCTGAATCTCCCATCTCTAAGCCCTCTAGCTTTCTCCCACTTCCGTCCCAAGTGATCATTCGGATGCTTTTTTATTTTGGTTAAGTCCCACTTCTCCACAGAACGCGCAACGTCGATGGAGAAGTGGGACCCAATCCCACTGGCCACATAGACTACGCCGCCTAGCGCTCCAGCCGCGCACCAGCGACGCGGCGTCGCTAGTGGGGGACCAAAGGCCCATTTTTTAGCAACTGGGTCGAAAACCAGAGGGCGAGGGAGAGCCGGGAGAAGATTGCTAGTGCTGGCGGCGACGAGGACGAGGTTGCCGGAGACGGAGACGGATTGGATGGGGAGGTTGCGGGAGATGAAAGAAGGGTGGCGGAGGAAGAGGCGGAGAGGTGGGTCCGGGGTAGTGGCGGGAATGGCGTGCCAGTTGGATGAGAGCGGGTCAAAGCTGTAGAATTGGATGCAATTGGGGGAAGATGAGGAGGTCAAGAGAGCATACAAAGAGAGGAAAGGAGGGAAGGAGGAGGAGTAAATAAGGCGACGCCATGAGGTGCAAACGGAGAACAAAACGGAAGGGTGGACAAGGGAGAGGCAGACTTGGGCTACGTCGTCGGGCAGCCCGGGAAGGAGGGGCTGATGGCCGTGGCCGACGACGTCATTTTGACTCAGTCTTGTGCGTTTTGTGGGAGATCTGGAGCTGTCTGCCATAAGCAGAGTAATTTAGAGGGTTTGCCGTGGGCTTTGAGGCTTTAGATTCGGAAAGGAGGAAACTTGAAAATGCAATAAAGAAGCAAAGTGGGAAAGGTTCCGTTATGCTTTTGGCTTTACTTTATTTGAAAGATACAAAGTTTACAAAGAGTGAAAAAGAGTTTTGAAGTTCCTTGGTTGGTGCAGAACAGAAAAGGCCAGTCATAATGTCAGCACCCATAATAAAAGACAAAAGCTGACCTTTCTGTCTTTGAAAATGCGCGACCTTTTTATGTGTTTAGTTGGCTCACCAAACGACCAAAAGCCTATAAATGCCTACTTGTATTTTACTTTACTTTACACCCAAATGTTGGGCATTGCATCAAAAAGTTTCAATCTTTAATTTCTACTTTTCTCTGTTTCTCTCGTTCGATCATCTCCACAGCCATGATGGACTAAACCCAAAATTCCATCATCCAAAATAAAACTATTCATATATTCCTAAGACTCAATCAATTTTTCCCTCTAACTCTATTGCAGACTCAAAATTTGAGTCTTCAGCTTTATTAAATTTTTTAAGAATGATTTAATTCAATTTGTTTAGTTAATTTTTCTTTATAACTTCGTGGTTTATTATTTTGAACAATTTAATCTAAAATAAATTGAAATTCCACAAACGTAATTTGGGGTTGATTTTGGTGTATTATTTAACAAATGTATGGGTATTAGGGTTTGTCATCGGGTCGAACCAAAATTTACGGGCTTTTTTAATTTTTTGGCCGAATTTAGATATCAAAGGGCTTGGCTTGAGCCATCCCATCGAGCCGGGCTAGGGCACCATGGGCCTAAACGGGCCGGGCTTTTTTTATAAAAAAAATTCTTAGTCTTTTAAATATTTTTGTTACACCTTTTTTGTCAAACGGATGGATAAAGAGTCTTAAGAAAACAAAAATATAGTAGTCAAGCTCTTTTACTAAACTTAGATCAATAGCCAATATATTTTAAAAATATTATACCTAAAAATAAATCTTATGAAAATGTGTTACTTCTATTCCAAACTAGGATTGACATCATGAAAATTAAAGCAATTTGTGCCATTAGAATTAATAAAACCAAAATAAGCTTTTAAATTCTTTATACAACCACCAAATTTGAACTTGATAAAAAAAAGGGGTAATAAAAGATATAGTGTATATATTGCTTGTTTGTTACAATATTTTAGACAACATAAAAAAAACATAATTAATAACATGTGTAAACAAAATAAGAAGTTTATTTGTTTATCATACATATTACATTATTTTTATTAAGTATAAAATGAGGTTATGTAGTGCATCAATTAAATCTTAAAAAGATAAGGGCATAAACGAACGGGCCTAGGTTGGGTCTGGTCGTGGACAGGCCAAGGGTTTCAAATGCTAAGCCCAAGCCCTACATAACCTTAGAAGGCCTGGGCTAAGCGGGCCAAACCATCGAGTTGGGCCAGGTTTTGGCTTGTCTGGCTACCTACTTCGGCCCACGAGCTAAATCATGATCCCTAATGAGTATATATAGAGTTTGGGATGAGTTTTAGGGCTAGATTTGATTTAGAATAATTTTTAAATTTTTTTTACCATTGAATTTGATTTTGGACCAACATTCAGCCCTTTAGAACAATATATATATATATATATATATATATATATATTATAAAAAAAAACTGGCATTCAAAAAGTACTTTTGTATCTCAGTGACTCCATCTATATCTTGCGCTATGCATTGCTGGGGTTCAGCAAAAGTGGCTGACAAATACTACAACTTGGCTCCACTCGCATTAGGTGTTGCTCATGGATTCAAGTGGGCTGGCTGCTCGGCTCCACAAATTTTAGCCCGAATTGGAAACCTAGGTTATATTCTGGCCATATTTCTGCTGAAGGGATATACCTAGGTTGGAGGGGAGCTTCTATAGTGAGGGGAAAGTTATAAGGGGTTTATTTGAGGGGTATGTTAGAGCCGTTGGATTTCATCCAACGGTGAGTTTTTAAAAGAGGGTGCATGTAGAACCGGGTTGAAATCTGACCCGTTGGAAACCCAACTTCAGTTGAAGATATTTCCCTCTGAAAAATTCAAGAACACAGTCCTCTGTTTTTGAATGCAAAGCAAACCCAGAATTAGAAAGATCCAAAGCTCCCAAACCCTATAGTCGCTCCATTGTCATCAGCTCCTTGGGAGGCCTGCGATCTATGGCATCCTCGGTATGACGATTAATGGCTCTTATCTAGCTATTGCCCTGTTTTGATTCTATGGCTGAAGTGAAAACCCCTTCTCTTTTTCGTTCAGCACACGAGATTCCAGATGAAAGCAAAGTAGCATATCTGCTAGACGCCGCAGCAGCATTTGTTCCTCGATTGTGGTAGAGATGGAGTCTCCACTACCAAAGAGTCTTCTCTAATGTCCACCACATTCTCTTAAGCTGATTGACTTCGGAGCTCCCGCTTGAGTTTGAGAGGTAAGTTTGCTGTTGCTGGATTGATTTTATTGGGTTTGGTTTGTTTTTTGTGAGGGTGAGAAATTCGTCATTTGTGGCATCAATAATGCGTCATTTCTGCGGTCAATAATGTGTTATTCTGCCGTCAATAATGCGTCAGTTTGCTATCAATAATGCGTCATTTCCTTATGAATATTCAATATATTTAGTTGATTGTTTTTGGTGGGGGTGGGAAATTATAAAATGTAGGTAAAAGATCCCAAACTTAGGCTTAATGGCATTAGGAGTAAGCATTTGGAGAGGATATTGGGAGAAGTTCTGTAATTGCTGGTTTGAATTACATTTGTGTTCTTAGTTGAACATGTTGGTTGAAATGTTATTTTTTCCAGATTATTGCACAATAGATGACGTAACTATTATATTAAATTTTGTGTAATAATGGCTCTTACAAAAAAGCTAGGCTATGCGTCTTTTTTGTGTCAATTTGGGCAATGTTTTGTGTAAGTGGAATGCATTGATATGTTGTAATGCAATAATGATTGATTAATGAATTAATATTTGCTATGCAGTGATATAGAAGTAGTTCAAAAATATATGTGGGTAAAATGTCTGGGGGCTCAGAGAGTGATGACTGTGTAACAGCTAATGGGATGGTTTACATTCCTGAAGTAAGGAATGAGGAAACACCAGCGGTTGGGATGAAGTTCGACTCGCTTGACCTCGCTTATAATTTCTATAACAGATATGCATTCTTGGCTGGCTTTGGTATTCGACTTCATTCCAGCTTTCGGGGGACAAATAAGAAAGAGATTATGAGGAAAGAATTTGTTTGTTGCAAACAAGGTGCATACAGGAAAGATGAAACTCGGGAGAGAAAAAGACAGCGGGGAATAAGTAGATGCAATTGCAAAGCTAAGATTGTGGTTGTGAAGACAAATGGGAGCAAGAAGTATGCCATCTCTCTTTTTGCAGAGGGACACAATCATAAGATGACAGCCTCAGAAAGAGTGCATTTATTGAGATCACACCGTCGTATTTCGGATTCTACAAAAGTACTTACAAAACAATTGGGTTCGGTTAATATCCCCATTCATCAGAAGGTAAGTATTTTCGAGGTGCAATCCGGAGGAATGGATAAAATCGGTTTTATCAAAAAGGATATTTACAATCTTGAATGTAGTGTGAATGGGAAGCTGAGGAACCACGATGTTGGACTAGTGACCGAGTATTTTATGGCTGAACAAAAAAAAATGAGGCTTTTTATTTCAAGATTGAGGGAGATGGCGAAGACAGGTTTAGTCGATGTTTTTGGGCAGATGCAACTTCTAGACGGGCGTACCGGTTGTATGGAGATGTTGTTGTATTCGATACCACATTCAACACGAATCGATACGACTTGACATTTGCACCAATATTGGGAGTTAATAACCATGGTCAGACAATTGTCTTAGCATGCACATTTTTGAGCAAGGAAACGACTGAGTCGTTTATTTGGATGTTTGAGGAGTTTAAGAAAGCCATGCAAGGTGGCGAACCTAAAACGATTATTACAGATCAAGATGCGGCCATCACCAGAGCGATTTCAATAGCCTTTCCGACTACATTTCATCGGCTTTGCATATGGCACATCACATCAAAGTTCCATGTTAAGTTACCACATTCTGCTTATAAGGAGTATTGGTGTGAATTTCAGAAAGCCATATGGGATACTGACAATAAGGATGAGTTTGATGCAAAGTGGAATATTGTGGTTACAAAGGCTGGTTTGAGTGACCATCAATGGCTAAGTTCAATGTTTGATTTAAGGGAATCTTGGGTTCCAGCCTACGCACGAGACTTTTTTGCCGCTGGAATGTCAAGCAGCCAAAGAGCGGAAGGTTCTCATGCTTTCTTCAAGCAATACATATCAAGGAGAAATTCGTTGATGGATTTCATAATACGATTTGAGAGGGCACTTTCCCATCAACGTCAAAAAGAGTTAGCTGCTGATCACGTAGATGCATTTGAAGTGGCTCAATGTATTCTACCAATGCCAATGAACAAACAAATGGCTACCTTGTACACAAGGGCAATGTTTCAAAAGTTTGAGAAAGAACTAATACAAAGTACAGCATGTTTCCTAGAGCTCAAAACAGAGGATGCTTCAAAAGTTGTCTTTAATGTGAGCGAAAGGAAAAATTGGCAAACAAGAGTGGCAGAAGTCGTATATGTCAAAGATTCTGACCACGCATCGTGTAGCTGCAAAAAATTTGAATTTGTTGGGATTATTTGCAAGCACATCCTAGCATTGTTCAGAAGGGACCAGATTGAATATATGCCCGATAAATATATTTTGAAAAGGTGGAAGAAAACTGCGAAAGCTGGATTGGTGTCAGATGCAAATGGCAACGAAATTAAAGACTCTGCAGATCCTGGTCTTTTAATAAAGCGGAGTACAATGTCCCAACTTGCTTCAGATGTGGTTGAGGATGCATTAATGTGTGAAGAAGGATGTGAGCTAGTGTCAGAGACTCTAAAAAGTTTGCGGGTGAAGTTGAAGTTGTTGAAGGATGGACCAAGTAATAACGAAGTTGAAGGGTCCAGCTCTCAAACACAATATGTGAAAGACCCTAAGAGAGTAAGGTGCAAAGGAAGGTGGAAACAAGTAACGGGAGCAAAGGAAAAGCCAATGAAGCGAGGGATTCGACACTGTCGGGAGTGTGGAGACATTGGTCATGATAGAAGACAATGCCCAAGAAATTTGAACACACCGTAAGATGTTAAAACTATTTATAATAACACCTAAAATTTGAATAGTGAAATTTTTTATGTGCTTGTGTTTGGTGTTTATGCAGGACATCACCATCAAACAATGAGGAATCAACTCCAATAGATCTCAGTGACCCATTATTCGACGAATTTTACAGGATGCACGGACCTACCGAATGATTTATGTTTGTATTATAGAAAGGCCGGTTGTTATGAAGGCTAATGATCAGGTTAAGTTTTCTATATGCAGTTTTATTTTATTTGTTTGTTCATGTCCACTTATAAGCTCTTACTTTGTCCACTGCTAATTGAAATGGAAATTTGGTTGGTTTACTTCTTGCATGAAATTTGGACACATGTTAATTTTACATGTCTTCTCCCTATTTGGAAATTTTCATAGACATTTGATAAAGTATCAAATTTTGAGTTTTGTGAAGCAATGACTTTTACCATGTACAATGGGTAGTTTATGCTGAATTATGAACGAGTGACGCAGATTCATTGATTATATCACAGGCTAATGTAGCATTTCCAGCAGGGAGCTGTTGTTTCCATCAGCAGTAATGATTTCCAGCACGAATCATTTCCAGCAACACTAATCATTTACAGCATCAACCAATTTTTCCTAATGTTATGTTCTAGTGCTTGACTGGTTATTAAGATCTGACCTTGACTATGAAGCAATATTGGTGCACGATTTTGTAAACATTCGTACCTGAAGGATACTTGAAATTTGCACTATGTTGGAACACAATGATTAGAAATCAGCGTGTAAAATACAAACTACAATACAACATCTTCTATGCATGATAAGTACATTGCAGCTAATCACATTTCGAATGCTTGGAGAATATTAAAGTGCACACCAACATTTCAACTACTCGTAATTTCGCACACACAAGAAAATTACATTGCAAAGCATTTTATGTGCTCCCTCTTAGCAATATCACGATCACCCCAACCAACTGAACAATGGTAGTCATATTCACTCGGTCGTATGGGTCAGCTTTTTCCGAGCAGCTTGCACGTGCTTATGGTCACTCGTGTCCCCACTCATATAGACGAAATAAATATTCAGCAATATTTGTAATATTTTGTTATATAAATAACCCATAAATCATTCACCAAAGAATGTATAGCACATTGGCATGTAAAGTGAATAAGGAGAGTGTTACTTATGACTTACGTGTCAATTTTTTGAGAAAAAGTACGTCATCTGTTTAATGTGAAGGGACATGATAATGCGACTTTACTGATTCCCAACGCGTGGTGTTATTGACAACTTATTGAATAATATTTCAGTTTTTGCAAAATACAATGTTAGACACAAGGAATTGCAATACATAGTCCCAATAATTATATATGAAGCAAATGAAAGTAATACTTGTGTTATTATAAATTAGATAATGAACATTAAGGAAATATACTTCTAATTTGTCCCAGTTATATGTTGTTGTTTGTACTGTTTCATGTCACACTTTTTCTATCTTTCTTTATATTATATGTTTAGGGAATCCCTCAAAGCAACATATACTGTGAAAAATAAAATATTGTGTGAAGTTCTAATCACTCATATAGACTAGGACAAATATTCAGTACTATTTCAAAATTGCTAGACTGGTGTCAGGCCATCGAACGATGTGATTTGACATGATAGAGATATTTACTACGAACCCAAGACGGAGCCATATTGACAACTTATTGAATAGCGCTGACGTGTTCAAAGATCTAGATGCACGCACCCATGATGGCTTCAGAGCATTGTCCAATTATTATATATGTGGATTATTATAACAAAACAGATACGTTTACAACCTTTTATATGAAAGGAAACTAATTATTGTATTATTAAAACCTAGATAATTACTATTAGGGAAATATACTTGTGATGTTGGTTGTTGCAAAATATATAGCTAGGGTTAAGAGGAAAGTGAGTTATCTAAAGGCATTCAAATTTTTTCTTTATGAAATTCATGATTTCTAGCTTCCCCCAGTTGTATAACGTCACAAGGAGGCCGGAGTAATTTTCGGGGCTTTTTTCCAATTTTCCTACTATTTATTTAACTTTTTTCAAGATTTTTGCACTAAAAAAAGCCAAAATAATCGCAAGATGACACCTGGCGCAATCTGAGCGCATCACCTTTCACCACTTGCACAAGTGTACGTCAATACACATGGCCACATCCTTGGTTTTTACCCTAAATTCTTATTTTATTGTTTTTTCTTATGAAATTCATAACTAAATACACAAAAATGATAAAAATGTTCCGAAAATTGATACGAACTCATTGACACTTCATCTTCCTTACTGAATTCCCCGTTTCATGGTTATTCATTTTAAAAGACAATTTCGAGCATTCACGGGAGATGCTTGTTGATGTAGGTTATCTAGGTTAAAGTTAACAACATATATAGCTAGGGTTAAGAGGAAAGTGAGTTATCTAAAGGCATTCAAATTTTTTCTTTATGAAATTCATGATTTCTAGCTTCCCCCAGTTGTATAACGTCACAAGGAGGCCGGAGTAATTTTCGGGGCTTTTTTCCAATTTTCCTACTATTTATTTAACTTTTTTCAAGATTTTTGCACTAAAAAAAGCCAAAATAATCGGAAGCTGACACCTGGCGCAATCTGAGCGCATCACCTTTCACCACTTGCACAAGTGTACGTCAATACACATGGCCACATCCTTGGTTTTTACCCTAAATTCTTATTTTATTGTTTTTTCTTATGAAATTCATAACTAAATACACAAAAATGATAAAAATGTTCCGAAAATTGATACGAACTCATTGACACTTCATCTTCCTTACTGAATTCCCCGTTTCATGGGTATTCATTTTAAAAGACAATTTCGAGCATTCACGGGAGATGCTTGTTGATGTAGGTTATCTAGGTTAAAGTTAACAACATATATAGTTAGGGTTAAGAGGAAAGTGAGTTATCTAAAGGCATTCAAATTTTTTCTTTATGAAATTGATGATTTCTAGCTTCCCCCAATTGTATAACGTCACAAGGAGGCCGGAGTAATTTTCGGGGCATTTTTCCAATTTTCCTACTATTTATTTAACTTTTTTCAAGATATTTGCACTAAAAAAAGCCAAAATAATCGGAAGCTGACACCTGGCGCGATCTGAGCGCATCACCTTTCACCACTTGCACAAGTGTACGTCAATACACATGGCCACATCCTTGGTTTTTACCCTAAATTCTTATTTTATTATTTTTTTCTTATGAAATTCATAACTAAATACACAAAAATGATAAAAATGTTCCGAAAATTGATACGAACTCATTGACACTTCATCTTCCTTACTGAATTCCCTGTTTCATGGTTACGCTATATTAGTATTTTATTATTATTTACCCTACATTATTATTATATTACTTTTTAGCCTCTACATTTGTTAATTATATTTACTCGAAATTATTATTTTTATTGTTATTTTGAGTGAGAATAGACCATTTCTGGTGTTAATCAGTTTCTCTCTTCTTCAATTTGTTAATTTTTTTTCCTTTATTAGGGTGAAGGGATGTTTTGAAAAATAAAAAGAACAAATTACATTCCAAGTATTGTATAACATCAGAAAAAAGTCCATGAATAACCCATTATTTGTATAGCTTAATTTACTGCATCCAAACATTTCATTCATTCATACAAAATTGACGAATTACTGACGACTGACATAATGGTCCCATAAGATAGTTTTACATTGCAAAGCATATTATTTGGTCCCTGTTAGCAATACCACGATCACCCCAACCAACTGAACAGCCGTAGCCGCAATTAGTCAGTCGTATTGGTCGGCTTCTTCCGAGCAGCTTTGACGTGCTTATGCTCACTCATGTCACCACCATCGTCTAGTATCTCTCTCACAGCATCAGGGGATACATAGTCCCAATTATAACTTGTATGAGTAGTTGCCGCAAATGCTCGGAAATTTTCGAATCCTTCGTTGAATGCCATCTCCAGTTCACTATGGTGCTCTTCGCATCGCATATGGTTCATCAAACAACCTTTAATTTCATCATTCATTACTGTATCCAACTCCTCTGCTTTCAACTTCCTTGTATGACTCAACTTCAAGTACTTGTTCTTTTGGGAGAATGCTTTGTTAACTCTAATGTTAAGATCAGCCAGAATGGCCTCGTCTTCAACACATTTCTCGTGCCACGAATTGATCAGTCTGGAATTATAATCTAGCTTGCTACTGACTGCATGTATTGCTTCTAATGGATCATCGGAGTCCCCCTCACTCCCAAATGATGTTGAAAATGGAAGGGGTCGGCGAGTACGACGTGGAAATGGAGCCTGCAACTCCAATTTTTCATATTCGACTGTGTTGTTGGCGCCTGAAGAGGATGACATGCTTGAATAATCCTATTTGTTTTTAGAGGATGAGGATTGCATATGCAATTTCGTTTGAGGAAAGGGACATAGCTTTATAGACCAACATACCAAAGCTTGCGTGTAGTCAACATATGTACTTTATTTCAATTTTTAAAAAGAGGTGTCAGGTTTTGCTTTTCAAGCATGTCAACCTCATCACCACTGTCAGTGGCTGAAAGAAACTCAATGGAAGTGACATCTAGTTAGTGAACCCAACCACAGTGGTTAGGATTAAACTTAGATTGTATCAGACAAAAAATTAATTTATACATTGTCAACCAAATGTTTTTTGGCGGGAACCTTTTTATTGGTATTACTATCACATCCTTCATAGAAACTCTCCCTCCACGAAAAACGGACTCCTCCACCGAATCTCTCTCCATCGACTGAAACTCTCTCCTCCACAGAAACTCTCTCCCTCCATAGAATGGATTTACTAACCAAGTTTGATGTCAGCATAATAAACACCCCTCCAAACAAAGACCGCCTTCGACACGCAAGTGAGTCACCAGACAAGCAGTGTCACATTCCTAGACAGTATGACCATTTTGTTGGAAGTTTTGAGTCTGAAAGGGTTCTTGGATTCTGGAAGGAGAGGCATCTTCAACTTGGTGATGAAATCCAAAGGGCAAGGGCACGTTTGGAATTTGTTGAAGGCCAAATTGAAGATGACAAAAGGCAGGCCAATCTGGATAGGGCGAAGTTGCAGCGCATGAAGCGTAGACACAAACGACTTCGGAGTGTAGCTGTTCAAAAATACAAGAACTCATCTAATGCAGTGGAGTCAAAGAAGCGTGTGATGCAAGCTGGATTCGACTACTTCCGGTCCTATGCAAAACTCGTCGTACCCGGGTTTGATTGGTCATCTATTACCTTTTCCGACGTTAACAAATATACTCACCAAGGGAAGTAACCATTTTGGTTATCGTGTTTGAGCAGAGGCAAATCAGTGGAATTGGAATTTTCGTTCAACTCTGCTTCAAACCTATTTTGATGCTTACTATTATGGAAGATTTCAACCTTCATATTTTGATGTCTTTAATGATGAGAACACGTGATGCAACGTGGCCATCTACTTCAGTCATATGTTGCTGCCATGGCCATTTTTGTGTGATCACGTATCAGATTTGGACATGGTTGCATCATATGCAATGTTGCCTTTATTTATTATATGTTAGGGCAAGGTTTATGGAAAAGCATTTGTGACAAGGTTATGTTATTGTTTTTTTGTACTGGTTCATCTCCTACTATTATTTTCTTCCTTTATATTATATGTTTGTGGAATCCCTCAAAGTTAACATATACTGTGAAAAAAATGCAGAGTGAATATATAATCACTTATATAGACTAGGACAAATATTCACTAATATTTTAAAATTGCTTGACTGGTGTGAGGTTTTTCAAAAAAGTATGGCATTATTTTATGTGATTGGACATGATGGATTTTTTGTACTGATTCCCGATGGACTACTTATTGAATACCTGTGACGGTTCATAACTCTAGACGCAGTTGCATATGGACGACTTATTGAATACTTTTGACGTCTTCAAAGCTCTAGGCGCAGTTGCAATGATGGCTTCAAAGCAGTGTGCAATTATTATATATGTACATTATTATAACAAAACAAAAACAGATTATGTTACATCCTTATATTTGAAAGGAAACTATTTCTTGTCTTATTACAAATTATATAACGAATATTAAGGAAATATACTTGTTAAGAGGAAAGTCAGTTCTCTAAAACAATTTGGATTTTTTCATTGCGAAATGGATGCTTTATAGGTTCATCTAGTTTTATAACGTCACAAGGAGGCCGGAGTAATTTACGGGGCATTTTTACGATTTTCCGACTATTTATTGCAATTTGTTCAAGTTGTTTGCACTAAAAAAAACCCCAAATAATCGCAAGTGGACACATGGTGCGATCTCAGTGCATACCTTTTACCACTTGCACAAGTGTACGTTAGTTGCAACCAAACATTCTTGCTTTTTACCCTAAATTCTTATTTTATTGTTTTGCCTTACAAAATTCATAACTAAATACACAAAAATGATAAAAAAAAACTTCCGAAAATTGCTACGAATTCATTGAGGCTTCATCTTTCTTACTGAATTCCCCGTTTCGTGGTGACGCTAAATTATTATGATATTGTTCTTTACCCTAAATTATTATTATATGACTTTTTACCTTCTATATTTATTAATTTTATTGACCCTAATTTTTTTTTTTTTTCTAATTTTGTTATGCGAAAAGACCATTTCAGGTGCCAATTAGTTTCTCTCTTCTTCAATTTCTTAACTTCTAATTTTTATTAGGGTTAAGGGATGTTTTGAAAAAGTAAATGAAAAAAATACATGTCAACCATTGTATGGCATCAGAAAAAAATTTGTTTAGGATATGATAAGTGGGAAAATGTCTTTTCCAAGCACTGGTGAACAGACAGCTCACTCCATGCACGCCTTTTCGTTTACCAAATATTAAGATTGTAGTTGGCCAAAATATCTATGTCAGTAAAATGTCATAGTACCCATCTATGATGTCAGTAAGCATTCAAGTATACAAATATATATACGTAGATTTATATATAAAACGGTTTATGACTGCACAAACACCAGACAAAATACATTAAAACCCAACATTTGGCCAACGTAGCCAGCCAACGCAGAACTGAAGAGAAGCAAGTCCAGAAAGCATAAAAACCTTAAAAACATACTACAACTAATTATAAGGGTATGGATTCCCTGGCACAACATACACACGCATTACCTTGAACCAAAAAACACTTTCACGGTGCCATTTGCATCGATTGCAACAAGTCCAGAACGAAGGATTTATCTTTGCTTCAGTAGGCCAGCCTTCAATAACAAAACACCATTCGTTGTTGTTACAAGCGCTGCAATGATTGAACTTAATCTTCCCATAGTAAAACATATCTACGATATGTCTTCCAACATTCCAAACTCGGCTTAATCTTCGTCTCAAAGCATCCCTGGTTCCTTTCATATCAATGTTGTTACGTTGATTCAAAGAACACAAAAATTCTAATGCATCCTCTTTTGACTGACCAATTCCAGACATGCCAAGTAGTCCAACTATATATGCCGCTTCCATATGGCCTGCCGTGGCTGCGATGCGCATCCCATACAACGCTTCCACGTTACCCTGCATGAAAAACACTTCGAATGCCTCTCTAAATATCGACTCAGGGTTCTCGCAAGCTCTGCATTGTTGAAAGAAAAGCTGGACCGCAGGATTATCATGGTACCAGCTAGGATGGTCTGGATACTTAGCCATTGAAATGGTGTTCCACACTTGTGGAGTGTTTGCCAACGTCCGGAATAATGGGCACACAGATGCCATACGGAAGAGATCTTCCGAAGATTGGGTTGCCACGTATAACATCACTTTAAACCAAGCCAACTCCGGGATGAAGGCTTGGGGCATCTCCAAGTGGATATGCTTCCTTCTCTTTCCTCCGACTGTAGTGAAATATTTGGAATTCATGTGTTTCTATTTTTTTGGAATGGAACGATTTGAGGAGTGGAAGAGGGGAGAAATGAGAATAGATGGGGCTTTGGTTCTGTTATAGGGTGTGTTTGTTGTACCGTTTGGAAAATGTGTTTCCACTTGAGGTTTTTCTCACTTGACCCTTTTTAAAGAAACTGAACCAACACCCTAAAACTAGAGAAAACAGGAGAGAAGGAAAATGTCATCGAAATGCGAAGTCAGACAGTCAAAAAGTAAATTAAGAACCTATATGCATAGCCATTTTTAGGATTTTCCCGCCCTTTTTATGTCAATGAAACAAATGTGACGCATTACTGACTAGTCACAGAACGTCCTATCACATAACTTTTCATTTTCCCACACCGAAATACAGTAGTAATGTTATTAAAATGTGATGAATGTTTATCCAACTAGTTGGTTTAATGAAATATAATGAAAATAATATAGGGTTTAGGGCAGTTTCCCCCCAATTTTTGGGTTTTGGTAGTTAAATATTATATTGGTTTATGGGGTAAACGGTGCCCCATATCTGACGGTACATGTGTCGAAAGCATGCCCAACCCACCCACGGACAGAAAAGAGGATATAATCGCATTTGGGCAGAGATGAGAGAGCTCTGAGTCCGAAGAGGTTTGAGTGAGAAGATCTGAGTGAGAAGGTATGAGTCCGAAGAGGTTTCAGTGAGAAGATCTGAGTGAGAAAAGGTACAAGTGAGAAGATTCAACATGTCTTCGTCTTCATCTGCCGCTCAAACAAAGAGGTGTCCGTACTGTGGAGCTGCAATGGTGCTTCGGGTTTCAAAATCAGAGAAAAATCGAGGGAAGCCATTTTGGAAGTGCCTAACCTCCTATGTAAGTTTTCATTTCCAGAATATGTATGTGGGTGAAAAAAACCTTGGTCTAACTCTGACACAATTATTTTGCATATATGATGCCTGCAATTAGGGAGCCACCAGTTGCAATGGATTTGAATGGGTTGATGTAACTTCCGCTCAAGCAGAACAGCCAGATGACACGTATGATGCTACGGTGCTGAATATGCTGAAGTCCATTAAGGACTTGGTATTAGTTTTATTACTTTTATCAATTTTAATATTATTTGTTCTTTTAATGACCAATTAAGTGCACAGTTTCAAGGATTGTAAAAGTTCTCCCAAAAAAGACATGTTGCACGCACCACCAATGAGTTTTCAAACCCATTTTGTAATATTTGTTCTTGAATTAGGTGGATTGGCATTGAGTTTAAATTATTGTTCTTGAAATAGGTAGATTGTTTATTGGCATATACTAAAGGTTTATTGATTGTTTACTGCATGTATATCGCATGTTATAGCGCGGATATTGGATGTTTATTGAAGGTTTATTGATTGTTTACTGTATGTATATCGCATGTTATTGCTCGGATATTGGATGTATATTGAAGGTTTATTGATTGTTTACTGCATGTGTATCGCATGTTATTTATCGAATATTGGATGTTTATTGAAGGTTTATTGATTGTGTACTGCATGTGTATCGCATGTTATTTATCGGATATTGGATGTTTATTGAAGGTTTATTGATTGTTTACTGCATGTGTATCGCATGTTATTTATCGGATATTGGATGTTTATTGAAGGTTTATTGATTGTGTACTGCATGTATTTCGCATGTTATTGTCTGATATTGAATGTTTATTGAAGGTTTATTGATTGTTTATTAGTAGGAAGGACAACTATTAAGTAGAATTTCCTAATCGATACGACTCCCTTATGGATGGTGAAATTAGGGACTGATGTATATTGCATGTCTATTGCGTATAGATTGCATGTCTATTGCGTGTATATTGCTTATCTGTTGCCTGTGTATTGTTGTTTATTTCCTTCGTAACCAATAAACAATCAAGACACACGCAATAAATGTACGCTATGCACCCAATAGACAAGCAATATAGACGCAATAGACAAGCAATATAGATGCACCAATATACATTACTTTTATGCTACTGAGCTGCCCAAGACCAATAAAATAAAGAAAATCAACGAATTTATTAACCGATTATAAAGGAAAGAGGGATTCAAACCCGATGGGCGGTACGGAACCAATAGGAAGTTTTTATAGCATTGCAGATGGGAAATGTTTATTGAAGTTGTATTGAGGTTTATTGACGGTTTACTGAATGTTTACTGAAGGTTTACTGCATGTATATCGCATGTGTTTCTATAAACAGGGCATGGTTGAATAAAACATTGGAGGCGAGGGCATAGCCGCCTATTTCCCTTACAGAATTACAATCAATACACACGCAACCCATTGCGATTAAGTAGCATGGTGAACGGCTTAAAGATTGGGATCTGATATTTGGAATGGTGGCTTGGATAAATCATGACATATTACTTTGCAATAATGTAATACACTTTAAAAAGCCATCAGTCATTGTTCACATATGCAGTCTTCCAATCCCAATTCAACTTATTGGTTAAGGTTATGTAAATGTTGTGAAGGAGTTAGGGCAATATTACAGAGATGTTTGTTTCATTAAATCCAAAAAAACTTTACACTCCAGATGCACATTCTATGTATGGGAATGGCATGTGCCTAACTTCAAAAACGCATATGCCTATCCATTTACATTTGCCCACGTGCACTAGATTTACAGATCCATTTACTTTTCTCCTCACTAAGCCTCTGCATCTCCATTTCAGATTCTTCATTTTTCTGTCTATGCTCTGCGTCTAGCTACTATATACATTTAGCCTAATATGAGAATAAACGTAGCGTAGTATCACACTAATCAAAATGAAAGCATTTATCCGCTATAATAATATTTTGGTTCTAATTGTTGTCAAATAACTTAAACTTAAAATTAAGTACAAAAATACACTAAGATTGAGAAAGACGAAGAAGAATTGAGGAGCAGAGGTAGAATTCGAAAAGGAGCCGTGGATCTGTATTGTGTATTTACATGACTTTCAAATTGGAGATTTCCAAAACCAATTTAATCATCCCGTACCTAAACCCATTTCAACCACTATCATGGCATGTAAGCATCTCCCCGTAATATCTCTGCAGCCAACTTCAACCGGAAAAAGGGCATGTTCTGCGAGGTGCAAGTAGCTAACGGAATCTCAGCGCTCAAAAGCTCAATGTACTTCAACACGAACATGCCACAATCGCCTCTGAAGCAAATCAAGAACTCGATCAATTCAAGTAATGACATTGTAACGTAATTGACAATTTCAAGTAATAAAATTAAATAAAAAGTTGTGCTCACTGATTAGATTGTTGTGGAACATCCACACGTTCTATTGGCCATGGACACTACCAATCTCTGCTGCAGTCGTTTGCATAAACATCTTCTTCATAAAAGTCGATGGAGTTGAGAAGATTTGGAATCGTAATTGAAAGCGGGGTGAGTTCTTCCTTTAACATCTCATCTGGAATAAGTGAAACCATTGAATCGTACACTTTGATTTCACACTTAACCAGATCAATCATTAGAGCCACCCAATGCTTATACTTCGTCAACATACAAGGGGCATACACCTTATACGCGTTCTGCCAATCCAGCCCACACGCCGGAACCTTGCCATTTACAACGTTCACTAAACTGTTTCTAATTTTCCACCCAACCTGCTCTTTTTTTCTTTTATTATCCGCAAAGCAAGTATGGATGTGATTCTGTGAAATAGAAAACAATCAATGGTTAAACACCTCCACAAAGCAAGTACGGATAATTTGTAATTATGAACTGCACTTGGTCAAGGCCTATGACATACCATGAAAAATACATCGGTTGTTGTCCAGTTCGATATTTGTACAACCTCCAAATCTTGTTGTCGCTTCCGGATGAGATACAACCCCAAATCAATGTGCTGCACATGTTTTTCTGGTCAATCTCATAATCTATGTACATTAAAACAAATGCATAATCAATTAAACTTACATCTCCTGTCAGCCAACCGTCAGCTTTTACGAGGGAAGCGAAGAATTCAATCTCAGCTTCCACGTGGCCAAATTGCATCACTAAACTGTGAATATAACAAAGTTTTAGATCACAACAATTTAAAAATATATACACTAATGCCTTCTATCTCAAAAAACAAGGGACTTACTTTGGGTTATGGCGCCATTCCCAACAAAGTTTCAGCAATTTCACCATATCATCATGCGGAATCGCCTTCATTGGGTCTAACATCTGAAGTCGGGTTGTCTCTGGCACAGTTTTTTTCACCAATTCACTAGCTTCAAGGATCTTCCACATAGCAATAATCCTCTTCCTCTTTCGTAATTGGACCGCTTGTTCCACAGCTTTACTTTTATCATTCAACCAAACGTTCAACTCAGATAGCACAGCTGTAGGTTGATCCAAATCAATATCCCCGAGAGTAAACTCAACAGTTGTCCCCGCTGTGCTCTCGCCAATGTCATCACAAACCAAAACAACTTCATCACCATCTTCCTTACATTCCTTTATTTGCAATTCCTTTTCCTCACTTCTCTTTCTTTTCACTTCCTTGCCCTCCTTTCTTTTTCTTTGCGGATCCTCTCCATCACTGCTTTTTCTTGGCAGTTCCCCTCTGTCACTGCTTTTTGTTTGCAGTTCCTCTCCCTCACTGTTTTTTCTTTTCACTTCCTCTCCCTCACTGCTCTTTCTTTGCAGTTCCTCTCCCTCATTGCCTTTTCTTTTCACTTCCTCTCCCCCACTGCTCTTTCTTTGCAGTTCCTTTCCCTCATTGCTTCTTCTTTTCACTTCCTCTCCCTCACTGCTCTTTCTTTGCGCTTCCTCTCCCTTGCTGCTTTTTATTTTCACTTGCTCTCCCTCACTTGTTTTCCTTTGCGCTTCCTCTACCTCACTTGTTTTTCTTTGCACTTCACCCCCTTCAATCCCCTCCTCGTCCTTTTCCTCTCCCTCATATCTGTTACTTGGCCCTTCATCCCATTCACTGTCATCCATTTCGTAAGATCCCTTAAATAGATGTGAGATGGCACAACGATTCGTCCTCTCTTTCAGTAAAGCTAGGTCCCTCCTTACTTCCTGCTCAAACTGAGGACCTAAACAGTGGTCCAAAAGTTTTTCCATCCGTATGACCTTTAACTCAAGAACGTCATTTTCCCGCTTTACTTGAAACAACTCGGACCTCAACAAGCTTACCAGCTTGTTCAACTCATCAAGATCAGCACATGAAGAAGGATTTGACTCTGCCGAGACAACAGCAGGGCGATCCTGTGGCCAACTCCAATATGATTGTCTCATTTCCTCTTCACTCGGACGTAGCGCCCGCAACTGAACTGACTGTTTCAGAATACAGACAATATTCATATTCAATCATTCTACTTTATAATTTCATTGAATCTTATAAACAGTTTCAAGGGCTGCAAACCAAACCTCTTTGCTCTGGAAAAAATAATTGTTCAACTTCCTCATCTCGGGCATAGACGTAGTCGTTCTCCATCGCAAAATACGCGGGACAGCTGTTGGATCAACAACCTTGCAGTAATTCAGGTCCACCATTCTAGGAATTAATTCATATACCCAAATCTACACAATTCACAGGACAAAAGTCATTATTTAAGTTTTAAAGTTCACAAAGCATAACTGACATGAACATTATTACCATGTACCTGGAAAGCATACGTGAAACCTTTAAAACTCCACCCACCCCTTTGCACTTCACCATGCTTATGCTTCTTGCCCTTCTCATTTTTCCGGCTTGTTCCCGTTACCTTACTTTTCCCCTTCTCTCTTCCCTCTTCATTTTCAAAGCTTTTCATATACTTTGTTGGTGCAGAAAATAGACTGTCTTGGGTTTTGTCAAACGACACCGAACCCCACGGATACCTGTTGAACGCATCCAAGTCCTCTACAAGGGTCAGGTAATTTACATTGATGTTCAAATGCTTGTCCCTCCCAAAACCACTAACTCAGCAAAGTAAACAAGAGCTAGCTTGTAGACGTCATCTCTCTCTTTGCACCTCAGAAATGCTTCTTCTAAAGCATTACATGTAATTCCTTCATCTATAAAATATCTTTTCTGAAGTCTAATTTCAGCACTTTCTCCACTGGAAACTTCAGGCACTTCCCCAAAACGAAGCCCCGAGATCAAACAGAAATCCTGACGAGTAAACTGAGCAACGTCGCACCCTATTAAGAAACTCAGTCCATCCAAGTCTTTCACACCCTGCCCCGCCACTCGACGCAACACAACTCCATGCACAATCTGCCCGCTAAACTGAATCTTGTCTATATTCAGAAGATGGCCAAGGCATGATGTCTTGAATTGTTCTAATTGTTCCGCACTCAACTTCGCTCGAATTGCAGCTAGGGTTGAATTTGCATGTGAGCAGTTGTTCACCCGTGACGCATATGCCTCTGACTCTGGCCATACCAGCTGCACGTTGGATCCCATTTCCTAAAATACAAGATGAAATAATGTTAACACATATACTACCACCACGTATTTGCACAATAATATTGGTATTTAGTATTTACATAACTAGTCAACCAGGCACATTACAAATTTTATGAAGTACATGCGCATAGGGATTACTGATCACAGCCTTTAACATCATCAAAGCAATATGACAAATTTTGTGCAAATACCTGTTAATGCAATGATTCTGTGAATTACAACCAATAGCATGTGTTTTATTTTTGGATACAAACTCCAATCAATGGTTGATGCATGAGTGAGTGTGAGTGCAATCTAGGCAAGTTCTGCACTTCACACACATGACAATTATTGTCATCTCATACACAACACAAAATAAATAAACAAATAAGAAAGATAGTGGAAGGAAGTAAAGCAAAGCATCTGCTCTGCTATCTGCTTGCTAAGCCATTGCCACATCCTTCTTTCTTTCTAGCTTTTTCTTCAGTCAGCCACTATGATCATGGATCAACCTTCATTTCAAATGCTTTGCACTTTTATTCATGACTTTATTATTATATCTTCTCATTTTTCACAGGCAAATTTAGCAACAAGGGAAATAATATTTATTTCAAAAAATATATATATTCTAGCGCCAGAGATATGTTATTGACATGTTATTAACATGTTATTGACTTGAGGGTCTCCTCCAATTCAACACCATTATCTTATTCATATCATTATTGATATGTTATTGATGCATTATTGACATGTTATTGACTTGATTTTCATTCATTTTTTAACATATACACAAGCAAAAATTAACATGCAAGTGAAGCACAAGGAAGAGATGCCAAATCCAACAACATTGATGGTACAAATTGGGGAAAACCTTTACTCTAACCCTAAACTCAAATTCCATAAATTACTCACCAAATGCTGGTTATTGAACAATCGCAAGGTGTCTGTGCGGGGTCTTTGTGCGGCTTTGCTCCACAAATGGAACCTATCACTTCCAACGACTACGGATTCTCTCCTTCCCCTTCCACTGCTTCGCCTATTCACTGTTTCGGAATCCACGCCTTTGCCCCTTCCACTCAAAATAAATACTTTTTAAGGGTTTAGAGAAAGGAGTTGCGTTCAACCGTTGCCTTCAACCATCATTTACCGTTGCCTTCAACCGTCGTTAACAGTTGCCTTCAACCTTTTCTCAGAGCTTAGCGGTTTCTCAGAGCTATGGGTTTTAGAGCGATGGGTTTTTTCTGTTCAAACTTCGAACTTGCCTCTTTTTTTCATTTTTGGAACCAACTTGAGTGCTGGATATTAAATTCGGGTTTGGGTTCCTCACCTACCCGATTGCAAAAGTTTATCTCAATTCTCCCTAGCCCTTAGATTGATCTGATGGCTATAAAGTGAACCCCTTATAACTTAACACTTATAAGTTTCCACTCACTATAGAATCAGCCAGGTTGGAGGAGTGTTTTTGGGCTAAAAGTGAAATTTTAGGTTTTGGCCCTATGGGTTGGAAACCGAAAATTGGACAATTTAGCCCAAGAAGCTCCTCCAATGCTTGTATTTGGACGAGTGGAAATTTGGCCCATGCAGGGTTTCGGACATAATTCTGTTTAGGATTTGCCCCGGATTGGAAAATTTGTGGGGCCCAATTTGCAGCAAAATCCAGCCCACATGAAGGTGAAGGAGGGTGAGCCCCGCATTCGCAACATTTACGACCATTGAGGTAGTAGTTGGTGACGCATGTGGCCCATATGAAATGGACATTGAAATCGGACGACCCCTTTGAACAACTTTGTTTGTTTGTTTTTTATTTTTAATAAGAATAAATTCCCAATGGCTACATCTTCATCAACAACGATGATTAAATCTAAGAAATTGCAATGAGAAAAAAACCATATCCAATGGTTGGAATTAAAATCCAACGGTCAAATTAATATTTTTTTAATTAATCTAAATTAGATCAAATGCCAAAATCGTCCCAACTCTATAAATACCCATCCATTTGTTAAATAATCCACCACAATCATTTTTTACTTTCTCATCCTCCTTTTATTCTTGTTGGAGATGACCCCAAAACCCCAAAGATGTATGAATGGAAAATCACAAGAAGATGAACCATTATGCAAAGGTTGTGTTTCTATTACTTAAGACGGGGGTTGTTGGCACCAATCAAGCAAACGACACACATTTTGGTTTCTTGTGTAACAAAAGTTTTTGGAAATTGATTGGGCATGGCTGGACCCGAACTGCAAACAATGCAAGCCATTGCTTCTCAATTTAAGATCATCAACCAACAATGTTCTCTTTGAAGACATGTCACTAAGGACAATTCAAGGCCTGCAAGTGGCTCCAACTCCAATCTTGAATATGTGGTTAGCCCATGGCTCCCCCATTTAAGATGTTTGAGCTCCTGGTCAAGCTAAATTGTGAGATGAGGAAATTTTGTTATTGCCTTTTCTCGAATATACCACTTCGACTTGCTAGGAAGTTGACCTTTTTTGCCAATACGGAAATACTCATACTTTCCATGTCGAGTCTCGCGAATCTTTTGTTCTAAGATACAATCCTCCTGTAAAGGATCTTCTCATTCAATCTTTAAGTCATCAACTGATGGAAGGCGTGTGTCTTCATCGGGAACATCATCAAGTAGAGATGGGTCAAAAAGCTTAAGATTCTCAGCATTGATGATCGAGTACATATGCATGTATGGTGGTAATTCAAGTTGAAAGTCATTATCACCAATTTTTTTGATGATCTTGAACGGTCCATAACGAATAGGCTTCAGTTTCTTGCCTTCACCGGTTAGCCTCTCCTTTCCAAGGTGTAACCATACTAGGTCACCTTCTTTGAAGTTACATGGCACACAATGCTTATCATGGCGAGCTTTATATCGTTGCTGAGAACATTTCAGTTGTGCCTCCACTTCAGTATGAATCTTTTTGACTTGTTCGAGAAATTTTTGTGCTTGAATATGTTCTTCTTCTTCTTTCCCACTTAATGGCTGGTCACTTATAGTGAATGCTAAATTAAAAGGACTCTGGGGTAAATAACCCAAACAAACCTCAAATGGAGATTTGAGTGTGGAGCCATGAATTGCTCAGTTAAAAGCAAATTACAAGTAAGGGAGACTTTCATCCCAAGTCTTCGGATGCTTGGAATTTTAACCCCTCAACAAGTGTACCATAGTCCGGTTTACGACCTCCGTTTGCCCATCTGTCTGTGGATGAAATGCAGTGCTTCTTTTCAATATGGTATCCATCATTCCCCATAACGACCTCTAGAAATGGCCTAAGAATTGACTGTCTCTGTCAGAAATAATCGATGTAGGTAAGCCAAAATGCTTCCAAACATGTTGGAAAAATAACTTAGCAGCTCCTTCTCTAGTAATGGTCTTCTTGCATGGAATGAGAATCACCATCTTACTGAAACGATTTACCACCACAAACAAGTAGTCATTTCCAGACTTGGTTTTAGGTAATCCGCCTAAGAAATCCATCGAGATACTATCCCAAGGTCGGCTAGGTACTGGTAATGGAAGATACAGTCCTAACTTTCTGTTGGAAGGCTTCGATGTGTTGCATAGAACACAACCTCGAATGTATCGTGAAACATCAAGATGCATCTTTGGCCAATACACATAGCGACGAAGATTCAATAAAGTCTTCTCAACTCCAAAATGTCCTGCTACTTTGGAAGTATGAGCCTCACCATCTTCTGGAATGCACAATTGTGTTCCCTTGTACATTAGTTCATCTTTCAATTGGAACTCACTAGTTTTTCCTTGTTGTAGCTTGGCATAGGCTGAGTTGAAATCAGTATCTATGTCATACCCTTTGGCATATTTCGAAGGAACAATGGGTTGGATTGGCATAGCCACCAGCAATGCGGAACTAACTGGTGTAGGTGGTCTAGATAACATATCTGCTAACTTATTAGTTGCTCCTTTCTTGTACTTTATCACGATATTGAATTGTTATAAGTAAGACATATGGCGAGCTTGCTGCAACTTAGACTGTGTAGTTAAAAACTGAAGAGGTTTATGGTCTGAGTGAACTACAACTTCTTTTCCCAACAAGTAAGCTCTCCAATGCTTCATTGCTTGATGCATTGCATACAGCTCCTTGTCATAACTCGGATAATTCAATACCAGTCCACTAAACATCTCAGAATGGTATGCAACTAGTTTCCCATCCTGAAATAATACGGCTCCCATGGCATAGTTTGATGCATCTGCTTCTACTTCAAATGGTTTCTACAGATTCGGTAATGCTAGTACTGGGGCCTCTGTAATCTTTCACTTCAACAATTGGAAAGATTCTTCATGGTTTCTCGAACATTCAAACTTTTGATTGGCTTATGTAAGAGAATGTAAGGGTGCTGCAATTTGTGAAAAGTGCCGAATAAACTTTCGCAAATATTGACATGCACCTATAAAGCTCCGAACTTCAGTTACTGAACGGGGCGTAGGCCATTGAGAAATCACATGTACTTTCTCTAGGTCCATATTCAATTCTCCTGCACCAACAATGAATCCCAGGTATACAAGGTGTTGTTTCCCAAATTCACACTTCTTACCGTATAACTATAATTGATTTGTTCGTAGAACCTCCAAAACTTGAGCAATATGATGAAGATGGTCCTCCCATGTGACACTAAATATGAGAATGTCATCTAAGTATACAATGATGAAGTCGTCAATGAAAGGGCAGGGTACCTCATTCATCAATCGCATGAAGGTAGTCGGAGCATTACATAACCTAGATGGCATGACTAACCACTCAAACAGTCCCTACTTTGTTTTGAATGCAGTCTTCCAAGTATCTTCTTCTTGGATGGGGACTTGGTGATAGCCAGATTTGAGATCAAGCTTAGTGAAGTAGCGTGCACCATGTAGTTGATCTAGCAGGTCATCAATCCTCGGCAATGGATATCGATTCTTGATGGTTATTGTGGGAACCTAATTAATTTGTAAACCTAGGTCAAATAATTCCTTCCATTCGGGGATTATTTGACCTAATTAGGAATTATTCAATTTAATTGGGGGTTACCCCATTAAATAGAATGTTACCTAATTAGGTTGAGGATTGATTTGATTCCTACGAATATTCTCAATTAATGGAGGAGTTACCTAATTAAATTAGGTATTGATTTGATTGATATCCTGATTAGGGGTTTGATTTAAATCAAATAATCAAGTCCCTAATTAGTCAAATCTCGCCAAATTGGGGGAATAATTCCCTTCCATCTACGGAATTATTCCTCTGAAACCCTAGCTCCCGAGACTCCTATAAATACCTAGCTACACACAATGGTTGAGGTACGTCTAAACTCCTACTGAAACTCTGCAGAAATTATCTCTCAGAAACCCTAGCCACCTCCTTTCTCTCCCTCTTTTACATAAGGCTCCGGCCGCCCAATTTATCCCAAAAAACACACATAACTCCGTACCCTAATTAGCTAGTGTTTTCTTTACAAAACTCTTGAACTAATTTAGGCATCGGAGGGCCTTTGGCCAACACCCCCCGAGTGTGGTCCTCTTATTGCTATTCGTTTTGCAGGGAGAAAGAGAGGCGGAGAAGACGAAGGAATCTTTAGGCGAATATTCCCGTGGGAGGAAATTTGCTCCCACAAATTGGTGCTTTCATTGAGAGTGCGAGATATATTGAAAGCGTGCTCAAGGAATCCATTCCTCCTATTTTCCAATCCACTGAAGCCTTCCAAACAACCATGGTTGGAAGCAAGATGACGAGAGGCAAAGCCGCCGCCATGGCTCAATCCGCGACGGCCCAAAGCCACTCCACCCATGATCCCGCGATCGACATGGTGGCGCCACCACCTCTCACCACCGCGCCGGTCACCGCAGCCGCCCAAGGCCCCTTGGCCGGATTTGGCCATCCTCATGGCACCACCGCCGAGCATGGTGGAACCTTCCACCAAAGTGGACTCGTCACCACCACCGACTTAGGCCCGGTCTTGGAGCAACTTCATCCATTCCCTCCATTGCATCCGCGCTCGACACACGCCCCCGCGTACACCTCCAATGAAACCCTAGCCCGTATGCAGTTGGGCTCCACACACTTCTCTCCTCCCAATCCACGAAGTCAAGTAGACCTCAATTTGAGAGTTGACCAGCTAGCTTTGAGAATGGACGACCAAAGCAATTTGATGAGGCAGCTTCTCAACCAAATCAATCTAGCTCAAAACCTTGGCCTTGGACCACTGGGTGAAGAGAGAAGGATGGACGACTGCGCCAACAGGCAGATCGACGGGCGCCGAGCAGGTCAAGCAGGCATGAGCAGACAAGGAGAGGGACAACAACGTGATCAGCTCGCCAACATGTCACAAGCATCCGCAAGCCACACTCAGAGCAACGTGCGAGGAGGGCAGGGCCCACGACTCCACGTCCGCGATCGCCTAGGCCAGCAGAGGAATGCTCCTCGAGGGCTAGGCTCCCAGGGAGATCAGCCTGACGACTATCGCAATGAGGATCGTGAAGAAATGCGCTCTGCTGTTCACTCGTCGAGGAACATTCTTCAAAGGCTAGGCTCCCAAGGAGGTCAACCTGACAACCTTCACGGTGAGAATCGCGAGGAAAGGTGCTCCGCTGCTCACTCTTGAAGGACCAATTCTCATCAACAAGCTGAGGAGAATCACTCGCAAGCACAGTCCACCAACACACCACCTAGGCAACGCAGCCGAGAAGCTCCAACCTTGCGAATCAACGAGGAGGTTAATCAGCGTCGTCCAAATCACGAGGGTCGCCGATGTGTCCAACCAGCAATGCGTGCAGAGGACGTCAAGAAGCTTGTGAGTGACCAACTACGAGATTTGAAAGTCGGCGGGAACTTCGAAGATGCCCTACGCAAGGAGATGGACCAAGCTAACTCCACGCCTTTCACTGTCGAAATTGAGCAGGCGGCTCCCCTGAAGCGGTTCTCGACGCCTTCGTTTATGCCCTTCAAGGGAGACTCCGATCCCGAAAGCTACCTAAAACACTTCAAAAGTGTCATGATCCTCCACAAGGCCGACGACGCATTGATGTGCAAGGTGTTTGTGATGACCCTGCGGGGAGCAGCTCAGGACTGGTTCCACACCCTACCATCTAGGTCGATCAGCAGCTTCAAGGAGTTGGCATACATCTTCGCGAAAGAATACACGTCTTACCGAACAATCAAGAAGAACCCCGACCACCTGTTCAACCTACGCAAGAAGTCCGACGAATCCCTTCGAGACTACATCAAGAGATTCAAAGCAGAAAAGGCCAACATCGTAGGATGTGATGACCAGATCGCGTCCTCCGCATTTAAGAAAGGCCTTCCAGCTGAACACGACTTATACCGTGAGTATTCAAATCGCTCAAGCCATGGTCGACCGAATCCATGTGGACGAAGGCAGCGCAGCAAATATCCTGCAGTTGACTGTCATCCAACAGATGAGCTTGGAAGCAAAGATCAACAAATCAGCCAGATCGCTGACCGGCTTCAATGGCGCAACTACAGTTACCGTGGGTACAATAGATCTCGACGTCTACTCCCCACCTATAATCAGCTCACAAACATTCATGGTCATTGATGAAGTCTCACCCTACAATGGCATCTTAGGCAGACCATGGATTGGTAAGATCAACGCCTTCACCTCTGCCACTCATCAGAAAATCCGCTACCCAATTCCTGGAGGCGGTGTTGGCCAGATCAACAGCGACCAGGCAATGGCGAGGAAATACGCAGCTCAAGAGTTGAAGAAAAGCAAGCCAACACAATTCCTCCCTGTGAATCAGGCAGAATTAGAGGGAGTAGAACAGCCAAATCCCACTCCTAGCAACCGAGCAAGCCAGAAGGGGAAGGAAAAAGCTATTCTCTTATAGCAATCAAATCATCAGGACCAAGTCGAGGAAATCCGTCCGGAGGTCTCTCCTGAAGAAGGATGGAAACCCGAAGAGAACGTTGAGCTAATACCCTTGGATCCTGACCAGCAAGATTAAAAAGCGCGGATCGGCTCGCGCCTAAGCCCAGACGAGAAGGTGGAGCTGACCACCTTCCTCCAGAACAACAAGGATATGTTCGCATGGTCACCGTCAAACATGCCAGGCATCGACTCGAACATCATCTGCCATCACCTCCACGTCAACCCTGCCAGCAAATGCAGACCATTTTTCAAAGCTTTGAAAAAAGGACAAAGAGACAAGTGGGATGAGGAGTGCGAAGTAGCTTTTCAGAATCTGAAGACTTACCTCACTTCACCTCCCCTGCGCTCAAAACCAGTTCCAGGCGAGGACTTGTTCGTGTACCTGGCAGTGTCCAACTTGGCCGTTAGCTCAGCTCTCATTCGAGAAGAACTAGGGGCCCAACATCCAGTATTCTACACGTCAAAAGCTCTCCTCGATGCAGAGACTCGCTACCCGAAATTGGAAAAGCTTATTTTGGCACTTGTAGTTTCCGCAAGAAAGTTACGACCCTACTACCAAGCTCATCGAGTCATCGTCATGACCGACTTTCCTTTGAGATCAATACTTCACAGCCCTGACGCTTCCCAGCGACTCATGAAATGGGCTATAGAACTAAGCCAGTATGACCTCCTCTACCGGCCAAAGAGTGCAATAAAAGCCCTGGCTCTAGCAGACTTTATGGCAGAATTCACGGCAGAATTCACCTCATCAGCCGAAGAAGAGAAGCTGGTCAACCATAAGAAGGAAAGTACAAAAACAGATGGCACATCTGCTGAACCTGGCCAACCCACAGACATGTGGCAATTGCGTGCAGATGGAGCGTCGAACCAAAAAGGGGTGGGAGCAGGCGTCGTCATCATCACCCCAGATGGGACCCTATTAGAGCAGGCCATCAGGCTTGGTTTCCCAGCCTCAAACAACGAGGCAGAATACGGGGCATTGCTCGCTGGCCTACGCTTGGCAAAGGAGCTAGCAATCAAAAAGCTAGCCATCTACTTAGATTCCCAGTTGATTACGAATCAAGCCTCAGGTGAATACATGGCAAAGCACCCAAGGATGATCTTGTACCTTGACAAAGTTCAAGAGCTATTGAAGGCGTTTCCTACCTTCACCATCCAACAGGTGCCTCGAGCAGAGAACGCGCATGCAGATGCCCTGGCAAGCCTAGGGTCCGCGCTGGATACCCAATTCAGACGCTCCATCCCGGTCGAACACCTAGACCGACCAAGCATTGAATAAATAGAGCCAATCGACGCAATGTAGATTGACGAGGACCCCAGCTGGCAAGACCCCATCATCGACTACTTGAAGAATGGAAATCTGTCAATGGACAAGTCCGAAGCCAGAAAGGTCCAGCAGAAGGCCGCAAGATACTACATGCACGACAACAAGCTCATTCGCAGATCATACTCCGGCCCTCATCTCACCTGCATTAAATACCCTTAAAGACTTGAGGTTCTCTGCAAAATTCACAACGGCTAGTGTGGCAACCACTCTGGGGGCATATCACTCACCTAGAAGACTCTAAACATAGGCTACTTCTGGCCTACCATGCGCTACTACTCCATCAAATATGTCAAGAAATGTGATCGCTGCCAGCTATACAAGCCAATTCCTAACCTGCCTGCCGAAGTCTACCATTCGCAAAACAATCCATGGCCATTCATGCAATGGGCCATTGACCTAGTGGGTCTCTTGCCACCTGCGACCGCCAAGAAGGACATGATGATCGTTGCCACCGACTACTTTACTAAATGGATCGAGGCCGAAGCTCTATCCTCTACTAAAGAAGCCGATGTGGAACTATTCATCTGGAGAAACATCATCTGCCGATTTGGCTGCCCACAACCACCAGTTACCGACAATAGCTTACAATTCATCGACAAGCAGATGATTGAGCCCTGCACATTTCTGAAAAAGAGAACCATCTACTGCAAATTCCAGAATGTGCCACAACAAAAGACAGTTGTCCATAAGCAGCGTCCTTGGGGAGACGCAGGGCGACGACCAAAGCGTCCTTCGGGAGACGCAGCCCATAAGAAGCGTCCTAAGGGAGACGCAGGGTACGCCAGGAATTTCCTCAGGGAGGTATCCAGGTTCCTATCCGTTTTCTAAGGGAGGTAGGATAGTCACACAGTTGCCCATAAGCAGCGTCCTTCGGGAGACGCAGGGCGACGACCAAAGCGTCCTTCGGGAGATGCAGCCCATAAGAAGCGTCCTAAGGGAGACGCAGGGTACGCCAGGAATTTCCTAAGGGAGGTATCCAGGTTCCTATCCGTTTCCTAAAGGAGGCAGGATAGCCATACAGTTGCCCATAAGCAGCGTCCTTCGGGAGACACAGGGCGATGACCAAAGTGTCATTCGGGAGACGCAGCCCATAAAAAGCGTCATAAGGGAGACGTCCTAAGGGAGACGCAGGGTGCGCCAGGAATTTCCTAAGAGAGGTATCCAGGTTCCTATCCGTTTCCTAAAGAAGGCAGGATAGTCACACAGTTGCCCATAAGGAGCGTCCTTCGGGAGACACAAGGCGACAACCAAAGCGTCCTTCGGGAGACGCAGCCCATAAGAAGCGTCCTAAGGGAGACGCAGGGTGCGCCAGGAATTCCTAAGGGAGGTATCCAGGTTCCTATCCGTTTCCTAAGGGAGGCAGGATAGTCACATAGCTGCCCATAAGGAGCGTCCTTCGGGAGACGCAGGGCAGCGACCAAAACATCCTACGGGACGAGCAGAACACGCTCGGAGTCCCTCAAGGGGGACCCTGACACTTGTCAATCTCCAACCACCAAAATATCCTACGAGACGAGCAGAACACGCCCGGAGTCCTTCAAGGGGGACCCTGGCACTTGTCAATTTCCAACGACCAAGACATCCGATAGCATATGCAAACCACGCCCGGAGTCCCTTAAGGGGGACCCTGGCAACTATAGATCTCCAAAGGAAGATGTGCAATCAAAATACAGGCTGGTTACTCAAGCAGTTCACAAGTCAATATGCAAATTGAAGTTGAAAAAATAACTGAAATTTCCATAGCAAGCTGACCAACTGACCAAAGTTCAACAAAAAGAAGATGGTCAGACATGACCAATTATTCTAAACAAGAAATCAGACTACAAAAGGAATAAAGGAGTCTTCATTTACTCTGAGACGCCAGTAGGGGATCCTTGATCTACAGCCTCTTCGGTGTCCGCCTGATCAGCCACGTTATCAGCAGCTCCACCTGCTTGGTCCGTGACGTTTGCCACTACCTCATCTGCTGCATCCTCCTCTGCTTCACCTGCTCTTCAACTACCACTTCTTCGGCCGCCTACTCTCCAACTCCTTCCATGTTCACAGCATTAACCTGCTCACTTTGCACATGGAGCAAGTCAGAACAAAGCATCTTGATATCTCCATCTCCAATGGCATAGAAGGGATCATTTCCATTTGAACAGTCTAAGTAGCCCAACTTGTACGCATTCATGGTAGCTTAGAACTTGGACTTTTCAGCAAGACTTATGATATGCGCCAAATCTAGCCAAAAGCTTGTCATGACTAAAGGAGACGTCAGCATTCTTGTGCTAAAGACGGAAGTAGGCATCTTTTCGACTAACCAAGTCAGCAGTAGAAGAGGGGGCAACAGACGAGTTTGGGACAGTTTCAGCAACAAGAACTACTCCTTTTTGAAGCAGATGAAATGTTGCTTCATTTTGTTTTTCCAGAGAATGTGCCAAGATCGTTGGCCTGATGGATGTGATCGACCAACTCAGCACAGGAGGTCAAGTTTGATAGGAAGTTCATCTTGAGCAGATCAGACATGCATGCATCCCCTGCAGGGCTAGACTTGTTCGCCTTGGGATCAACTGCCGACGCTGAAGAAGATCCCTTTGCCCAGGCAGATGACTCTCTCATCCTCTTAGCCACCGCTAACCTCACCTCCAAAAGAGTCAATGATACTAAATCAACTCAACGCTTGACTGCCCGTGACTCAACAGCTGGATCATGAGTAGACCTCCTGCTCCGACCTCCATCTTTTGACAGATGCAGACGACTTGAACTTCGAGGAGGAATGTCTACATCTATTTGACGCTCGGTAGAACTAGATTGGGCACGAGCTGCTTCATGAAGCAGATCATGGTTTTCAAGCTTGTCAGCAGGAGGCTCGTGCAGAACACCCCGAACACCGCGCATGCCACCAACCTTAGTGCTATATGCGTCCATGAGATGTTTGGCCCTGGCAGATGATGACGGAGCAGACCCCATTGGAGTCTTCTCAGCATAAGGGAACCTTGGCTTCTTCCTCAATGGAGACACATTCTCTGCCTGCGAAGGAGTAGCTTCATCTCTTGAAGACTTGGCAGCAGCCTTTCTCTTTGGGGGAGATTCAGCAGAACACTTCTCCTGCCCAGCTGGCAGATCATCAGAGTCTGGACCATTCAGCTTCCATCTCTCAACATCCTGGGCAGGGGGCAGACCACCGATTTTCTTCCAATACTTGCCCAACTGATGACGCCCGTAACGCATAGGCAGTGGCTGGTCCACCTGTGCACCTGCTCCACCATAGCTGCCGCCCACTGCCAGCCGTCACCTGTCACGACGACATCTAGTCGGGCTTCCCCTAGCTGATCCTCGAAGCAAAAAAGAAGAAAAATAAATACACGTGCTCGACTTACCTTGGGATGCACGACGACTCCTCTCTTCGACAAGCAGTACAAATTCTCCAAGATCTCTCTCAAAGCTAGAAAGTAGAGAAGTTAAGTTTGCGATGTGAAGAAGAGTGAAGAGAAGCCCTGCATTTATACATGTTCGGCATCCTAGGTCAAGAAAGAATCGCAAGCCCATTCCTACTGGGAACCGAACTCCAAGTGCAAGTCATATACCTCCTCCACTCAGGAGCCCAAATCCAAGAAGGAAGCCCAGTTACAGCTGGACAGCCCAACAGATGATTTACATCTCCTACATGCCACCACGCGCCATGCAGAAGCTGGGGGGCATTTGTGGGAACCTAATTAATTCGTAAACCTAGGTCAAATAATTCCTTCCATTTGGGGATTATTTGACCTAATTAGGAATTATTCAATTTAATTAGGGGTTACCCAATTAAATAGAATGTTACCTAATTAGGTTGAGGATTGATTTGATTCCTACGAATATTCTCAATTAATGGAGGAGTTACCTAATTAAATTAGGTATTGATTTGATTGATATCCTGATTAGGGATTTGATTTAAATCAAATAATCAAATCCCTAATTAGTCAAATCTCGCCAAATTGGGGAGGAATAATTCTCTTCCATCTACGGAATTATTCCTCTGAAACCCTAGCTCCCAAGACTCCTATAAATACCTAGCTACACACAAGGGTTGAGGTACGTCTAAACTCCTACTGAAACTCTGCAGAAATTATCTCTCAGAAACCCTAGCCACCTCCTTTCTCTCCCTCTTTTACATAAGGCTCCGGCCGCCCGGTTTATCCCAAAAAACACACATTACTCCGTACCCTAATTAGCTAGTGTTTTCTTTACAAAACTCTTGAACTAATTTAGGCATCGGAGGGCCTTTGGCCAACACCCCCCGGGTGTGGTCCTCTTATTGTTATTCGTTTTGCAGGGAGAAAGAGAGGCGGAGAAGACGAAGGAATCTTTAGGCGAATATTCCCGTGGGAGGAAATTTGCTCCCACAGTTATTTTGTTGAGTGCCCTATAATCAACACACATACGCCAGCCTCCGTCTTTCTTAGGCACAAGTAACACTGGTGAACCACATGGTGAGCAGCTAGGTTTAATGACTCCTTGTTCAAGAAGTCCCTGAATTTGCTTCTTGATCTTGTCAGATTCCGTCAAAGAAGTACGATACAAACCCAAGTTTGGTAGAGGTGAATCTCCTACCAACTGGATCTCATGTTCCACAACTCTCCGTGTTGGCAAACCCTGCACGTCATGAAATAAGTCCTTCAACTTCTCCTGTAATTTCCCTATGTCTGAGCATTGCATAGGAAATAAAGACAATGTAGACAATGTAGACAATGTAGAAAATGTCAAAGCTCCAAAACTTTGATCTTGTGGTCGAATCATCAACAAAACGAATCGCCCACATGAATTGACTAACCTCTTGGCTTGGTTAGCTGTCAGCAAATTATCTGTAAGCAAATTATTTGTAGCTTGAGGCTTGCAAGCGTTGATGTGGAACTCCTTCCCATCCTTCACAAGTCGATACTTGCGAAGCCTCCAATAGTGGATGGCATCTCGGTCCCATAAATATGGAATGCCTAATATGACTTAGCAAACATCCAAAGGAACCACCTCACATGTCACCTCATCGATATATCGATTGGTGATAGCAAATTTGAAGGTACATTGCTTCGTGATCTGTAAGTCAACGTCCTTCTGAATCCATCCTAGCGGGTACGGCTTAGGATGTGGTGTGGTGTCTAAACCCACTTTTCTCACTAAAGTCTCTGAAATCAAGTTTTTCTGACTTCCAGGGTCAATGATAGCTTGTACAACACTTTGCTTCACTTGAATATTCACATGAAACAACTCTTCAAGGTTGTATGTGTCTTTAGTATCTGCTGGTCTTGTCATAAGGGTAAGTGTAACATCAGGTTGCTTCAACTCTGGAAGCTCTTCTGCCTGTTGTGCAGTTAAGGTGGATTTTCTGTCATTTCTCCCCTAGTTGTTTTTCTCGCGCTTTGGCTGCAACTCAGGATGGAGTATCCAGCACTTGTCTTTGGCATGTCTACTGGTTTGACAGTGATCACAGTAGACCTTCTATGTCTGACCTTCCTTGCTCTGCTTCCCCTTTTTCTGCTAGTCAATTTTGTTGACAGGTTTTGATCTGTCATCCTTCTTGTCAGTTCTTTCTTGTCAGTTCTTTTATTTTTCGCCTCAATGGCGATGGCCTTCACAATAACTTCTTCAATAGTATCTACAATGAATAATTTTAGTTCTTTCTGTATGTAGTCGGCAAGACCTCCGGTATACTTCATGAAAACGTCGTAGTCGTTGACGTCAATGTCCAGAACCATAGCTTGGTTATGGAACTCTGTTGTATACTCTTGTACAGGCTGCCCAAATCTTTGTCTGAAGTGTTGCCACTTATACCATGTTTCATCTTCGTAGCCAACTGGATAGAATTGTTTTCTTAAAAGCATCTTGAAGTTCTTCCAAGTCAATTCTAAGACATCATACCGTCTCCGATAGGACTTCCACCATGTAAGGGCATGGCTTGAAAGTTTCAAACTTGCAAATTTAATCTTTTGCACATGAGAATACTTATAACCTGTTAAATAAGTTTCTAATGTATCTATCCAGTTATCTAGCTTTTCGGAATCAACATCTCCCTTATATATAGGGATATCAACCTTAAAATCAATTTTTAAAGTATCAATAGAATTTTTGTTGTCACCTGATTCAACTTCCTTTTTCGCTGGATCAGCTTGTGTGTCGTCTTCATCTTCGCTATCATCAACAACCTTTTTCTTGCTCTTTTGATCAGGCTCATATGAAGTTGATGGATGTGAAGGTTTTCCAGTCTTCAAACTCTCCGAGTTTAAGGATTGATGCAGACCAGTTTTCAACTTGTCGCTCAAGCTTAGTGATGCGATCGCCATCACTATATGTATCTTGTTTGTTTTCTCCAGTCATAATGTCTCTCTTGGACCTTGGCTTTCAGTGTACGAGCAAAGGACCTAAAAGTTCTTCTCCAGAAGTTTTGCTTTGGTTGCGAGTTGAGACCATAAACCACCATCACCCTCTCGGATCTGGTGCTCTAATACCACTTGATCCAAAAACCTCTAAATTATAAAAATATGAATTCCTAATATTTTGGAATTGAGGACTCACTACTCTTTGGAAGCGGATTTCCTTACTATGAGAGAACTAGAGAATGAGAAACAGTAGAAGCTATTGAATTGTTTAACAAAACTGCTTATCTATTACATTCAACAACTTATGTATTTATACAAGTTTTGGTTTCTAAAAATAACTGAACTAAAATAGCAAATGAAATTAAACCATAAAAGCTATGTGGTTTGAAGGCTCCTACATACTTAAGCCATGAAAAGGTGGTGGCTTAAAATTAATTCTCTTTTAAGCCACAAATTATTCGTGGATTAAGATCATCAACTAACAATGTTCTCTTTGAAGACATGTCACTAAGGACAATCCAAGGCCTTCAAGTGGCTCCAACTCCAATCTTGAAGATGTGGTGAGTATCCATTTTATTCGAGGCCTAAATTTGTAATTGTAATTTTTTTCAATTATTAAGTTACTTTTTCTATTAAATGGTGCCTAGGAAATGCATGCAAAAATATTTTTCCCGAAGGATTAAACAAAAATAATATTAAGAAAAATTAATGACAAAACAGATTAGGGTTAACTATTTTTAAACAATTTAATAAAGCGGACTCAAATTTTGAGTCTTCAAGGTCGGAGGAAAAAATTGTTTGAGTCATGACAATACATGAATAGTTGTATTTTGGAGGAGGGAAATTTAGCTTTAGCTCCAAATAGTGTAAAACCAGAATTACTACAATCCCCATTATGGTTGGAAATGGCCGTAAACTTAAGCTTGGTGTTATTGTTTCTCAGGAAATATTAGTTTTCGTCAATGAAATATTTCACTCTGCTCTTCAAAAGACATCTACACTAGCATTCACATTAGTAAAGCACTCTTTACAGTAAAAGATAAAGCAAGGTCAATTCTTTATTAACCAGTCTAAATCAGCCCAATTCAATGCTTCAGAGCTCATCATAACCAATCCAAGCCAGCCCACCAAACGGACCTTATATTCCCACAAGATTACATATCTTTTAAGTAAGCAATTTTGCCAATGTCGGTTGATTGTCTTAAGGATAATTTGTGTAGGTTCTTTTTAGGTCAACAGATAATTTGTGTAAGTTTTCACTCTTCAAGTGTATATAGGAGAGGGATTGTAGTTTTGTAGGCATGGTTGAGAAGAAAAACTGTCACTGCACCTTGCAAGTAATATACAGTTTATCTCCATATCTCCTTGAACTTAATGACTAGGACAACTTTTGTTGCATCCATATATTTTAGAGATATTTAGTCATATACCCATTCTTAGCACTAATAATATAGATAAACCCTACACCATTTAATTTCTTACAAACCCAAAAAAAAACTCAAAAAATGACAGCTAACCCTATTGAATTTAATTTTGATTATTAAATTATTTTGATACCATATTAACTATTTTGGGCTTTTTTTATGAGGTTTTGGGGTTGAGTTTGTTTTAAGAAATCAATGGCAGTTTTGTAATTTAAAAGAAGTTAAAAGCCATTTTGTTATGTTGTAAATGGGCTTTGAGTGTGTTTCTAAAGTCCATTTCATATAGAGTTTTTTTTTTAATAATTTGTACTCCTATATTGGGTATAATAGTGAATCTCCCTATATTTTAATAGTCATGTAAAAAAGCATATAAGTCTTCTCCTATTGAGGGATCCCTAAAATAATTTTATTTGAAAGACACCCTTTACCTTTAGGGTCGCCTATGAATTTTTTTTTTCAACGATCCAAACTATCTATTTTTTAAGTCTACATTCATAGATCATTCTTGCAAAAAATTAGACAAATCGGAAACCGTTTCAACATCAATTATGTCATACAAAATCAATAAACACAGTACTTTAAAAAAGTACTAAAATTTCAATAACTCAATTGAGTGGTCAAATGATATTGGATTCAAGTGATTTTTTTTGTAGAGATGATCTTTGAATGATTATCTAAAAAATAGATGGTTCGGATTAGTGAAATACAATGTGAAGTGAGCCCTACAAGGGTATCCCTCAATAAAAGCTCTATATATATATATAAAAGATTATAGAACGTCTGCAGAACGCTTTAGCTATAAGATTATTACATTTTGCATGTCACACTTGAAGAATTTATTTGACAAAACTACAGGCCTCTTTTTACCCGAATGGCAAACCCTACCCCGACCACCGCCGCTGCCATCCCGCCATTAAGTTATGTATACAAATATTTTTAGAATTCTTTTTAGCTGTTAGATCTATTTACATCCAAGGGTTCAAAATGAAAGTTAATAGTACTATGTTAGTTTCTTTTTTCCTCACGACGTTACTCTGTTAGCTTGATAGGGCATTTGTGTGTTCGTGGTCACGTCGATAGTATTTTGATATCAGAACTCCATATGAAAATAAACCCAAAAAAAAAAATAATAATAAACAGAAAATTGATTTCTTCACCCTTTTATCATTGATTGAACAAATCAACACCTTTTCAGCAGTTCTCAATATTGGCAAGAAACATAATTTTCGATTCCTATTTCCATCTACACCACAAAATTGACAAGGGTGCCTCGGAACTCAAGTATGAGCCCCATCTTTAGTACAAGGGCTATGTTGTGGGAAGACAGAGAAAAGAGACTTATAAGAATCAGAACTGTTTCTGTCAGGATTCATCATCACTGCTCTCAACAAGAACAAGATGCTTTTTGCTCTTTAGTCTTTTTGAGGCTCTATTTTCAATATCTTGATCTTCTTTGGCATCCTCCGGCTGTGTTGAATTTGCATACGTATTCACTTGCTCAAGTATTCTACTTCCGTATTTCTCTGCCTTGAGTTTTCCAATTATATTCTCCAACTGCAAAGGAATGAAATACGTTTTTACTAGATGGCACAAATTGCACAAAATTTTGAAAAGGCAGTTAGACATATATCTTGTAGGTTTTGTTCCAGAGACAACTATACCAGGAACAAACTCCCACTAACTTGACACGTTGATGTAATATGGCTAAGAATATATTGAATGGAAGAGTAATGTTTACGAAACGAACCAGTTCCATAGAATTTGGCTTCTGGGCACTTATCATGTTGATTTGTTGAGTCGAAAGAACAGAATGCGGGAATATTCCTCCATGAACTGAGGAGAGTTCCTTTCTCAGCTCGTCTAGCTTCAATTCCAAACCAGAGGAAGCACAACTGCGTTTAACTGATTTTATACCAGCTACTTTATTTTGTCCGCTAGCAATTTCAAGTTTAACACCGCACTTCCCTAAATGTGAAAAGATAAGGGAATGATGCCAATTAGAGCATAACCAGAAAATAAACCAAAAAGGAGTCAACAGTATTATAACACTTTTCTTTCTTAATGGATACACATGGGCTAGTCTTGAGAACAGAAGTAGAAACTCAGTGCAAACGGGATGGAAAATGAAAAATGGCTCAATACTTGTAATGCTCACTGTTAGAATGCCACCTTCGTCCATAGAAGGGTACAGGTAAAGGCTGTTTTGCCAACTTCATCAACAGAACTGGTACGTAAAAGCAAACTATATTGACCGAAAAAAACAAAAAAATTTGAAGCAAACTATGAACTATAGTATTACTTCAAACTAAGAGTAACAGAAAAGGCTACTCTTGACTGTCATTGTCAGTATCTTAAAGGAAGCATGAAGAGCACGGCAAAGTTTGCAGCCTTCTTAGAAGTGTGTATTTCTAGAAATGCCAAGAATAATTATAATAAAATGAATAAATAACAAACAAACCAAAACAAGTAACAAGCAAAGCAGTAATCAACCAACTTATTGTATCAGCCTAGAAGTTCCAAACCTAACTCTTCCAGGTAGGCAGTATTGGTTCCTGATTGTTACAATCTTATTTTTACTTCACAATTCAGTATTCTATGGTAAGAGAACCCTTTTTTTTTTATTGGTTATATATATATACACAACACAAATTTAAATTTTCTGGAAAATTTCTTGTAATATTAAATAAGCATAATGTCATTGGGATAAATCATCAATCTCTTCCTTTTACTATACTGTTCTTTTCTTGAAGGTTCAACATTGAGTAGGACGTTAGCATGGTATATCATGACAATGTTAAACTAGTTAAGATTTTTCAACACAGAACCAATTCAGATAGGGGTTTTGACAGTGCTGTCCAGACAAAGGCACCAGTGATGCTACAAAAATGTTATTATTCTCAATATTAAATTCCTCAAAACTGAAGCTTTCAGAACTTAGGAATTTCAATAATACTGGAGTTAACATAAAAACTAATATATGTGTCAGAATATGGAAATACAAAGAGAAACACTGGAAAATCAAACATAGATTTTCAGTACACAATGGTTATATGGTACATCTTTTGAGAAAAAAAAAAATCATTCTTACCATGCAATACTTGCTTTGCCAAGGGTCCTATTGTTACATATGCATTTGTGGAATAAGCTGTATGCTGAAATTCTTCTTTCTGCATCGAGAACAGAACATACTTGAAACAACCATATCATGCATAGTTACAAAGGGTCAACTAAATTAATAATATGCCTACATCAGATTTAACAGATTGCATACTTTATAGAGAGAAAAAAATTAGGAGACAATCTTTTTGCCTCTAAAAATTTCAATCACTTATAGGTAATACAGGAGCACTGCCTGCTGTTTTGAGTTGTTCAATGAGAAAAAAAGAAAGTAAATAATGCACATCAAGCAAACAAATAAATGCACAAGTGAAATTGCCAATGCGCTGGGTTGGGCAGAGTCAAAGTTAACACATTTAATTTAATTTAATTTAATTTGTTCAGGTAAGATACACATGTTTTCTAGGAATAATTCAGAAACTTTAAGAAAATACCAGTATTATAAGGGACCAAGAAATTGATGCATTCAATAATTTTGTATCAACAATAAAGGACTAGCTCATTGAATATTTTTATACAAATTACAACCACTAGATCCAAGAAGCTTTAGTTGTTTATGTGTTATTTAATATAGGAGATAATCATTATGCTCCTAGTCTTTACAGTCATGTGAGTTTAAAGTATTTTGGAGGGCCAGGATTACCAGGATTAAAGTAATTAAGGGCTAGGATGCTATGGTTGCTGTAACCGTTGTTTTAATACTCTTTTAAAAGGATTTAGTACACAGCTTCTTTATACAATTTTATCAAAACTTCCAGATTTTGGAGATTTACATCTATCTCTTATTTTTTTTTTATCTTCCCTTGAGAATTCAAGGTCCTAGAGAGGATTTCTCTATTTTTTTTTCTTTAAAGTGCATCTGCTAAATCACCCACTCTGCACCTTTCAAAACAACAAAGAAGCAGGCATTGGGGATTGGAGATTTAACTTAGGACCTCCTACAACCAGAGCTCTGATACCATGTGGGGAGATCACCAGACCCAAAATCTTAAGGGATCAGGGAATGGGTCAAAATGCATATCAAACTAACAAATATTAGTTAAAACTTAAAACTCAAAATTTTCCATATTTTCATAAAACCAGCTAGTAAAATTTGAGAACAATCAACTTTTAAAAGGTCCAAAAGTTAGGCTACTTACCAAACTTCTATCTAATATGAGCTGTACGACAAGCTGCTCTATTTGCTCCCTCTTCAGCTCAGAACCTGAGTATTTCATACACCAAAAATAAGTTTCCATTCTTTGAATAATACAATATCATGGCGGGGAAGGTTGATCAATACATTGAACTAGCAAGTGACCCACATTAAAATTAAAATGAAATAATGTACCAAGACTTACTGGTATTAGAAACATTTTATTGATATGTGGTGTCTCTGAGCTAATATGGTATATTTCCATTGGAACCAAAAATCTAAGTTAAAAATAATTAAATTATCAAGCAATAAAACATACCTAGTTCCTTGTGCTTTACTTTAATTTTATCAACTAATTGCAACACTGTCAATCTCTGATCATTTTCTTGTGTATCTTGCAGCAAAGAAATAATAAGCTTCGCATGACCTGCAAAGCACGCCAATGTTATGCATCAAAGATAACTGTTCCAAGTGAAGAATATGCGTGCACATTATTTTCATGAAAGACCAAAAACTAAAAGAAAAGAAAGAAAAAAAAGCCAGCTGATGATATAAGCATTTAAGACGGGTGACCACAAATAGTTTTACCGAATGAATGAAAATTGATAGTTTAATCAAACTAGACTCTAAGAATTCTACAAAAGAAATTGCAGTATTAATGTTATACGGCGATGCTTATCCCTCACCTCTGAAAACAGAAGGTTGAAGGGTATTATCAAAAGGTTCAACTGAATCAACACGTAACACAACTAAAAACAAGGACATGACACTTCCATGACGTTCCAAATGAGCGAAATTTAGAAAAGTATTTTTCTCACTACTCAAAACAAACACATTTCAAATTTCATCAGGTTGTTTGGCATACCACCATACTAATGAAATCCTGGAAGATAAAAGAAAAAATCCCAGGCATTTAAGCAATGAAATTCAGTAATTCGACAATTTAAATTTCATCAGGTTGTTCTGCACACCACCATTCTAATGGAAGCCTACAACTTTTGATTTGTCATTTGGGAAGAGGAGTCCGACTAATCTAGATTTTGTTAATCTCTCCCAAAGGTTAATCTAGTTTGCTTTTTCAGAATAAGATTGTTACCCTTTTTATCCTCGAGCTTATAAACCTTATTCTTCCTCCCTTTTTGGTGCTTTCATCATTTTCACAACTAAGAATCCATAATCTTTCCTTGTTGGCAACAAAATGCAGTCATGCATTATACACGGCATTGCTAAAATGAGGAATCTAACCATTCTTACTCAGCTATTTGGATAGAGTCGTCGAAGAATTTTTTAGGTTGTCCTGCGGCAGGAGGAGCTGGACTTCTTGTCGGAGAGGGTTTGCGTTTGGGCTTTTTTTCTTTTCCTTCAATATTTTCTGACTGGAACACGGCTGTGATTTTTAGTTTTATCGTTCTGTATTTAAGACTAGCGGATATCTTGTCCGCTCTATTGTGATGACATAATGGAAGACTAGCGGAAAACATAACTAGTGATGACAGTCATTTGAGTACAAAGTGAAAATAACTAGACACACAAAGTGTAAATTCTCATAGACAAAATGTAATAGGCTACGTGGAAGGAACAGACTGAAATTGCATACGTAGAAACCACTAAAAGAAATGAAGCAACACCAATGTCATTAATCCATAATATAAAATAACAGACAATTAATAAAGGATTGTACTCTTTTGGAGAGAATTCAGAAAAACATACGAGAGGCGTCCACTTCTTTAACCTCATTTGAAAATGCACAGTTGTCACACATCCCTGAGATACCATTGATTGCATTTATATTAGAGATAGGCAGTTGTAATACCAAACAAACTAACTGTGTCCCCATGTGTGCATATGCATGTGCTTGTGAACACAGAGACTAACTACCAATAAAACAGTGGTACCATTGCAGTCCTGTAATGGCTCAGCAAAATGGCGGAAAAACGAACTACGGCGACACTGTCTTTTTGACTGCAACAGTAAAGAGAAATCGATAAGACTCTACATCTTATGCTAGATTAAGCACAAGTATTGCAGAAATTTAAATGTATCCGGCCCAAGGCTAGAAATGTTAAGAAACAAAAAGAGGTATGACTTTCTCATCATGATGCAATGAGTGTAATTGTTATTCAGTCCTCATAAGTATGAAACTCAAAAATAAATTCAAATCAAGAGAGAATATGTTTTTTTTTTTGGAAAGGATCACATGTTCAACATCAGAAGAACAGATCCATAAATTAAGGTGCTTGTTCAAGCAAGACAAAGGGTAAAATAAGTATTTTTTGTGTTCTACGTACTTTTAGAAAGGGTAAAATTATAATTACTTCTTTTTAGGGGAAGATGGAATGATTATTTTGGTTGGTGGCAAGCACCACCTGTATTTTTATTTCCTTTTTATTTTTTGTGGATAGTTCAGATTCGTTTCATAATTGAAAATAATCAGGCACTTCTATGCTGCATCAGTTTAAGCTGAGTTGAAGCTTGTGGCCAGCAGAAAATGTGATGCTTAAAATGGAGGACACTACCTGACAATATCGTACTATGTCATAAAGGTTCTGCAATCCGGAATTTTCATAGAAGACCATTGAACTCTGCTCAGAGAAATGTCAAATTCAAAGATTACATCATCTTCTAGGAAATTGTACAGTTGTGCTGTGGTAGAAAATAATACCTGCCTAGGAACATCTCCAGGTCTAAAGTAAAGTAGGCATTGAGAAGGGAGTCCATCTCGTCCAGCTCGGCCACTTTCCTGGAGCAATGAAGGTTACAGAAGGGATAAAATTAAAGAATATGTAAGTGTAGCTGGAAAGGCACAAAACCTGGTAGTATGTTTCCATTGATTTACTTAGGCTGTGATGGATGACAAACCTGACTACAAGCAGTTACCAAGTATTAAATATAACAGAAAAATAAATCATAAAGTGTCCATGTATGACAGACAATGCACAGGGAAATAACATAAAAGAAGAAAGCATCAATTGCATAAGTTTTTCTGTCTGTGATCTTTAGACTTTGAACATTAGACCGACCTGACCCCATCCACCCCTATATGAGCTGCACCATGGCTTAGGATACGTGGCTTGCAGAAGTTGCATGACATATGACGGTTTTCTAACATATAAAATGGTTCTCATACTTAAAAATTTGAAATTCTGAATTATTTTTATTTATTGTATTCAAAACTATCCTTTCTTTATCTTTTTTTTTTTTAATTTTAGAAGAACAAAATATTTCCATTGAAAAGAAAAGAAAATTACAACTTAGGGGACAAGGCAGTTCCCTAAACTACAGCAAGGATGGAAAATCAGCCATTCATATAATATCGGGCCTCCAATTTACGGATATTTCGAGGGATACATCAATATCGTTCTACGTGGGCGTTCATGAAAAGCATGAATTAAAATAGTTTGTTTGAAAACTGGACTACAGGTTAGATGAGACATCTGCATACACCAAAATCACACACCAAGTACCCTATAAACAAATTAACAAAATAAAATCAATTATCAACCCAACCCATAACAAACCAAAAATAAAATTCATTGATTGAACAAATTAAAGCATGATAAAGTTTTAGACCAACGGTCTAAAAGTAATGTAAATTATAAATCAAATTGAAGAAAAAAAATTCTTTATAATTTTTTTTTATAGATTATGTCTCTTTTCAAAAAATTAAAATTAAAATTGGCACTTCTAGCTAAAAGCTCTTTTGTCTTTGGTATAACATATGACATGAGCAAATTAGATACCTATTTGGGATAGAGAAATTTTATAGTGAAATAAGCATTCAATAATCTATTAAGTTTCTCTTAATTCAGTGAATATTTTTGTAGATTCATAGCTTTATGTACGGTACAGAGAATGTGTAGATGTGTGCGCACACGCATGCGTATATTGTGGTAGCTTGGAATATCTTGGCCTGTAAGCATGATGGTTTTGAGAAACATCATGCTTAATCGATGACTCCCAATGAATGTTTTAAAACGTTAACGCATAAAGCAAGGCGTTTTATCGAGAGCCTCGCTGCGAAGCCTCTTATGCTTAGAAATTTTATAATGGAACATATATATATATATATATATACAGTGAGCTTTGGTTGAGGGATCCCTCAAATAAGTTTATTTGAGGGACACCCTTGTAGGGCCCACCATACATTGTAATTCATTAATCCAAACCCTTGTAGGGCCCACCATACATTGTAATTCATTAATCCAAACCCTCTACTTTGTAGATATTCATTCGAAGATCATCTCTACAAAAAATCACTTGAATCCGATATCATTTGACCACTCAATTAAATTATTGAAAATTTAGTACTTTCTTGAAGCACCGTGTTCATTGATTTTGTTGGACACCATTAGATGTCTAAATGGTTTCCGATTTGTCTAATTTTTTGCAAGGATGATCTATGAAAGAAGACTTAAAAAATAGATGGTTTCGATTGTTGGAAAAAATTTGTACGGTACTCTAAAGGGTGTCACTCAAATCAAATTATTTGAGGGATCCCTCAAATATATATATATTGAAAAACATATTGTCCAAAGCCTAGGTTCTGAAATTCCTAGCTTCCTTGGAACCCTAGATGTCGAAAATGGGTAGGAATCACCTTTCGTATGCCGAATTCAATAAATATTATATGGGTTGTTTAAGTTTAGTGTTTAGGAGGTTGAATGTGGGGAAATATTGCCCTCCAAGAGAGAAGAAGTCATGCGCAGCTGCTGGGAGGAAATGGATAGCTAGCTATCAGGTCTGTCTAACTGAGACGGGTTTAAAAGTTTTTTTATGGAAGGGCAAAAACTACATAGTTCGGGCCCAGGGTGCTTTGAAAAGAAAAACAAGATGCCTAGATATATTGCTTTTGCGCCTCAATTGCACATTCACGCCTCCAGCGCACCTTGTGTAAGCCTCGTTTACGCCTACATGGTATTGCGCCGTTGAAGTGCGTGCCTATGAAATCACTGCTCCTAAATAGGAGTCAAGTTCCAATATGATGACTAGAAAACCACCAAATTAATCAAGTCCCCGCATACTGTTAAACTAGTATGCAAAGTAGGATGTTTATATATAAATTTCTATAGCAGAAGCCATATACCCCAAAACAAAACAGCTCATTATGAAATACTAACCATCTGGTTTGTTGATTCCCATGCCAAATGCTACCTGGAACACATATGCAAGCTAAGGTGTAAGGAATATCAATTGGCAAAAAAGAAGATTCTAAATGAATAAGGGAACTGGAAACAAGCATACCGTGCCAACGATGACTTGTAGTTTTCCATTACTCCACCTGTATCATCAAACATACAAAAGGGGATCCAGAAAGTGACTAAACAAAAGAATATATGTTGACAAATGACAATGAATAAGCATTCAACAAACTAAATAAATAACTTCAAAGAAAGGCAGAGTAATCTCAACATCCATAACGGTAATACTAGTTGCCGAGAATAGACAATAAAGGGTGACAATTGAGTTTAAATAGGTTTTTTGGAGGAGGTGAGATTATTTCCATATAGAGAGGATACAAGAATATGGTGTTTAGAGACTTTTGTAATCAGCCAAGACCCATACCAGGTGGTCCTCTGTTTCTTCCTTTCAGCCTGATTTAGAAATCTAAGGTCCCACCCAAGGTTAAGGTTTTGGCTTGGTTGGTGGTACCCAGGAATGTTAACACCTGTGATTTATTCCAAAGATGTAGACCAAGAGTGTTGTTATGCCACATTGGTGTATTTTAGTCATGAGTGCGGGGGAGAGTGGATCATGCTTCTTTGTCTTGCTGGTTTAGCTGGAAATTATGGTGCCTTTTATTTAATGAGATCACTGTTAGTTGGGTGGCACCAAAAGACTGTTTTTCTTTGCTGGGTGACAAACTTTATTGGGTGGGGGAAAAAAGACTAAAGTAATATGGGGCTGTATGATGATGGCTATCAATTAGGCTATTTGGTCGGAAAGAAAGCAACAGATCTTTGATGATGTTTGAGGGTTGGAAGTGGAGGAGGTGTGGGATAAGGTCAAGTATTGGGTAGCGCTTTGGGCATCTGTTTCTCCTTTTTTTCTTTTTTTTAAATATAAGACACATAATTTTACTAAAGTAAAAAAGCTAACTACAAAGAATGAAAAAGGAATCCACAATCTGGGAAAGAACAAGTAAAAACAAGAAAGTACAACTCAGAAGGAAGTACAATAGAACATGCTCACTAAACAAAAAATTATACTCTCACTTCAAAGCTGCTAACAATCCAACATTATAGAAGAATCAGCATAATCCTTAAAATCAGCCAAGACCGATGCCCATAAAGCTGCCCAGAACCTCACTCTATCTCAAAGTTCTCTACCCCCGCACCCTTATAATCCTCAAAGATTCTTCTATTGTGCTCCAACCAAATGTTCCAGAAAACTGCAAACAGCAAACAACCCCATAATGTTGCTTTCTTCCCCCTTCCCAAAGCATCAGCCAAAAGATTTAGCTCTCCTAAATTTAGGAACACTTCTCTTTCTGACATTATTCTAGACTTGAAAGCTGTAGTGTCATCAATATTTTTTGGTTTGATAAACTAGATGTAGCTTGAATTCACTTCTTCGGTGTACAACCTCTCAAAGAAACCAATCACTTCATCCTCACTCTCAATTATATCACTCTCCATCATCAACTTATTCACTCTTATGCCACTACCTGTTCTCTACAAAGCACAAATACTTAAAATGTTGTGGGTATGGAGTAATACTCCTCTGATACAACCAAATAGATGTCTGATACTTCATCCAGGGTATTGTCTGACTATGGCACTAATACTTTTTCTTTTTCTTTTTAAAAAAAGAAACATAATTTTATTAAAGACTGAAATTTTATTACAAAGAGTGGATAAGGAATCCACAATCTGGGAAAGAAACCGGAATTTCATATTGGTGACACTTGGGGGTGATGTAGGATATGGGTGAATTGAGTGTTTAGGTATTTAGCGGAAGCAAAAACAATGAAAAACAGAAAATAGAACGAACAAGGAGGTCTGGAATCACTCCAGGGGTTTGGCTTCACACCAAGAAGCCTCCAATCTCTGGAAAATAAACTCTACTTAATATCTCAACAACTCAACTCCATAATGAATTACATGAGAGGGGTATTTATAGCAAACTAAAACCTAGAGACAATAGGATAAAAAAATCTCTTGCTAAAACAGAAATTCTAACCTAAATAAAATAGGAAACTTAGAAATCCCACTGAAATCTGGAAAACTTAAAAATCTTACTAAAATCTGGAAAACTTAGAGAACAAGTTGGAAACTAACCGCAGGAATAAAAAATTGTCAGATTTAAAGACAAATTAAATGACTTCCTTTTCCGTCTCTTTCTTTTGTAAACCCTAATGGGTTTGACAAAGATGTCCTCATCAGGGGGATAGAGAGAAGACATCCAGAGTTTCAAGAAATGTAACTAATAAGAGGTTAAATCCAAGGTAAGCTTTAGTCAGCAGCAAAAATAGCCCAGTAAGATTTTGTTCCCAAAAATAGCATACTTTGATGAGAATTAACCATAGTGATGCAATTTCCTCAACAAAAAAAAAAAACAACAGTGATGCAATTTCACTGTACAGTCACCCAGTAATCATATTATGAAAACAAATTTACTGCAAAGTATCTACAATGAGTGAACAACATTACCGCATATGAACATTTTCACGAGCATTTACGTCCATGTCTGCATGATAATGAAGAGCTGATATTCCTCTCTCTCGCAACTCCTTTGCAACCTAAGATTATAAATGTAAAGTAATAAATACCAACCAAATTCGGGCATTATATTTCAAAACTTGCTTACCCTACAATCATTTCAGGATTTTTTTCTTTAACTATATCTATAATGTTTTTGACAATTTTGGAAGGGTCAACATTGCTAACTCCCCGGCTTAAATGCAATCTGACCAAAACGAGACTATGCCAATTCCAGGAATGTACAGTGGTGCTAGGTAATACCAGCTTCATTTATTTTTACCTTTTTGTATGAGGGTGCAAGGGTTTTCGAGGTGTGGATAAGGAAATAGTTTAATGGATTTGTCACATTTTAGTGGTGCTATGGGTTATTTGATTGAAAAGTAAAAGAATGGTTATAGAAGATTGTAGAGGGGAGGGGGGAGCCATTAAGGAATATAGTCTGCTTTTGGTCTTCTATTATTAGGGCCTCAAAGTCTTCGCTATACTTAAAACTAGAAACAAATTATGTGACAGGAAAATAAACTAGAAACACAAACCTGCTCACATTCCTTTCTAGAAAAGCAATAAACTATGCCAGAATCATTATGTGAATAAGAGTCTCGGATGAATTCTGCGATTTCATCAACCACCACCTTGCCAACTGAAGACTTCTCTCGTACCTAATGAATAAGGAATTATGTCTGCACTCTTCAAATTCAAAGCCAGCAACTATTAACAAATAAACAAACCATGTAAAAGAGATTTGGTCTGTTGACTGTGCTGACAAACTTTACACATCTTGGAATGTGGAGCATCTCCATCAGATCACTTTGGACTTTCTGGGTAGCAGTTGCCTACAAAATAGACGACAAGAACATCAACTCACCCAAAATTTTGAGATTAAAACAAACAAATGGATACTTCATTCTTTTTGTTTCTCTTTATAATTAAGAAACGGAGATGATATCCTAAACTGCTTCTTGCACTCCTATTACTGTCACATGAATTGATAGAAATGCCCCAATAGTTGAAGGACTTTATTATCAGAGTTCTAAACACTCAATAGCATCATTGTGCCAGATTGAAAGCCAAAAGAACACCCCTTTTATCATGCTTTCCTTTGCTTCTGACCAGCATTCAACAAATTTTTACCACAATTTTTATTAAGAAAGAAACTAATACAATTGGGATGAATGAGATGTCCATCAAAACCAAAATAGCACCCTTAAGCAAAATGGGAAAACATCAAATCAAAGCCTGAACTGCCACATCGCTTGCTCCCTCAAAAATCCTTATGTTCCTCTCCATCTACACCACCCAAAAATTTGCTATTACCATAGACTTCCCTAATACCTAAATCCACCAACAAAGTAGTTAGTCCATATGTTGATTAAGAGCATAAGGACTAACTGCGTTGCTGTTCACAAAAGGTATCTTTGATCATATTCTTATTAAAAAAACATACATCTGTGATCATACGCTCACTATGTCACTTCATTCATACTCAGAGTAGTTAGTTATAATCAGCAGTACAACATGCCCACAACTTGCAATATCTAACCTGTTTATAAGGAACATAGGGTAGTTTAAGTTCTATTGAATTTTGTGGGAATTTTAAATTGGGCCTTTTTGCCTGTCCATGTTCTAAAATAGCAGGAGTGGAAGAAGCTTTTCGGGAACTGCAATAGTCCCTCCCCTAAAAGAAATATAAGAATTAAGGATAGATAAATAACATACAGTCAAAGCAATCACAGGAACATTGGGAAACTGAGTCTTGAGGATACCAAGACTTTTGTAGTCAGGTCGAAAATCATGACCCCACTGGCTGCAGCAATGTGCCTCCTGTAAAATAAGCCTAAAGATTAGACACTAGAGAGATATGCAACCAACTTAGTAAACAATTGTATTAAATAAAAAATAAAAAAACCATTTAGGAGGACGATATCCTAAAAGCTTTGATGGGCAAAATGAACATATGTTACATATGACACACTCAAAATATAACACATTAATACAACACAAACAATTAACAGTCAAAAAGGTGGGAGACATGCCTAATAAAAGTAAGTCACATCCCATGAAAGTGGCACAGTAAACAAATAGGTACAAAACCCCATGATATCAAATACAGAGAACAAGTTGAGCTACTAAGCTACATGAAGTGTGGATGCACCAATTACAAATCGAAGTTTGTGCCTTTCAGAACAGAATATTTGTGCAAATCACGAAGAAACCATCAGTTAACATCATGAACCTACCCTTAAAATTAAAATTAACGACCAACATACAAGTGCATAAATATTCAATACAGCATTCTAACATTTGTTCCAAGTATTCAATAGCATACATGTAAAACTTACTAAATAAGCATATGAAATGAATTTAGACGATCAAAGTGCAAGATCAAAAAAAAAAATTCTTGGCCAGAAGAAGAAGCTACTGTGTATCTTTGGTGTTCCCTGTAAGACAAAACTTTGTCCTGGTTTTACTCTAAAACATCTTTCAGTATTGATCCCCATTTTGGAGGCTCTTTGCGCTAAGAGACACCACTAGACTTAACAGTACCAGTAAGCTACTAACGATGCTACATTAGCTAGCCAATTATAAGTTTATAATCCATTATGGAGCCTTCATGTCAAAATTTAAACAACTCTGTCCATAATATTATTCATCCACCATCTTCTAGAGCGGAACCCTAAGAAAAGCTCTCACCAAGCTGAACACATGGGTAGGGGAAGATGTTGAAAATTGCTGACTTGTAACAAAAGAATGAACTTCAGTTTCTATAATTCTTTTCCATTTGTATCGGGGGATACCCTAATTCTAATACTAATTTTTCAAACATAGTAGCACGTCTAATCTACACATGGTCATGCCAATAATTGAAAATGCTGAGGAAGGATAGGTATCTGTATACCAGATAAAGATCAACAAGTATTGACCACAAGAAGGAAGATAAAACCAATATACAAATATGCCTAGTTTGACATTAAGGTACAATGAAAAATTGAAGGTGACATACTCACATCAATAGAAATGAGAGATAGACGACCAGCATGATGGCACTTTTCAAGTTTTGACATAAACCTCTTACTCTTTGATATCTTTTCTGGAGTCACATACAATATTTTCAAATCTCCTTCCCCCTTTTCAAGGGCCTTGTATATTAACTTCTCCTCCTCCTTACTAGTAGTTGATGTCAACATATGAGCTGGAATGCCTAAGGCTGCCAAACCCATCACCTGAAGCAATGGTAATTGTGAATAATCTGATTAAAATATTAAGGAGACAGTTCAAGTAAAGTGAAGAATAGAATTTAAGAGAACCTGGTCCTGAATCAAAGAAAGCAAAGGACTAACAACAAGAGCAACTCCATCACGAAGAATTGCTGGAAGCTGGTAGCAGAGGCTCTTGCCGCCACCTGCAGCCATAATCACTTGAACATCTTTTCCACTCATGACAGCATTGATAATCTGACACCAATTAGCCACCATCAGTAAATCTAAAAACAGAGATGGGGATGAGAAAAATAAATTGTACTTACAGAAACTAAAGGCGAGCCAATATAATGCTACAACTACTCAAGAGCAATCAGCAATACCATCAAAAGAAACACACCTCGTAAGGGATAAGGATAAACCATTGACAGCTCCAACTACCATATTCATCCACCACTTGAGCCAAAGCCAACATGGTTTATCCCAATGGAACTCTCACTATGGATACTAAAAACCAATACTTGTATTGGAATACAAAATTAAATGATACATCAAACTACAGTTCAGTGAATCAGCAACTGGCTCATACATAAGATTCTTAATTTCCAAGGATTAGGAATCTTTGGGAAATTTTATCGTTCGGTTGTACTCTTCACTTTCAATAAGACAAGTATTCTACAAAGCACCTACGGCAAACCAACTGTTGGTCTGAGTTGTAATTACGTGTAGTTTTTGTACTTGCCTTCTTTTTATTTTTCGAGTAACTGTTTTATCCACCCTTTTGAAGGAGAAGTACATACAGAATTTGTCTCAAAATATTCTCTACATGTATCACAGCATCAGAGCCTACAACAAAAATATCTAGGATTTTTACTTCTTACCCACCCGTCAGTCCCTGCCCAAACCCTGGCTTTCAGTATCTTAGTTTTTGCTACCTTATTTCTCTGTGACTTTTCCAGCAAGTAGTATTCTACCCATTGCAATGGTCAGGTCAACCTATTCTGAGGAGAATCCAGTAGCCGACACTGCTGGTTGCCACCATTGCCCCTGTTTTTCTTTCTTTTTCCTGCCATTACTACTGTTTCTTCTCTTCCTGCATTTTTCCACAGCTCCTCCAAAATTTTTACCAATTGATTACTACTCTAGTTTTTTCCTACTAAATTTGAGAAGACGAGTGATGATCGAGTTATCAACTCTACTTCTGATTGTTTCTCCTCTAGGCTGCCAATCTTCATGTCTTCAACTGTGACAGTGCAAAGCACCAATATGTCCATGCAGATCACAATTAAGCTAGATGGATCCAGTTATTCTGTGTTGTCTGAAGTTGTAGAGATATACATCACCAGGAGAGGGAAATTGGCCTACTTAACTGAAAAATTACAGAACCAACTGAAACTGATGAGGGGTTTTACTATAGATTTATATCCATGCATATGCGTACGTATACTGTTCTAAATATTTGTAAAATTCTTGTGTACTTATGTTCAATGTTTCACTAAAGCTCAAACATGATGTACTCAGAACATCTTACTTACAGACAGAGCTCATGCTTATTGACCACTTGCACAGGAATTTCCGCCTTAAGTGAATTTTAAAGCACACTGTCTCCCCAACTAACCTGACTTAAATCATGAATTTATTCAACATCTTACAAATAAGAAGGTGATATCCTAGGGGAGTGTGTAATAACATCCTTCTTATTTTGAATTTTTTTACTAGAGAGCTTACAATTTAATAATATCAAACAAATTAGCTGAAAATTTGAAAAAGAAAAATCCAAAGGCCGAAGTCACCTCTCGCTGATTTGCACGATATGCAGATATGCCAAATATATTGAACCTAGTATCATCAGCTTGAGAATCCCACTCAAATGGCCCAGACCAGTCTTCCACAGTAGTTGAAGCGCCATTAACAGGATAACCTGATTCTTTACATGCTTCAAGTATAGCCTTCAATTCAGATTTCCTTTCATATAACCTCTCCTGTTGGTCAAGCAATATCTTGATTTGGTCTGAGAAACGAGACATATGCATAAATCACACTGTGCTCTGAATATGAAAGAAAAGAGTGAAAGAGCTTCTGTAACTCATTCATGGGGGATTCTATCAGAATATATTTACTCATATCTTTCTTACTGATTTTAAATCAGCAAATACTATCTCCATTGATTACCAAAACATAAAAGTCACATGAATTAAAAGCCTAAGATACAAATTAGACTCGACAAAACGAAAGCCAATGGTAAGAAACTTGAAGAATGAGTTGAACCTAATACAACTATAAATAAAGGGCAGCCTGGTGCACGATGTACCTAGCAGCAATAAAATGACTGAATTTCATACTCTCCTAGATTCCTCTCTAATTAATCCATCAATATTTTTCAGAAAACAGCGGCTACACTAACAATTATATGAACAAACTTAACATTTTGCACTCAAATGTCCTCCAGCATTAAAAAAAAATGATTGAATTTTACCCAACTTCAAATAATGCCAATATACTATCCCATTAGTCAACATTCTTCATGAATAATTATTTCACTTAAATACTTTTTTTTTCTGGTTTATCATAATCCTCAGTGATTAGGTTTCTAATTAAAGCTAAGAAAATTAATATCACGCAGGAAAAAATAAAACAAAAAACAAGAGAGAGAGAGAGAGAGAAAGAGAGGGCTTAGGATAAGCACCTTGGACGCCTTGAATTTCAACCTCAACGTTTAGCAGCTCTTCTGCTAATATCTCTTCAGTTTCCATGTCAAGTCCTTATACGAGAGATAGAGATTGGGAACAGCGAGTGTAATGTACAGTTTCAGCAGGCGAATTGTGGCAATTATAATTTACAAGTTTTAATGGAGAGTTTCTTCTGGGAAGCAAGGGAGAAGTGAAATGCTGCTTCAACTATGTTTAGAGCAACTCAGGCGAGCGACTGCAAGCATTTTAATGTTTTTTATTTCCATTTTTTCCCCGGGGATTTGTTGTAGGCGCTACCAGCCCAGTGGCTTGTTCCACACGCGCCCAGCCCAATGTACATATCTAGCTAGTTGCACAAGCCCGGCCAACGAAGAAACTATCTTCCAATTTCCAATTGTAATTATTTATTTATTAGTGGACTCGTGTAGTCTTCTCCTTTATATATATGAGAATATATAATTAGGGTAAATTCCAATTTGGTACTTGTGGTTTCACTCGTAAGCTGTGTTTGTCCATGTCTTCTCAATTTTTACAATTAGATATCTAGTCTTTCCAATTTGTTGCAATCTGGTTCCGCTATTATGATTTTCGTCAGATCTCCAGTTAGTTGGCTACGTAGCATTTATGGGTCCTTTTTTTTTATTTTTTCGTTTGTTTGGGTGTAACAAAATATTTATAGAATATTTAAAATCAATTACAAAATAAGAAATTTAAAATATTTATTAAAAAAAAAAAAAAAAACCCAACCCTACGCCACCCCTTCCCTGACCCCAATCCCTTGCTCCAAGCCACTGCCCAAATTCATCCCCAAAAACCCAACTCGGAGAATTTGGAGATGGGGGATTTAGGGTTTGGAGATTGGATTTTGGTCTTGGGTTACTTGGGGTTTTTGAGAATGAATTTGGGCAATGGTGGAGGTGTAGACGGTGGTATCAAGGCTCTGAGTTGGGTTTTTGGGGATGAATATGGGCCATGTCGTAGGGCTAGGGATTGGGGTCAAGGAAGGGGTGACTTGGGGCTAATGGGTTTTTTTTTAATTGATTTTTAAATATTCTATGAATATTTTAGGGTTAATTACAATTTAGTACCCTGTGATTACACTATTAAGACATGTTAGTCCCTATCTTTTCAATTTTTACAATCGCATACCTCAATCTTTTAAATTTGTTACAATATGGTTCTACTGTTACGATTTCTGTCAGTTGTCCCTTTAGTTGCCTACGTGACACTTATGGGTCCCACTTTTTGGCTAGTTTCGAAGTCCTTCCAAGGGCATTTTCGGACATATTGTTTTATTCTCCCACCCAACCGTCAGCCTTGAACTCACACCCACGTGGCATGGGCTGATTGGCTTGGAATACAAAATTTTAAAATTTTGTATTTGAACTCCTCGTATATATAGCTCGATAGAAATAAGAACCCTAAGTCCCCAAATTATCTCACACCAATTATCTCCAAATCCTCAATTTTTCTTTGTGAAGTTAGGAAATTTGGAATGAGCTAGACGCGTCGATGCTTTTGTGGTGGGTTTGCTCGACTGGAAACCTCTTTGACCAAAGATAATCCATGGAGAAGATTCTGGACATACTACCTCAAAGTAATTTCACTAATGTCGTTGTTATTTGGGTGTTAGGGTTTCAAATTGGAAGAATTTTTAAATTAGGCGATTATTTAAGTTATTTACCTCATTTTCAGCAAAAATGATGTGTGTATCTCAACTAGTTCGATCCTCAAATGTGTGTACGGTAAAAAATGATCATTCCTGGGTTGTTGAAGAGGATAGATAAGGTTGAGGGTGAACTAAGGAAGTCAAGCAGGAGAGAGAAGCTACTTTGGTTTTTCTTCGTTATTGGCGTCATTATTGCTATGCTCCCAGCAAATGCAAAAGAACATAAGGGTTCACGTGGAACAAAGACAATATTGGAACTTGCTTGATGGTTTTTGTTGGTTTTTGTGTAATGTAGGTTTTTGTAAGATCATTAATTGGTTGTAATGTTAGTTGTGAAACCATGGGTTGTAATGTTGCTTGATGGTTTATTTTGGTATGAATGTATGAAACTATGGGTTGTATGAAATGTCAAATTGGCAAATCACATTCCTTTTGCAAATTTTCCAAAATAAGTGCATGATATCCACTATTTGATGATGGTAATATTGTACAAAATAACTGATGATATGGTGTTGCTGTTTTTAGTCTTTTTCCTCACAACCCCAGTTGAATTGCTTGAATCTACTATATATGTTGCTACAGCTTCTGCTTTTTTTTTTGTCTCTCTTTTCATGAAAAAACAAACAAAGACAGAATGCTATCATCTATTGTCACACAACCATCATCCCAACAAGCAAATACAATTGTAAAGTGCAATTACCTTCAATGTTTTAGTTCTTTGCTTTTCCTTCTCTCTCATTTGATTCTTCCTCTCCATCTCAGCTTCATCATTTGGTGGCTTATGTCTATGACGTGTTAGTGAATTAGGACCTTTTGGCCACATATACCACATTTGAGAGAGTCTTGGTACCTTCCTTGCTTCTTCCCACCTGTTTTGGTCTCTTTTTCACCTGCCTCTTTCCTCCTAACCTTGGTTGGTCTGCTTGGTTGTCTATTGTACATAGGAGGTAATATGTCAAGGAAATATATTCTTTCCCATAGGTCAATTCCATTCATAGGTTGTATAATGTTCTCATATGCCTTTAGGAATGTCTCCTTCATGTAACACAAGTCTACATAAGTTTTAGGCCTATCCCATCTCTTATGGTTAATAGCTAACACTGCATGTTTACATGGGACACCAGATAAATCCCAATTCCTGTATGAGCAAGTCCTGTCATCCAAATCTACCATAAATTGCCCACCAGTTGTAGTATCTACTAGGAACTTGGGTCCTCCAGACATAATAGCAATGCAATCAATAGCATATATTTTGCTGGTCTCAAGCTTTCCTAAGGGCTTAGGTCATATTGCACGATCTCATCTCATCATCAAATCTCTTCTAATATGTATCCTTCTCATCAACTTAACCCTAATCTCCTCCATCATTGAAATTATTGGCTTACACCTAGCTGACATTATCTAGGAATTAAAAGACTCAATTGTTCAATAGTATTAGACACTTCAAAATAGTGTTGAAATGTGACCTTGACCAATGTCTTAGTGGTCTCTCTGGAGCTGTTTCACATTAGTAACATTTAGATTAGTAATCATGCAGTTAGTTCAATTAAACAAAAAAATAACTAGTTATTGTTACATAATGTTCTTAAAACATTACTTGTTAGCCATTTATAAGCTTTACCATCCAATGTCCTTAACACTTTCACTGCCCTTCTAAACTCTGGAACTATGGTTGCAAATGCAACCCTCCACATTGCATCCTTCAACATTTTTCCCTTGTATATTAAACTGAAGTTTGTGGATAGGTGCCTTGCATAAAATTTGTGATCACAATTAGAGATGACTACCTCAAAAGCCTCCACCAAGCCTTTCTGCTTATCACTTATGAATTTAAACTCATATTGGTTTACCAACTCAATATCCTTCACCAATTGCTGCAAAAACCATATCCATGAATCCTTGGTTTCCATTTCCACTTGAGCATAAGCAATAGCCCATGTCATATTATTGGCATCTAGACTAATAGCTAACAATAACTAGCCTCCATAAGGACTCTTCAAATGGCACGCATCTAGTCATATTACATATCTGCATCCAACCTTGAATCCCTCCTTACAGGCACCCAAGCAAATGTATATTCTTTGGAACATAGGCCTCTGTAACAATGCATTGAAATCACATTTGATTTGCGTTGTTGTTCTAGGATTTGTGTTCCTCAATTCTGCAGACTATTCCCACAATTTAGCATATTGTGCAGTAATTGTACATTCTAGGATTTTTAGAGCTTTATTTTTTGCCCTCCTAGCCTTGGACAATGATATTCCACTATTAACATTCATACTGCATTGTTTCCTTGAAGGACACCACTAGTACACTGGGGTTTGTCTTCACCTCCTCCACATATGTTTAAGCCAACTAGGAAGGTCTTATCCCTTAGTTTTCCCATACCCTGGTACATGTGCATTTGGGATCTAGTCTATTCACTTGTAGTGTATCTTCATGTTGCATCTTGGATACATAAATCTTAAAAGGACAATTCTCAGCAGGACAAATTGCCCTAATCCTATACTTCTTAGACTTCATCCAACGTATCTCTTATCCTTCTTTTATTGAAATGGCCTTAAGAGCATTTCTGAAGCTAAAACTATCTGCAAACTGCATGCCAACATCAAACTCGACAATTCCCATGTCATAAGAAGTATTAAACTACGGGAATGTATGACCATTGCTCTCTTCATCTGATTGTGGTGCTTTCCTAAGGTGCTGCTCATCCTCTTCACTAATTGCAAACATGTCTTCATTATCCACAAAGTCTTCCATATTTGAAGGCTTTGGTATTGATTGGTTAGCATTTGGTCCACCCCACTCACCATCTATGTCAACCTCATGTAAGAAGACTTCATCATCATCATCTTCATCAATACCGTACTCATTATCCACAAAGTCAAGGTCACTCTCATAATCATTTTTTGAAGAATCCTCATTAGATTGTTGTTGAATTGAGGGTTTCCTCTTCCTAACAGATCTTCTTACTTCATTGATCTCAGCATCTACACACCCCTTCATCAACTTCTGCCACCTTATCTTTGCCTTTGAAATTAGGTTTCTTTGTCTAATGTTGTACACCCCCTTCATCAACTGTTGTCACCTTCTCTTTGCCTTTGGAATTAGCTTTCTTTGTCTCATGTTGTACACATCCTTCATCAACTGCTGCCACATTCTCTTTGCCTTTGGAATTAGCTTTCTTTGTCACATGTTGTACACACCTTTCATAAATCTTTGCCACCTTTTCTTTGCCTTTGGAACTAGCTGTTCTCATTGATGGAGTTGGTTTCCCTGTACTATGTACCTCATTTGAAGTAGCTTTTCCTACCCATCATGTACTTCAATTGCTTTATCAAACTCTGGTATCTCTTCAAGGATAACATTTGAGTTCTCACATCATCAGCATAATCATATACTTGTAAGGAATAACGGCAATACATGTAAGATTCAGTCTGGCTATTCAAAACATCATCAAGGTTATCCCGATGATCCATATACATGTTAATTATCCTAACCTCAGGCACCTTTTCACACATTTCAATCACTTCTAAGTCAAACTCCACCCTAATCTTAAATCCTATGCCAGTAATCAATCATACCTATATGGCCCAAATACACAGCCATGCAGTCTATTTCAGTTAATGACATCTTGTCTTTATCCACATAATCAAAGTACCTAACAGTTCCATCCAAATAGTACTTTCGTATCAATCTCCACCATGGTGCATTTGGATGCTAAATAAGCAATCATCATCTGTATAGATGATCCAACATTAGGGTATTGTTACACATTGCATGAATTTATAGACATACACATAAATCACCAACTACACAATTACCACTAAGAAAACTCCAAGCAAACACTTTTAGAATGCACTCTACTATACCACCAGGATTTGAATTATTAAATACAGTAAAGTCACTTTCCACATCAAAAGCAAAAAATTCACATGGACCACATACCAACATTACTTACATAAAGGCTACTGACAACAACCCGAAAACCTCAAATATGCGAATTAGGAATCCTGATAAAACACCATTTGGTTATGTCTTCTATAACACAACCAAGAATAGAGATCTCTTGTTGTACATTCATTTGCCTCCATGACTTTATTGAGAGTCCTTATAAAACACCTTTTGGTTATATCTTCTATAACACAACTATATAAAGCCCTCAAAGACAAACAACATAGTCACAAGACAACTATGATGTCTCAAGTCTATGGATTAGTTTGCACCATTGCAATTTATGAGTTCTAGTTTGATATGTGAGTAAAGACTTTCATTCTAGAACTCATTTTTTTGATTGCGTTCAGTGTACTTATTCTCTTGCAAGCACCTACACACATATCTTGGTGTCACCACATTTAATGACTTGAGACCTCGTCATCCTCTATATTTAAAGAAGATATTGTGTGTACTGGTCTTGGCAGAAGATCAATGCCCAATTGATATTCCTAAGACCAGGAACATTTTAGGATATGACTAGGGACCATGATAAGTCTCAATGCATGCAGTCTCATTACATAGTTCTCATGTCCACTTTCATATTCCAAGGACTATAGTTGTTTTACATTTGTTCATATAGAATAATCATGATTTGAAAACAACTTGTCTTGCCGATGAATAACTTAATAAGTCATGACAAAAGATGTCATTAACATTAATTATCATATAATTAGTTGGCTTTAAGGGCATACTACTAACAAACAGTTCAAATGGTTATGAAATCTTCAAATGATATGGATTACACTTCAAATGATGTTGATGATACTTAAGATGGGGATGATGCTTTGGATGGAGATAAAACTTTTTATTAGGATTGTAATAATTAGTACACTGGACGAATATACTTTAATCCTCTGGACCCAATGGATAGTACTGTATCCACTCCTAAAGCAACAGTATAATCGAACGTCTGTCTTGTTTCCCCACATACCAAAGCTGGAAAATCATCTTCATTTTCAGTGAATTACACCCACAAGGCTAGTACATCACCTATATCCCATAGATAATCTAACAATTCCATTTACTAGTGCTGCCCTATAGCATAAATGTCCTGATTGTTTGCCCTTGCGTACATCTGTTGGATATTCAAAATATCCCAAGCAGTGAGATCACCAAATTTGATCAAGATGGTTACAAAATTAAGAATATATCAATTAAAAATTAATGTTCAGAAAAAATAGGATCAAATAGGTGTATATATAATAAGTGAATCGGTTATTCAAAATACCATAAAAATAAGTTGGCTATAATGCGATGTGTGGTGGTGCATGGAATGAGAACGCACAGTGCACTTTAAGCCTAGCTTCTTTAGATTGCTTTCTCTCAATAACATATTTCTTGGACTTATTGTTTAAGCACATAAATAAGACAGTTGCTATTGAATAATAAACTTGTCATTTAATTTAACTAAATACAAGTTAAATACATGAAATATTTAGAAAAGATTACATCACATGACTGACTTTTAGAGCATATTTCCAACAACGGGGGATAAATTGGGGGGCAGCCACTACTACAAAAAAGGCAAAAGACGACAGAAATTCATCATCGTGTATCGGGTTTTCAAACCGTCGTAAAATCAACCGACATCTTTTGCAAAGTAAAACCACGATGCGAAATCACCGTCGTTGTAATGACAAACAACGTCATTAACAAAAAAAAAACCAACGTCTGTATACTGAAAAATGAACCAAAAAATTGTCATGGAAAAGAATAGACGGCTTATTTTATACAAACCCCGTCGTTTAAATAAATACAATACGTCTTTAAATAAATAAAATACGACGTTATTTAAACATACGACGTCCAATGTATTTATATAACTGTCGTGAAATACTTTTTCCACTTCGTTTTTTCCATTAATATTGACGTGGAAATAGCGGTCAGGGTACATCACTGTTGTTGTTCTAACAAACAACGTCATTAACAAAAAAAAAAACGATGTCTGTATATTGAAAAATGAGCCAAAAAATTGTCAAGGATAAGAATAGACGACCTATTTTATACAAACTCCGTCGTGTAAATAAATACAATACGTCATTAAATAAATAAAATACGACGTTATTAAACTATACAACGTCTAGAATATTTATATAACTGTCGTGAAATGATTTTTCCACTTCGTTTTTTCCATTAATATTGACGTGGAAATATTATAACAAACAACGTCATTAACAAAAAACACCGATGTTTGTATACTGAAAAATGAGACAAAAAATTGTCAAGGATAAGAATAGACGACCTATTGTATACAAACACAGTCGTGTAAAGACATATACTACGTCTTTAAATAAATAACATACGACGTTATTCAGAAATACGATGTCGCATATATTTTTATAACCGTCGTGAAATGGTTTTTCCACTTCATTGTATATAAAACAAACGACGTGGAAATTATGTTAGGCTCATGACTTAAGACATATTTATTTCTATAAACGTCGTCGTATGTCATATACAACGTCGTGATCATGTAAAAGACAGCCGTGTTCCTCTATTTATACGTCGTCTTTACCAAAATAATAGTCGTCTAATATATCTGAGACGGCGAAGTTTTTCAGCCAATTGACGTGGAAAATATATGTAACGACATAAGAATAAAAAAAGAGACGTGGATATTTAATATAACGTTGTTTTTGTAAAAGAACGACGTCAAAATATCTTTTTACGTCGACCAATTTACCTCTGGATATCAAATTACGTCGTGAATTGTTTATTTTTTACTTCGTTTTTTATATAACAAGCGACGTGGTAAAATTTTAAGACGACGATTTTTTATTTGTTACGGACGAGTTCATGCTCTAAGACGTCGTCTTTTGTAACGTTCAGGTTCGATATCTGTCGTTTTAGACGTCGGTATTATGGTACTGGAGTCGTGTTATTTGTAATTACATGTCGGCTCTTTATGTTTCTCCGACGTGATATCGTTAATAACTGTTTCACAATACCGTCGTCTTTCTTCAATTTTACTTCGCTTTTAGACGTCGGTAAATTCAATGCCGTCATTGAATGCTCCAAAACGTCATTTTTTATTGACAATTTTTTTGAAAACAGACGTCTGTTTTTCACAGTTTTATGAGGACCGTCGTTTTATAATACTGAACCAGTATTTTATGTACTGATTGTTTTGTGGCCAAAACTTGCATAATGAAAGTGAAGAAAACACATTACAATTTATTACAAAATTAATGTCATACAATAGTGCTGTTTAGGGCATAAGTAATTTCATAAATTACAAGAGCATCATTCAATCCATATATCTTCACACCCATCTCGAATATTTTGACTCCCAAACTCACCCACTAGTTCATCAAATGTGTCAACATTTGGCATCCCTCTAGTAAATGGCTCACTCTCAATTCTCACATCACCTAAGACATCATCACCAATAACATCATTATATTCTCTATTAGGCGCTGATAACACTACCGACCAACCATGATGCATCGGGTCGTCAACAAAAAATACTTGTTTGACTTGAGAAGCCAAAACAAATTGGTCATTCCTATGTCCAATTTTACTCAAATCTACAAGGGTAAATCCAAGTTCGTCGACTACAAGGCCGGAAGTAATATCTATCCAATCACACCTAAAGACTGGGATTGTAAACTTTTGGTAGTCAAGGTCCCAAATTTCTTGAATGACACCATAAAAACCCATATTTGAGAGAATTGGGTTTTTATCCTTGGCACTAGCAACTTGCATGGTATGTGCAAGTAAATAAACTCCACTATTTTGAACTGTCCGCACATCATCTTGTGCCTTGATGTTAAATTTAACACCTTTAATAAGATAGCTCCTATATAATGGCACTGCCATGTTTGGACCAGCTGCTAGCCACCTTAAATTTTCTGATACCCCATGATTGCCTCCCTCATCAAGTTCACTTTGAACCTGCAAATTAATCATATCTTAATTCAATCTAACATAGAAAGAAGAAAATTAAAAGTCCAATATGTTATTGAATAACATATACCTTGAAGTGTAGCCATTGAATAAAAGTGCTATTGTGCTTATCTTGCAGCCACTTTGTTCTCTTTCTAATTTTTGGATAAGCGGCCTTATTGTGGATCATATGTTCCCTACATGACACGAAAAATTCAAGCATTAAGGTCCCAATCAATTATTGCATACCTTAAATTTAACATGAGGAATAATTTAAAATGGAAACTTAAAGAATAAAACTCATACTCGATATAAGGTAGGACTTCTTCCGTATTCTCCAAGACATATAGATGTGCTTGGTTCAACAGGTCCCGATCAACTACGCTCACTGTGCAACCTGATAATGGCTTTGAAACTCCTATCTTCTGACTTGATGGCACTCCAATTGTACTAATATCAGATAAATGTTCAGTGCAAAATTCTACAGCTTCTTCAGCTATATAACGCTCAGCAATGCAACCTTCGGGATGAGTACGGTTCTGAACATACCCCTTTAGAACTTTCATATATCTTTCAAACGGATACATCCATCTAAAATATACTGGCCCACATAGACGAACTTCTCTGACAAGATGTACTATTAGATGAACCATGATATCGAAGAATGAAGGTGGAAAGTATTTTTCAAGCAAACACATAGTAACTACTACATCTTCCAACTTATCTAGCTTGGAAACATCAACCGTCTTTGCACATATAGCATTGAAGAAGAAGCACAAACGAGTTATTGCATACCTTGCAGGTTTCTCCAAAACAGAACGAATTGCCACAGGGAGCAATTGTTGCATTAAGGTATGACAATCATGTGATTTAAGGCCAAGAAGTCTTGAATCTTGTAAAGATACAAGATTTTTTATATTTGAAGAATAACCTTCAGGGACCTTCATACCATAGAAAGAATTGCAAACCGCTCTCTTCTCTGCTCTTGACAAATTCCAAGGCCCTGGAGGCAAACGAGTACTTCTTTCTCCATACTTGAGTTGCAAATCTGTTTTGACCCCCATGTTTAATAAATCTAACTGAGCAGCAATCCCATCTTTATTTTTTCCAGGGATCTCCAACAATGTACCAATGATACTATCACAAACATTCTTCTCAATGTGCATAACATCTAGGACATGCCTCACTGGAAGGTATTTCCAATACTCAAGATCAAAGAATTTTGACTTCTTCTTCCAACAAACTCTGTCACCATCATTTTCACCTCCACCTCCCCCTTTTTTCGAGCCCCATATGTAATTAATATCTTCAACCATAAGCAGCACTTCTTCTCCCGTTAATGGCTCCAGAGGCGTGCCATATTCAGGTTTCCCATTAAAAGCTGCACATTGCCTCCTATATGGATGATTGATTGGTAACCATTTTCTATGCCCAATGTAACAAATTTTGTGGCCATTTTTCAACCTATGACTAGGTGTATCATCGCCACATATTGGACAAGCTTTATATCCTTTAACAATACAACCAGATAAGTTTCTATAGGCGGGAAAATCATTAATGGTCCACAGTAATGCAGCTCTGAGTGTAAAGTATTCTCCTATGTGTGCATCATACACTCCTCTAATCCCATCCCACAAAGATTTGAAATCATCAATCAAAGGCTCCAAGTTGACGTCTATATCATTTCCGGGTTGTTTAGGACCGGAAATCAATAAAGTCAACATCATGAACTTTCGTTTCATGCATAGCCATGGTGGGAGATTATATGTAACTAAGATAACTGGCCAGCAACTATATCTGCTACTTAGAGAACTGTGGGGATTGAATCCATCAGATGAAAGAGCCAATCTCAAGTTTCTCGGCTCATTACCAAACTCGGGCCATTTATCATCAACAAGTTTCCAAGACGGGGAATCCGCCGGATAAGACATCTGACCGTCAATTGATTTTCTAGCAGCATGCCAAGTCAAATTCTTAGCTGTCTCATGTGATTGAAACATCCTTTTAAACCTTGGAATTGGAGGAAAATACCACAACACCTTCGCTGCCATACCCTCTTTCAAGAATCCATCTTTGGTTTCCTTCCACCTTGAGATATCACAAGTAGGACAATTAGTTGAATCTTCATACTCCTTCCTATACAAGATGCAATTATTGGGGCATGCGTGGATTTTCTCATAACTCAGCCCCAATACACACAAAGTATTTTTTGCCTCATACATAGAGGCCGGTATTGTATTTCCTTCTGGAAGCAACTCGCCCTGAAGTATCAATAATTCTGTAAAACATACATTACTCATCCCATGTTTTGCCTTCAAATTATACAACTTCACTAATGCTGATAACTTGGTGTACTTTCTACAACCAGGGTACAATGGTTGATCTCCATCCCTAATCACATTAGCAAACTCATAAGGATCAGATCCAAAATCACCAAAATCATTAGCATCCATCTCTATTTCTTCAGACACAAAACTATACCTACTATGGTCATCATCTTCTTCAACATTTCTACTAGCATTAGTAGTTGGTTCCCAAGGTTCTCCATGAAATGTCCAATTCTTATAGCTTTGGTCAACTCCATTAAAGTATAAGTGATCCCTTATAATTCCAACCCCAAACAATTTCAAATTCGCACATTTAACACATGGACAACGGATATGCGTTGTAGTTAGAAGATTTTCTACAGAAAATTGCAAAAATGCTTCCACCCCTAACTCATATGCCTTCGATCTTCTATCCGAGTGCATACATGACTTATCCATCTCCGACACTATATCCTATTATCTATAATAAGGTGAAAAGACAAGCAATGACTATCATTATAGCAGATTATATAAGGTTTTAATAGCAAATAATATAGTATACAGACGACGGTTTTTAAACAATAACAGACGTATTAGACATATATAGACGACGGATTTTAAAAAAAACGTCGTCTAATGCTAGCAAGAAACATATGCTAGCGAACTTGAACCATGACGGTAGTTAAAAACTGCGTTGTGGTATATATTTACAAATGACGGTTTGTTAAAAAAACCGTCGTCGTATGCATAAAAAGATATCGAAATCCTAGTTTATTTTCAAGAACCCAAAATATATTTAGAACACAACATATACATTAATTTTTATGTTGGGTATTAAGAACACGTATACTGAAACCAACATATACTAAGCATGAAAACATTAAATTCATTCCCGATTCATAATAACAGAGAGTGATTAAAAGATCCGACAACATTATATCCATTCACGATTCATGAAAACATTAAACATTAAACACATTAACCCATACCGTCGACAACATTAAAAAATCACAAAACCCTTTACCACAGAACTGAATATCATTCAATGAATTTACAAGCATGAGATTAGGGTTTGTAATTACAGGTAGGCAGAGCTCACAAATTATGGCCAACTTGGATTCGACGGAGTTGTAAACTTGGCCAACTTGGATTCGACGGAGAGCCCAACTTTGAATTAGAGTTGAAGTGAGAGAGCGGAGCGAAATGTTTTAGGTCACAGACTATGGCCAACTTGGTTCAGGGTTACAAGTATAAGAGTTAGAGCGAAATCTGAAAATTTTAGGTCAAGGTGAAATTTTTAGAAAGCGCGCTTTTTAAAAAACATCGACGGAAACAACAAAACAACCGTCGTTAAAAGTTCAACCTAAACATAACGCTTATTTAAAAAAATGACGTCGTTGTAAATATCCTTACGACGCAAAACCAAACTACCGTCGTTAGACCCTAATAGACAAATATAACCTAAACCCTAAACCCTAATAAATAAAACCACAATTATATATATATATATTTTTAAAAAATAATTTCTCCAAAGGGATTAGGGTTTTATGGCCTAAAATATCTCGTCCATAAAACCCTAAACCCTAATCCCTTTTCTAAATTTATATAAACCCTAAACCCTAAACCCTAAACCCTAAACCATGAAAGTATAAGTGATGTTGTGACTCATGAAAACATTTTTCTTTTTGGTTTTAATTTTAAATTTGTATAACTCAAACTTAATTTTTTAAAGCTTAAGGGGGAAGAAAATATCTCAATGACTTCATAGGAGTTGACGTTGCATTTTTTGGATTTATTTTAAATTTATTATGAATATTTCGAATTAAATAGAATAAAATATTATTAAAAAAACCCACAAACCACGTTGGCGTTAATAAATTAACGAAGTTTTAAATTATAATAAACGACTTAATTTTTAAACAAACGTTGTTTACAGTTAAAACCATGGCCATTTTTACACAGAAAATGACGTACAAACCATTTTCCACGACCTAAACGTGTATAATGTAATTAATAAACGTCGGTATATTACAAAAAAACGACGTGTTAAATAATATACCATGACGCGAGAGATTAATTTATCGACTTATTATTTTGGAGTATACTACGACGGTACCTACAACACTACTGTCGTGTTTATTTACCACGTCCTAAGTTCAAATTACCGTCGTATTTTTTCAATTTATACGTCTGCCTTCTCTGTAAACCGTCATCTTATTTTTATAGCTTTTTAAAATTAATTAATTTTTCTTTTATTTTGGTAATATCTTTCTTAACACAAAACAAAATTTAATTCTCAATCCTCAACAACATTTTCATCTTAAAAGGTAAATCTCTTCGTGTTAAATATTGATCAATATTTACACAATATATGTACACAAATTTGGCAAATACATCGTGGTTTCTTTTCTGCCTTCACCCTCAGCTTGTTCAACTGTTTCTTCCTCTCATATGCAAGTTGGGCCCTCTCCTTCCTCTTGTTCTCAAGCTCCTGCACAGCCACAGATGAATATCTAATAATTTCAGAAAATCAAAATCAACAAAGTGTGAAAAGCTCACTCCTCGATTCCTGGTTACATTGTAGTCCCCTTTTCCACAGTGATCAACTTCAAAACTCCTGTGTGGCAAGGGTGGAACCAGCCTTAGAACCTGTTGTGGGTTGTGTGGCTGCAAACCCGTACAGGTTCTAAGGCTGGTTCCACCCTTGCTACACAGGAGGATGTAGCAAACCCATGCTTGGTCTTGTGAGGAATCATTCTGCAAACCCATTTGCTTTCAGAAAGACAATTTCTTGTGAGAAATCATTCTGCAACCCTAATGGAAAACTGAGAGTTAAAAAACGCGCGAAAAAATCATATTTAAACAAAATATCGTAAATATCCATGTCGGTTCTAATATACATAGCGACGTCATATTTGACTAATCAACGTCAGTTTAGATAAACAAGCGCCGTCATAACTACATCGGAAATCCAAAAGTCATTTGGCGAGTATTAAAAAGAGAACGATGTCGTTTTCAGAACCATAAAGTAACCACGTCGGTTTATTAAAATACACAGTCGTCATTTTAAAGAAACCATGGTTTAGAAATGCGCCCTTCGATAATCATCGACGGAAAACAAAAAAAAACCGTCGTTAAAAATATAAATAAACATGACGCTTATTACATCTATACCCTAAACCCTAAACCCTAAACCATAAAATATAAACCCTAAATTATATATATATGTTTAAATAATTTTAGAAAAGGGTTTATGGTTTTACTGCCTAATATATATTAACCATAAACCTTAAACCCCAAAAATAAACCTTTATCCCCCTAAACCCTAAACCATAAACCATTAAAGTATAAGTGATGTTGTGACTCATGAAAGCATTTTTCTTTTTGGTGGTAATTTTAAATTTGTATAACTCAAACTTAATTTTTTAAAGCTTAAGGGGGAAGAAAATATCTCAATGATTTCATAGGAGTTGATGTTGCATTTTTTGGATTTATTTTAAATTTATTATGAATATTTCGAATTAAACAGAATAAAATATTATTAAAAAAAACCCCAAACCACGTCGGCGTTAATAAATTAACGACGTTTTAAATTATAATAAATGACGTAATTTTTAAACAAACGTTGTTTAAAGTTAAAACCATGGCCATTTTTACACAGAAAACGACGTACAAACCATTTTCCACGACCTAAACTATTAACTTCTCGCCGTCTAATATCAAGAAAACAACGTCGTCTATAGAACCAACAACGTCGTTTGAAAAACCTTTTACGTCGCTTTTTAAAACTGTGACGTTGTTATGTGTGTACAACGTCATTTTAAAAAACTACGGTTTTTCACAACATGCAAACCTCAACAAATTTACAGGGAGGTTGACGGTGCATTTTTTGGTTATATTTTAAATTTATTATGAATATTTTGAATTTTGATAGTTATAAAGACGACGGTATTCTATATAATTATGTCGTTGCAAGTGCGTTTACACGTTGGTCACACAATTTCCGTTTTTAAAAAATAATGAAAACCTATTTGAAATTCATAGGGAAAAAAAGAATGTTTAAGAATGTTTATGTCTAATTCTAACCAATTTTGTACAAAAACTTGTCTAATTCTAACAAAATTTGTACATTTTATAAAAATGTTTAAGTATGCTAAAATTCCTCTACTCCATATGAACACAAACAAACTCTGCCCGTTCTTTCCTAACTTCTTCAATGGCAGCTTGGGGGTATGGCGCTTGATCCTTTCCCTTGGCAAACTGCAGGCCATAAACAAAGATTAATCTCACAGACGACGCTATTTGTAATTTACTGACGTAGTATATATATTCAACGACGGTATTTTTAATTTACCGTTGTTGATAATATAAAAACCCACATAAAAATAAATCTGAAAATTTTCTTCTTACCATCTTCTCAAATTCTAGGGAAGTATCCTTTATGATGTCTCTCATAAAGCGCATGACATAATACCCGCATTCTACGCTGCTTGGTTGCTTTAGAGTGCCGGGTAGAGTTTTCCAAAGAGTTGCTTTACGGCCTACTCTGCCTATATGTGAATTATACATTTTTAAAGCACTGTTCACTATGTTTTTCCCCTCCTCATCCACAACTCGATTGCCAGGCAGTGGATCCAGAAAATAGATGGTCTCCTTCTTTGCTCTCACAATGATCAAGACCCAATGACGGCTGCACAAAATAAATATAAAGGTTAAATAGTTTTATATGCAGAGCATCATACAAACAAAATACTGTTTTTTGTTTGGAGACTAACCCTGGATTGTAAGGCATCAGGAAAATCTGTTCACCATCTGTTTTTTGAAGTCGACTGAATATGATACGTGATCTTTCAGTTAATGAACCAGCGTCGGCACTAATTAGAGCAGGGTCTATAAAGCCAACCATATTTACCATATTTGCAACTTTCAAATGATCAAATAGGCACCTAAATATATGAATTGAAACCATGAGTGTTTTCTTTTTTCAACATAAAGGAGAGTGTCAAATGAATATTTGATAAGGACAAACCTCATATATACTGCAACTACAGTAGCCCCAATTTCCTCCATGGCAGCAAATTAGGTAATATCTTCATGCAAGACGAAGGTATTACGATCTATGCCAAACACCTCGTTCTCAATAGTAAAGGTCATAGCCTTCCCCTGAGGCTTTAGTGTCGATTCCACATAATTACAAAGGGATTGTAACGAAGATGGCAACTCCAGCTTTGAATAATCTGGTACTACAGTATCCTGTTTGAAGAAATAAAGCAACATAAAGTGACGTGGTAAATAAATAAATACGACGGTTTAAATAACAAACCGTCGTGTGAAAATAAATTACACGACGGGGAAAAAACTACCGTCGTAATGAATACTTTATTACGTCGTTTAAATAAAACCGACGTCTAATTCAAATGCAAAATTCATAATTAATGAATTTACCTTTTCAATTTGCTTTTCTCCAACACTGGATTGTTGTTTTAATAAATAAAGAGATATATATATATATAAGAAGGCTTGTACAACAATTTAAACATTCAATTAAATAAAAAATGCTGTGGAAATTTAAAACAAACGACGGTTTTAAAAAAATATAGACGTCTGAAAATTGAAAAACAAATGAAAAAGGCAAAGTTATGAGAATTTACCTTTTCATCTTTCTTTTCTTCAATCTTTTCTACATCCCTATATTTCTGTTATAAGAAATAAAGAAATATATATAAGACATTGTACAAAAAGGAAAAAAAATTAAAAAGTAAAAAAATTAAATTAAACCGTCGTGGTACTTAATAACAAACGACGGTATGTAAGAATTACAGACGTCTAAATTTAATTAAACGACGGTAAATAATAAACGTCGTGGTAATTCATATATTACGACGTTTTGTAAGATTGTACACCAATTTAAACATTCAATTAAATAAAAACTGCCATGGAAATTTAAAACAAACGACGGTTTAAAGAAAATATAGACGTCTGCAAATTGAAAAACAAATGAAAAAGGCAAAGTTATGAGAATTTACCTTTTCATCTTTCTTTTCCTCTATATTTTCTACTATCTTTTCTACATCCCCGGATTTCTGTTATAAGAAATAAAGAAATATATATGACATTGTACAAAAAGTAAAAAATTAAATTAAACCGTCATGGTACTCAATAACAGACGACGGTATGTAATAATTACAGATGTGTAAAATTCATTAAACGATGTTAAATAAAGAATTACGACGGTAATGAGAATTGAAAAAAAAATGAAAAAGGCTAAGTTATGAGAATTTACCTGTTCAACTATCTCAAGTATCTTTCCTTCTGCTCTCTTTTCTACTTCCCCGGATATCTGTTTTAAGAAATAAAGAAATATATAAATGATATTGTACAAAAATTTAAAACAAATCAATAAACCGTCGTGGTAAACGTTAACAAAAGACGGTATAATAATTAAAGACGTCTAAATAACATCAAACGACGGTTTAATAAACAATGCGTCGTGGTATAACTTTAACACAACGGTAAATATAAACAGAGAAACAAAGAATTCAAAGTTCAAAAACGTTACCATTTCTTCCTGCTTTTCCCCATTCTTGGCAGTATCCTCCTCAAATTGAAGGGCTCTAACATCAAGTGCCCCAGAGTAGCTTGCTTTGTCCGACATTGGATTTTTGGGACTTTGCCCTTGGATTTGGGACATTGTATTCAGTTTTAGCAGGCTTGGATCAAAATTGGGGATGAGTTTGGAAAGTTGACTCAGCAAATTTTCCCTCTCAACTTCTACCAATTGCTTGGTCCTAGCCTCCATCTTTAAACTCTCTTCCCTTGATCTAGCCTCCATTTTCAAAGTCTCTTCTTGAAGGACAAGTCTTACACTTTCCTTCAATTGATCGGCAAACTTTACCTTCTGTTGTCTAGGTAAATTGAAGTATTCCTTAGGGGAAATCTCAGCCACTACCCCTCTAACTCTTCCTGGATGCTCGGGACCCAAAGCCAATGTCAAAACATCATTGGTTCCTGACAGAGAAAGAGTGCCTTCAGAGACTTGCTTTTGCAAATCATCCTAACAAAAAGACATAATAAAAAGTCAGAATAAGGAAACAAACGACGGTTATTTATAAAAAATCGACGTAATATAATATTTCACATGACTCAATAACATAACAACCGACGTAATATAATATTTCAGACGACGCTACCTAAATACCGACGTTTTTAATATATTAACACGACGTAAATAATAAACCACCAACGTCTTATGATATAATTACAAAAAATAGAGTAGTGATTCCAGATTCAGACCTTTAACGACGCGTTTTAAAATATTTCGACGTAGTAATATTTTTCACACTACGTAAAAATATAACAGCAGACGTAATAAAATTTTTAAAACAGAGTCAGTAGGCTTACAATTAATTTTGCTTTCTCTGCAGACTTTGGATCCGGGATGTTACCATGTTTGTCTTCTCTAGCTTTTTTCCATAAGGTAGATCGATCAATATCTACCCCAGGCATGATTTCCTTCAATTGCTCCTTAAAACCAACATATCCTTTTCGAGATAATTGATGATTGTACTTAAGTTTCTCCCTCCTCTGTGATTGTAGCCCATGCACAGCCTCAAATTTTTCAGATAACCTTGAAGCTACAAAGGCATCCCATTGAGCTTTCTCTATGAATTTGTATGTTTCAGGGGGTTGCCTTAATTTCTCCTTCTCCTTGATGAATGGAAGGATATGAACCCTCGTTAGTGTAGACTTGAAATCCTTCCATTTCTTGGCAGCAGAAGATAGCACCATTTTCTTGCCCCCTTGACCAACCACAAAAGCCATGTCAACGGCTTCCCAAATCTGCTCTTTTATATCCTTGGATATTTGAACCCATTTCTTGTCCACAAGTGGGACTCTGGAGAGTGCCAACACACCAATGTAGGACTGCATCTCACTATGTGCAAGGCCACATGGTTTCCCTTCTTCATTGTACTCAACAACAGGCTTGATTTTATGAAATTTTCTCTTCACAACACGGGGCATTGTACTCATACCCCGACCTGACTTTGCCTTCTCAGAAATAGTTGCCGTGCTGGCTGGTTCTGTCTCAAAAGATGAAACAAACTTCATCTTCTTCGAGGACTTGGCTTGAGGATTTACAACTCTAAGCTCCTTACATTCATTTTTTTTAAAGCCAGACTCCTACTTTGGGATTGAGAAACCATGGTTACAGACAAATCAAACCTGCAAGCGAAAATATATCAGTGAAATTAAGAAAAAACACGACGATTATTTATAAACTACGATGTATTATAATATTTCAAACGACGTAAGAACAAAACAATCGACGTAATAATAAATTTTCACGATGGTAATTAACCACCGACGTGATAAAATATTACAACGACGTCAATAATAAACAACCGACGTCTTATGATATAATCAAAAACAGAGTATTAAATATTACAACGACGTTAATAATAAAAATTCACCGTGGTATGAAAATAAAACGACGTAAATATTAATATACCGTTGTCTATACCACAAAAACAAATTAGGAAAAATGTAAAATATTTTCAACAGAAAAATAATTAAAAAGATTTTCGAAACAAAAACCATTGTTCAGAGAAATCAAACCTGCGATGAATATATCCTTAAAAATCAAATACAAAAAAAGAATATCATTTTAAAAAACAACGAAGAACACTTTCACACGACGCTAGGGTGACTGACGAACTGTCGTGGTCTATATATCTAACCATGTAAATAACAAGCCACCGTCGTCTTATTTAGTTGAAGTAAAAGAACCAGAGTAGTGTTCAAACTTGGAAACTTTCCGTCTTTGTCTGCAAATTTTATCAAACTTGGAAAGAAAAAATGTAAAAAGATTTAAAAAAACGAAAATGATATGCGCATGCAAAACAGGAACAAAAATCCTTCCAGAAATGCTTACTCTTTGCTTGCAATGAAAGCTTTCTCCTGGAGTTTGGTGTTTCAATTCAGAGATGAAGACGAAGAGGAGAGGAAGACGAAAAGTTTTCTCTCGGAGATAAGCTTGAAAGTTTTTCTCGGGTTTGGAAACAGTGCAAGTATGGGTCAGGAAGGCGAAAAGTTTAAAATAATAAAAAACCGTTTCATAAAAACGACGCTATTAATAGTATGCGCCCTAGTATGAAACATTATACGGCGCTAGTATTAACACTGCCCTATAATATTGCTTTGCACGACGCTATGTTTTAATGAAATGACGTTGTTAAATCGAATTACACGACGCATTTTTCTTCAAATAGATGAATCGTGATTTTCCAATATACCCAACGACCTTATATTCAATAATAACGACGTGAAAAATTAATACCACATCGTTTTAATTACTCACACCGACGTGTAAGTTTTTTAATTACACAATAAATTAATTTTTCAAAAAAATACAACGTCGTTTTTCTATAGCGTCGTTGTTAATTTATTTATACGACCTTATTTTAATTTTAAACGACGTTTATGTTATCATATAAACGTCGATAATTTAAAAAAACCGACGTGGTATATAAGATTTGTTTATAAATAATGGGTTTTCTGTCTTTCTGTCGTCTTCATTTTTCAATTAGGGTTTCAACTTTTTCTCCCCTCTCTGGAGGCACATCACCTCTCTGTCTCACCTTGCTTTCATTTTTCAGTTTGGATGTTGATGTGTGTGTATCTAAAAGACACAAACACGCACACATCATCTAAAAAATTATCTTTCTGTACAGAAGGAGAACAAGGTCTGCATCAGCCCTCTTTCTTAGCTCCTCCATGATGGGGTTCTCTGGGTTGATCTCCATGGTCTTCTTGCTCGACATGTACCCAGCCGCGCTGTTATCCCTCAAGGCCTGAGCCTTCATGATTCTTTCCATGTTGGCAGTCCAGCACGGTCAGACGGTCAGACACCACAACCTTCTCCACTCTGTCACCCAAAACATCATTCACAACCTTGCAGAGTCCCTCAAACTTCTCCTTCAACTCTTCCTTCTTCTTTGCCTCGTCTTCGCTCTCATCAAGCTTGAGACCTTCCTTGGCGGCTGAGACAAGCTTCTTACCCTCAAACTCCTTGTGAGAGTAATTGGCACATCATCCACTTCTAAAACATTGCCTTTGTTCATTCTGGTTCGATTATGATGAGGAACAATGGTAAAAAACGAATAATGGTTCGATTATGATGAGGAACAGAGTTCATTCTGGTAATGATAGACGAATAATTGTAAAAAATTTGTACGTCGTTAATTTAACAAACCGTCGTGGTTAGTGAAATTATGCGACGGTAGAGTTATGGATACCGTCGTAGTATAGTATAATTAAAAATTCGATAAATTTATATTTACAGTCGTGGTAACTTAATTTAAATCGGCGATTTTTTTTTGTAATTAACCGTCTTAGATTCCTTTGAATTTATGCGTCGCTGACTAAGAAAATTGGGTCGTGTTTATTAATTAATTAACACGGCGTCTTATTTTTATATCGTCGTCTTTACTTTCTACGGCGGTGATTTCATAGATGCAGTCATTGTTTTTAGGTTCAGATTTTAACTCTGAAAAATACCTTTGTAATAAGACGATGCTTTTTTAATTTGGTGCGTCGTGGTTTAAAAATATCTATACGTGTACCGGTTTTTTAGGTGTGTAAAGTATGTTTCTACGACGGGGTTATATTACCGTCGTCTTTTAAAAAACAACGACGGTTTTTTGATTTACCGTCGTTGTTTACTGGTCGTCTTTTGCCCTTTTTGTAGTAATGAGCCTATGGTGGTCCACACCAATGTTTGGTGCTAGTTCCATCAGGCTTGATAGTCAATAGTTGGTGAGGACCAGATGGGTACCGACCAAGGCGATATTGGTGGGTGGGTTATGTTGATCCACACCAATACTTAATGTTTGTCGATCTTGATGCAAATTTACCTAGGATTTATGGTAATTATTAGTGTGGTAGCCAATAGTCTAGAACCCACAAATCAACTTAAAAGTTAAGTACCCAATAGCTAACCCATAAGAAGACCGCTTAGTCCTATATACTCACTCAACTATCAAGTCGTGTATCCCATCTTCTTGTTGTATAATAAAAATCATTCTATTGAACCACTATTGTTGTCCTACTGTCCTATCCTTCCATATACCTACAACTAATTTATCCTAAACCCTCTCACACAATCTAACAGTGGTATTGAAACTCTCAATCTAACTAACTGTTTCGATGAATGGAAAGATAAAATTCCAAAAACTTCAATCGATAGGGTTTAGGGTATTTGTTGCAAAAAGAGGGGAAGAGGAAGACAATGAGAGAGAAGAGCAACAAACATGAAAGCGTTGGGAGTGGGCATTGGGTCTGGAGGAGGTGGTTGCTACTTGAACATTCTTGTCATCCTTTTCTTTTAAGTTTTTTTTTTCTTCTTATAAGTTTTTTTATTTCAAAGAATAAAAATAAAGATATTTAGCTATAATCAAAATATGTCTTGATTTGAGTGGAAGGTACACACACTAAGGGGTACATGTAAACTTAATATTAAGTACAATGATAAGACCTAATCAATGATCTAAGATCTTGAACTTCATGATTTCACAATATCATACCTTGATAGTCTTCTAGCATATCCAGATATTTGTCTTGAGCAATATGTAGGAGATTTGTAGGCAAGTCGCCAGTGTAGAGGAAATAAGTTTCTCTCTCTACACTACAAGAAAACATGCTTTAGTTGACACTTCATTAGCGACGTTTTTGTCAAAACCATCAACTTTGTTACTATGCTTTGACGCTTTTTAAAAAGCGTCAACTATACATCATGTTATGGTGACATTTATTAGAAAACGTCAATTCGCATTATCTATACTTGACGTTTATAAGGAAAACGTCAATTTACACTATCTATACTTGACGTTTATATGTAACCATCAACTATGGAGGCGAGAGCCGTGCGCAGCATCTCTCTATTTTGGTCCAAATATTTCTAAGTGTCGCGCCTTTTCATTCTCTCTTCAAAAACCCACATATCACAAGCCCTAATATTTCATTCTTTCATTTCGTGCATTTCAAATTCAAACCCAAATTTCAGAATCCCTAACTTCTTCCACTATTCCTTCAATTCCCAAATTAGAGACACAAAGCAGAGGATCTAACACACAAATTTCAGGGGCTTCTTGCTCTCGGATGGTAACAATTAGCTTTTTTCTGGTCTCAATCTCATACAACTTTATAGGTAAGCCTTCATTCCTCAGATCTGTCTCAATCTCTAGATATTTAGGAAGACCGAACCAGATGGTCTTGAAAGTAGCTAAAATTTGAAACTTTTAAGACCCCCTTTTACCTTGTAGAACTGGGTTCTTTATTGTCCAGAAACTTCAGGCCAGGTGTTCTCACAATTGCTTGTTATTTTTGTTGTGGGTTTTGGTTGTATGAAATGCTTCGTTCTATTTTAGGTTTGCTTTTCCTTTCCTTTTAATGGGAGTAGTGGCAGATTTCCCTCTTTTTCTTATGCAATAGACCACATCAAACTGTTTTTCCCTTTGTTTTTTGTTTGTTCCATCTCAGCCCACCACAAAACTGGATCTCCTTTTTTGTTTCTATTTCTTTATTTTTTTTTTCCTTTATCGCTGGAAACTGAATCCTCTTTTATTTTTGTGCAGTCGAAGTATCTCTTTTATTTCCATTTGTTTTATGAAAATTTGTGGTAGGAACATGGGTGGAATGTGATCAGTGGTTGTTGAAAACAAAAAGCCTTGCGCCTTTGGTTTATGAAAATTGGATCCACTAAGGTTTTTGCATAGACATTAGTTGTTGTTATGACTTGTATACCTGTATAGTTGAGTTCTTAAACATAATTGTCCCATCTTCCATACTTAGATTTGTCTGTTGGCTTTCCTGTGATTGAGGTCTAAAACCCCTATAGTTTTTATATTAGTTTGCTTATATTGTCATGAGAATCCTCTGTTCCATTGCATGTGAGTTTTTGCTCTCTCATTTGTAGTCAATATTATTTCTGAGCCTTGTGTTATATATTAATAATGCAGGAGATGAAAAATAATTAGGGACTGAGATTGTACCATTCTTTGTTTCTTCTTCTTATTTGAGTTTTTATGTGTTTGGGGTCAAACAACTTTGTTTAGGCATGTTATAATGTTATTGTTTTTTAATTTATGATATCACATGTTACAACTTTTACTACTTAGGATTTAAGTTTTTTAATTATAATTTGATATGAGATTTCAATCTCTAGCTAAGATTTTTGCAGATTTTTCAGTTTGTCAATTTCTATTTAGAGAAAGCATACAATATTTGTGGACTAGTTATTCTCAGGTGCAGCTTGTGTATGGCTGAGGATTTTATACTAATCAATGAAGATTTTTATGACTCTGATTTTTTCACAAGTTTTGGATGATGAGGATTATGAAGTTTGAGCCAGCTGAACAATAAGTGCGACCCCGCTGTCAGTTTTAAACCTTCAACAAACCAAAAAGTAGGTAAACATTGTTCTCAATTCTTTCAAGCTTGTTCAAGTGCTTTGAATTTTGGATTGTCATATATGCTTTAATGAGTTAATTTCCTTGCTTTCCATCAAAGAAATACTTTTTCCTTGTGTAGATGATTAACTTTTCAGTGATCCATATTGTAACTGATATGTATTTACGACACTAAGCGTGTAACTGCTTAAAATATCATGTCTTTGTTACCACGATCTAAATTGACTCAAAGAACACCAAATACTATGCCACTAACCCTTTAATGAGGCATTTGTGCTCATCCTTCCCTTTTCTTCTTTTGAAATGTAAAAGAAAATGATAGGTAATTTTTTAAAATTAATTATGCATCATCATTTGCACACTACTACAAAAAGTGAAAAAGACGACCAGAAAAAGACGACGGTAGAAGAAAAAACCGTCGTTGTGTTTAAAAAGACGACGGTAACAAAAAAACCGTCGTGGATAAGTGACTTAAACAACTTAAAAACGGAGGTACTATTGAATATTTTTTTATAACGACGCACACAAATAAAAAAGCGTCGTCTTATTAAAAAGGTTTTCTTCAGAGTTAAAATCTGACCAAAAAATGACGACAGCAGATATGACAAGCGTCGTCTTTTAAAAATCAAGTGTCCTTTTGTTGGTAAAGACATGGTTGTTTTGAAAAAACTGTCGTCTATTATATGTAAAGATGACGGTTTTTTTTTTAAAAAGGGTCGTCTATTATGAAGTAAAGATGACGGTTTTTTTTTAAAAAAAGGGTCGTCTATTATATGTAAAGATGACGCTTTTTTGTAAAAAATGGTCGTCTATTGTGAAGTAAAGATGACGCTTTTTATAAAAAAAAACCGTCATCTATTATATGTAAAGATGACGGTTTTTTTAAAAAAAGGGTCGTCTATTATATGTAAAGATGACGGTTTTTTTAAAAAAGGGTCGTCTATTATATGTAAAGATGACGATTTTTTTTTAAAAGCGTCATCTTTTAAAACACGCTAAAAAATGGCCGCTTAAGTGAATTCGCGCTCGACAAATTTTCAAATTTTCACCCGTCTTTGAAAACCTTATCTCTCATTAACAAGCGTCGTCTTTTAAAACACGCTAAAAAAAGGCTACTTAAGTGAATTCGCGCTCGACAAATTTTCAGATTTTCCCCCGTCTCTGAAAACCTTATATCTCCCTCCTTGAAACCCTCCTGCACTCTCTAAAACACCCTCATGAAACTCTCTACAAAATCATCAAAAAATCAATATCAATGAAAGTGTTGAGAGATTTTCGCAAATCCATAAGATGTAGAGGGAGGTTCTGTATTTGAGAATCAAAGCTGGTTGAAAGGTTTGATTTGAAAGTCACCTAATCTCTCAATACCCTTCTATATCTTGCTAGTGAATTCTGGATTAGTCTCTTTGCGTTTCTAGTATGTTCTTTGTCTTCCTGATTTCAAATTTTCTGTCTCTCTTGATTTGTCTGGTTTGTTTACATATTTTTTTTTTTATATTTCTAGTTCTTTTTAGATTTTCTGATTTGATTATCAGGAGATGAGGAGGAAGCTTGCAAATTTATAACTTTTTCTTTTGCAGGTTTTTTATGTGAGTCGTATGTTTTTTTGTTGTTGAAAATTTGTTACCTTCTTGTTTCACTATCATTTTATTTATATATTTTTTTCTTTTGCAGGTTCTCGATGGTCTTTTTTATGCTCATTTTACAAGTTTTCTATGGAAATATGGTCCAATGGTAAAATTTCTCCTCCACCTAATTTTTTATGTTTATAATCTTAGCTTTTTTTTTCTCTCTTTGTCATTTTGATTTATTTACAGGGATGATGGAGGATACTTCAGTTGTGCATCATTTGTATGTTTGGATGAGGAAGGCTTGGATTAGGAGTACGTAGGTCTTGTTAGGAATTATGTTTGTTGTAGAATAAAGATTGGTTAACTATGTAATCACTGTTGAATCTTCAAGTTTTATGAAAGAAACTATTTTTGAGTGTATATATTCATTAATAAAGCATTATGGTTGGTTTTCTAGTTAAAATCGTTGTATAGCATCATAGGAAATCAAAAAGAACTAAAATGTAGCAATTTGGGAACTTATTAGATGACGGTTTTTATAATAAATCATGATAATTACAGATAATTAACGACGGTTTTTATAAAAAAGGTCGTCTATTATAGGTAAAGATGACGGTTTTTTTAAAAAAAGGGTCGTTTATTATATGTAAAGATGACGGTTTTTTTAAAAAAGGGTCATCTATTATATGTAAAGATGACGGTTTTTTTTTAAAAAGGGTCGTCTATTGTGAAGTAAAGATGACTGTTTTTTTTTAAAAAGGGTCGTTTATTGTGTGTAAAGATGACAGTTTTCATAAAAAACCGTTTTCATCCTATAATTAACGATCTTTACCTTTAAACAATGACGATTTTCTTTAAAAACCGTCGTCTTTACAGATAAACAACAACGGTGAAAAGTCGTCGTAGTTTGACACCCAAATAGACGGCGGTCGATTTAACGACGGATTTCAAAGCATTACAACGACGGTGGATCCCCATCGTCTATTTCGTTTTTTGTAGTAGTGGCAACAGGAGTCAAACTACAAATTTTGGTACTCTTATACACCCAGGAGTTAAAGTTGTTAATTTCTTGTTATTCCTGTCTGGTGTCTATGTCGGGTACAATGTTTTCATGCTATGATTGATTTGCACATTAACTTTTTCAACTATTTTGTTTGCTTCATTTGAGCATGCAGATGCTAGCATGACTTGTTCTGTCAAGAGACTGTTCTTTTCTTCCCACAAATCTAATGATCTCTACACAAATTTATCTCTCTGTTTTTTGTTGGGTAAGCGAGTGAATATTTATTTGTATTTTAAATTATGTTTTAGTCAATTCATTTTGTCTTTATCCAAGAGAATTCCCAATCTATTAGTTTCTTTAATTTCCTTTTAGTCTCTGAAATTTTTGGCTAACCTTGTGCTTTCTGTTTTTGGTGTACATCAAGTGCAAGGCAAATAAAAGCAAATAACTGACAATTGGATGTTCACTTGGTGTTGTACTGCAAAAAGAGTGGTGAGCTCCCCATTTTTCCTTATTTTATATTTTATTTACAAAAGAAAAATTACTGAAATGGTTGTTTTGGTTAATTTAATCATAGGGCAACCGAAATCAGTAGCCCCATTCGAACTTTTGCAGCCATATATGAAGAGGGGGAAGACGCAATTTTCATGTGATATATGTTGATCAAGGTAATATGGGTTGTCTTCTTTCTTATTGTGTACAGCATGTCTGAAATAAGGGACAACTAATTGAAAATAGGTTGTTCATCAAATGCATTTAGTCAATTGATTTTGTCTTAATAACTCTTTGATCCATAAATTCATATTTTCTTAGATTGGTTTGATTTGGGTGGCTCCAACCGTGAAGGAAGTGTTAGGCTGGTAATGGGCTTACTTGGAAGTGTTATGAGGAAAGTAAAGTTTCTAATGGCCAAATTGCTTATAATTCAGACTTTATTACTAGATACCTTGTTTCTTTTTAGCATATTTAATTTTAATTTTAATTCAAATAGTAATTGTAATAATATTTATAGATAACTTGAATTTTGTAACATTCATTTCATATTATTACAGTGAGTATACAATTTCCAGTCTGTTTTGTCAAGAAGCTTATTTAATTTTTTTTTTAATTATTAGTCTTTTGTTTCTTAATGGCTAAACTATGTCAAGAAAAGAGAGATTACTTGACGGTTCAAAGCTGTCAAAGGGAACGATTACTTGACGGTTAAAAGCCGTCAAGGGGAACGATTACTTGACGGTTCAAAGGTGTCAATAAATTAGGTACCCCTTTCCTGACAGTGGCATCGTTGACGTTTTCTAAGCCGTCAAGTATTATGTTTCCTGACACTTTTTAGCCGTCACTAAAGGGTGTTTTTCTTGTAGTGCTAGTTTTTTGCAGGTAAGAAACCTTAATATGTTTTGTCAGTCAATTGTACACAATAGGGGCTCATTTGGTATACCGTATTAGACTCTAGATAGGAGTAAATAGTTCATGTCAGGTGTTTGTTGTCAACTTGTATTATTTAATTACCTGACTATTTTATATGGGTTGAGCTTTTAATACTGTCCTTACCTAACTAACTAATACAACTCACACACCCGGTTTAGATAATACATGCTTAATTATACAGCTAGGGAAAAAGAACACACACGTTCACGTGAAAAATCCGACGACGTTATTTTCATCTTCTTCTCCCTAGGGTTCTTCCTTGCTATCTTCTCCAAGGTTATTCTCTTCACTCTTCTCCAGGTATCCATCTCTCTCTCACTCTCTCGCATACTATCTCCAATATGCTTCTTCTCTCTTCTTCTTTCTTCATCTTCTCTTTCTTGATATATTTCCTCTTTTATTAAATTTTTCTACAAATTAGGTTATGAGTAAAATTTTTGACATTTTTTTTTCTTGCTGTATTGGAACAATACATGCAACTATGTCTCAATAAATGCTGCTGAGTTTTTCTTGCGTTTTTTTCTTTATGTATTTCATCTTCTCCAAGTATCCAACTCAATAATCAAATTATTATCCCAAGTCAACGATTAGAACAATACATGCGGCTATGTTTTTCTTGTTGTATTGATTTTTTTCCTACTTTTGGTGCTTTGTTGGTTTGTTTTTTGGTTATTTTCGTGTTGCTACTGCTGGATGTTGATTCTCTTCTTGCCTGCTTTTCTTGGGCTTCAATATATTCTTTTATTCCTTCTTAATTATATATATGCAAATTATATTGTCTATATTTCCACTTAAATTATCAAAAAAAAATTTGTAAAAAAAAGTCTAATATGATGTTATCCGAAACAGCACCAAACACAATATAACTTAGTTAGACTATTTATCCGGAACAACACCAAACGCCTTATAATATTATGGATAAACAGTCAGTACTCTCCGGAACAGATTAATACTATCCGACAGAAATTAGTCAATGCAATATGACGTAGGCCTGGGCACGGTTTGAGTCGGGTCAAATTTTGGTCGACCCGTGGGCTGAACTGATGAAGACCTCGGTTCTTGGGTTGGGTTGAGTCTAGGTTAAAACCCGAAATTGAGCCAAACTGTAAATGGGCCTCGGTTCTCGAGTCGGTTTTGAATTTTGATCGGTCAAGCCCAATGCTACCATTTTCATAAGCTCAAATCATATTTACTTTCAACCAAAAAAAACCCAAATCATATTTACTTTTAGCTCAAACCCTTTTTTTGTTGTCAAATTGCCAAAACCTAATAAGTTCTTATTAATAGGCCCAAATCACTTTTTACTTCTCTTTCAAATCCTGAAATCATGCAAATTCAAGTAAAACCCATAAAAATCCATCATTCCAATCTAAATTTCTAAACAACTAAATTAATCCCACTTTCACACAATCATCAACCAACCAAGGAAAGGAAATATAACATCTTACAAACCATTACAAAAAATAACACACAAATAAAGCAAGCAATCCAAATTAAACTTATGAAAGATTACAACCCATCACAAAAATACACATAAAGATAATATCCTTGCAAAACATCTGCTGCATCCATTCTTCCAAAAGCCTTAACAAAGCAACCTACAAAACACTTAAAGAATTCCCATGCATTTGAGCCTCATTAGAAGCAGGTTCCTATTCATAAACAAATTTAAAACATATTTAAAAACAGTCAAACAAAGTTTTCCTATTCATAAACAGATTAAAACATATATCCTATCCAAAAAAAACAGAGTTTTCCTAACAATAAATAGATTAAAACATATATCCTATCCAATGAATAGATTTAAACAGTCAAAATATAACTTTCCTATCCATAAGCAGATTAAAACATATATATTATCCATAAAACAGATTTAAACAAACACTAGTAAAAAAAAACCCTTGCGCAACCAACTTTTGTGCGACGAAACAAAATTCGTTGCTCAAAGTCACTTTGCGCGATGAAAGCCAAAACACACATCGTCGCACAAAGTCACTTTGCGCGACAAAAAATCGTCGCTCAAAGTTGCTTTGCGTGACGAAAATAAACTTCGTTGCAAAAAGTCTTGTGCGACGACGTATATTTCATCGCGCAAAGTCTTTACAAAAACAAATAAAATAAAAAATTATTTTTTAAAATCTTTGCATGACTTTGCGCGACCAATTACTAATTCGTTGCACAAAGTATTGCGCTACCAAGTGTGATTCGTCGCGCAAAGTCTTTACAAAAATAAATAAAATTAAAAAATTATTTTAAAAATCTTTGAATGACTTTGCGTGACCAATTACTAAACTTCGTTGCACAAAGTATTGCGCTACTAAGTGTGATTCGTCGCGCAAAGTCTTTACAAAAATAAATAAAATAAAATAATTATTTTTTAAAATCTTTGCATGACTTTGCGCAACCAATTACTATCTTCGTTGCACAAAGTATTGCGCTACCAAGTGTGGTTCGTCACGCAAAGTCTTCACAAAAATAAATAAAATAAAATAAATTATTTTTTAAAATCTTTGCATGACGTAATCCAAATATTTCGTCGCCTAAACCAATTTATTTTTGTTTTTTTTTATTTTGTATGCATAACACTTAAGAAATTAAACGTTATATATATTTATTAAGTAGCTTTAAATTTATTATTTTAGTTCGGATCAGATTTTTGTTAGAAAAATATATTATTGTAGTTCGGATTGGGTTTTTGTTAGAAAATATATATTTTAAATTGACGATCGAATCAGTTCATTGTATTCATATAGGGTCAAGGAGTGTAGCTGTAAAAAATCATCAAAATCTAAATTGAAATAACCATTAAATCATGATTTTTCATTTATAACCGTTGAAATGTTTTGTCCCATTACTTGATCTTTGAATGTTTATTTTTTCTGATTTTTGGCGTATATGATCTCGAAGTATAAACAAACAAGTTTGACGGTTGGATCGTTGAAACTAGTTTCGTAGAATGCGTATGCCGTCAAAACAATATATTCACTAACAATTAAGAGTTTATTTATACTTTTATTAAATATAACATAAGATTTTGTGGTATCCACTAGTTTAAATATTTTAAATTGAAGATCAAATTCAGACACTGTATTCATATAGGGTCAAGGAGTGTAGCTGTAAAAAATCATCAAAATCAGAGTTAAAATAATCGTTAAATTGTGATTTTTCATTTATAACCGTCGAAAAGTTTTGTCCCGTTACTAGATCTTTGAATGTTTGTTTTTGGCAATTTTTGGGGTATACGATCTCGAACTATATACAAACAAGTTATTCTGTACGTGTAACACTTATTTTTGGTGTGTGTATATATATATATATATATTTATTTATTAAGTAGCTTTAAATTTATTTATTTTGTACATATAACACTTAAGAAATTGAATAGTATATATATTTATTTGTAGCTTTAAATTTATTATTGTAGTTAGGAGTGGGTTTTTGTTAGAAAAATATATTATTGTGGGTTTTATGTAAATTTTTTTTTTTTTTGAATTTCAAGGGAGTAAAGTCACATTTTCAGTAAACTTTAAAATAATAAATTTGTTAAGGCCCGAAAAATCCACGGTTGGGCCCAAATAAATTCTCGGCCCAAGACGATATATTATTGGAAAATGACTCAGTTTGAAGTGCACAGAAGTCTGCCATGCACAAGCCACACCCTGCATGCCATGCCAAATAAAAATCTGTCGTGCTATAAATTGAGATTAAAATTATAAAGATGCATTTAGCTCTGCAAATCCATGCCAATTATCTTATCAAGCGTCATAATTAAAAGCATTTCAAGCAACATGCCATGCCAAGTGGGAAATTATTATTTCACACCCAATTGCACTACAAGCTTAAGTGGGCCTAAGCCACTCAAATGCCCGGGGCTTGCTTGAGTGGGTTGTGGTATGGATGGTGATAAGTTATCATGGGGCCCATCGATGGGTCGAGAAATGGAAGTCTCGGGTCTCTTGGGGGCCTCGGGACTCAAGCCCATTTTCTTAGGCCCAAACATGGGTAAGCACAAGAGAGGAAATAGCCCATTACCTCAACTAGGGTAGCCCAACCAAAATGATCCATTGCTTTAGATAGCCCATAAAAGCCCAAATATTTGGTGAATTTAGCCCACTCATTAAATAGCTTGGTTTTCTATATTAAAAAGCCCAACCATTTGAATAAAGAAAAGTCAAGGCCTTCAGTACTTGGCTAAAACAAAAGACCACGAGGAGGCCAAAAGATTCACATGTGAAGGGCGGTTGGGAGGCTTGGGAGCAAGTTCCAAGCAAAAATCATTCAAGGAACCAGGGGATATTAGCACGAAAGGAAGGATGTCATCCCTTAAACCAGCAGGCGCACCCACTTTCTTTCCTTCATCAGATTTGGCCATGGAAAGAGGAAGAAAGAGGAGAAAGAAGATAAGTGAAAAAGGGAAGCTCCCCTCTAAGGCCGCCGCTAGAAGAAGCTTGGAGCACCCAAAATCTCTGATTTTGTGGGATTGGGTAGAGCTAACCTTGCCACCATGAAGTAAGTCAAGAAAGAGGAGAAGAAAGAAATAGGAAAGCTTAGCTAGAAGAGGAAGAAACCATTAGGGTTTCTTGGAGAAGAACAAACCCCAGCAACTATAAATAGGGCCTCTTCTACCCAACACAACAACCCACAATCTTCAGAGAGCAAGCTTTCTCTCTCTTGCAAACCCAGCAAATTTTCGTGCTTTGCTAGCCCATTTCCTCCATCTCCCATACTTTGGCAAAATTACAACAGCTCTGACAGAGTCACTATCGAGTTGCCGGAAGCTACGAAAACCACCCAAAACTCTCCTCCTTAGAACCTCTCCTCTCTTCCATTAGAGCCTTTGACCTCTATAGGAACCCACAAACTTTCTCTTTCCCAAAATGCTAAACCCATGATAACTTTGCTCTCATGCCACATGCCCCTCATGCCAAGCCTAAAAATTTATCTGTGAACGTGAAGAAATTATCTGTAAAATTGCTGTTGTTTTGTTGGAGAAGATAACCAAAATACTTCCTAGGGCTTTGCTGCCCTTTCGAAGCATTTTGGGGCTTAATTTCGAACTCAAACAAAGGGGACAACTTTATCAGCCCAGCCCACTTGCTGCCAGAAGGAAAAAGCCCTTACAAAATTTTTTTTTAAAAAATATAACAATGGGGTCGTTGTGCAAAAACCAATAGCACAACATCATAATGTAAATGCGTCGAACAAACCAATTATTATTTTTATTTAATTATACATTATAAATTTTAAGATATAGTTGTTTTCATAAGTTTTTATTATTTTTTGAAAACTTTGCTAAACGAATATCAATATTTGGTCGCCTAATCCTTATTTACTTATTTTTAAGTTTTATATTGTTAAACTAAATTATTTCTTTATTTTTTAATATTTTCAATAGTAAAATAAAATTATTTTATATTTTATTATTCGTAACAATTATTTTTATAAATATTGTGCGACCAACAATTCGTCGCGCAAAACTCTAAACATTTGGGCGGGTACCAAAAATGGGACGCAGGATTTTTTTGGTCACGCAAAACTTTGCAAGACCAATAATTCGTCACGCAAAACTCTTAACATTTGGGCGGGCACCAAAAATGGGAATTTTTTTTTAAAAAAATTTGAAGACTTTGCGCGATCAATATATAGTCCTTCGTCACGCAAAGTATACTCTAAAAATTTGGGCGGGTACCAAAAATGGGAATTTTTATTAAAAAAAAATTTTAAGACTTTGCGCGACCAATATGTAGTCTTTCGTCGTGACAAAGTATACTCTAAAAATTTGGCAAGTACCAAAAATGGGAATTTAAAAAAAAAAAAAATTATATTTTTATTTTTAAGACTTTGCGCAACCAATATATTGTCCTTCATCATGCAAAGTGTACTCTAAAAATATGGGCGGGTACCAAAACTGGGACGCGGGAATATTTTCGTCACGCAAAACCCTAAAAATTTGGGCGGGCACCAAAAATGGGAATTTTAAAAAAAAAATTAAGACTTTGCGCAACTAATATAATATTTCGTCGCGCAAAGTAATACGGTTTTTAAAACCAAAATAACTCCTCCACCATTTTCTCAATGTCTTCTACTCTTACCTCTCCTCTCCCTTTCCCTCTCCCCAAATCCGACCCTTTCTCTCACACTCACTCCTCTCACTTAATCTCTCATCTCTCTCTTCACTATCTCTCACTCTCACTCACTCTCTCATCTCTCTTTTCTCCATCTCTCACTCTCACTCACTTTCTCTTCTCTCTCTCACTATCTTCTCTAATTCTCTCACACTCACTTCTCCCTCTCATTCTCACTCACTCAAAATCTTGCCAAAAGGTATATTCTCTCCAAATTTTAATTTTTTTTTCATTAATATATGTTTTTGGAGTTGGTTTTGAGTTTGTGCCGGGTTTGGGGTTGAGTATAGGGTGAGGATTGAAGTTTGGGTTGGATTTGGGGTATAACAATTTTAGGGGAGATTATGCCAATTTTTTGTTATTATTTTATGTTATTTTTTTGTTATTTGACCATATTTGTTTTTTTGTAGGGAATCGTCGAGACTTTGACGGCTAAAGTTGAGGATTAGGACGCTATCGAAACATATCATCCGCCACTACCACCACAATAGGCTTGTATTAGGATTTTATTATTGTACTTTGTTAATTTATGTGTACATTTTGAATATTATATATATTGGATAATTTAACCACTACTTTTCATATGTAATTTTATTTTGAATATGTCAATTTAAATTAAAGTATTTTTAAAAAAAAAATCATACAATTAAATTAAATTTAAAAAGTAAAAATTCAAAAATATTAATATAATTAAATTGATATAAGAGAAATAATAAAACAAAATGTCCAAAACCTTGCGCGACAAAATATTTCGTCGCACAAACTATTAAATTAGTTTATTTTAATGAAAAAAATTTTAAAAACAAAATTTTAAAAAAATTGAACATTTCGTCGCGCAAATATTTGCACGACGTTAGAATTTGTTGCGCAAAGTATATTTGTGCGACGTTAACCTTCGTCGCGCAAAGTAGTGAAAGTTCGTCTCGCAAAGTAGTTGAGATTCGTTGCGCAAAGTAGTTAATGTTCGTCACTCAAAGTAGTTACGGTTCGTCGCTCAAAGTAGCTTCGAGTGACATTAGGATTCGTTGCATGCACAAAGTAGTTAATGTTCGTTGCGCAAAGTAGTTACGGTTTGTCGCTCAAAGTAGCTTTGAGCGATGTTAGGATTCGTCGCGCAAAGTAGATCTGCGCGACAAAGAATATTTTTCATTGCGCAAACCTTTTCTTCACCTGCTTTGTGCGACCAATATTTCGTCGCGCAAAGTTTGCGTGACAAAATTGTATTTTGTGCAACAAACTTATTTCGTCGCGCAAAGTGTTTTTTGTAGTAGTGAGAGTCAAAACAGAGTTAAATCACATACAAACATATTTAACATATTTAAAAAACAGATTTAACAGATAGGATATATAATAGATTAATAGAATTAAAAGATTTAAAACATATATAAAAAAACAGCCGAAAAACAGATTTAACAGTCAAAATAGATTTTAAAAACAGATTTAACAGATAGGATATATACCCTAAAATACACACTGTTAAAATAAAAATAAATTAAATAAATTACAAGTTTCATTTCATTTACCATTTTAATATGGGAACACTAAGTTCATCAACTAAAGCAGAGTTGTACCTGTAGGACACTTTGAGTGGCACAATCTTTGTCCATTGGCTTCATGCATATATCAGCAAGAGATATCACCGAGCCAAAATAATTTGCTTTAATTCCATCAACCTGTCAAATACAAGTAATGTTGTATTAGAAGTACTTGTTTTTATCACACACCAAATGCAGAAAAAAAAAACGGAAAATAAATAACTGCAGTACAATTCAAAACAAAGAACAATGCTTAGTCTCATACCAATCTTAATAGATAAACACTTAATTCTGAAAAGTAATACTAGAGTAAAGGGTCAAATACCTTCTTATGTATCTCAAAAAGTAATTTAATATTATACTCTGTCACAATACTAGGTGAGCTACCATGCTTAACTTCTGGAATTGTTGCTAATATAAGCTGCAAAAAACACAAGGTGTGACATGAGTTTCTCCCAGAGTTAAAGCTAAATGGAAACAGCCTTCTCATACCAAAAACAAAGTAATGATGATGGCAAGACAAAAAGAAGATGCAGCTCATTCCCTAGCCTAGAATGTCTGTTGGATGTATACTTTTTCACGTCCTAATTCTTCTCATACCAAAAAGAAGATGAAAAATAATTTACCAAAAGAAGACATTGTAACAATGTAGAACCTGCTCAATTCTGTAGAAAGGGCCTACGGGAAAAATAAAAAAAATTCTTCTCTCCTGCTGCTTTACTCCCAGGCCCTACCCATAGCTGAAACATTGCACAACTTAAGTCAAACAGAATTGTAAAAGTCTGATGATAACATAAACGGACGTACCAAACGAGCCCTAGATGGATATGTGCATTATTATAGGTAGAGAGAGGACATTTCCTAGTGTAACTCTAATTAATTACCACCTATCACGATAATAGAATAGGAAATTACTTCTCGTAATTTGACCAATATGATTATTCGAAATGATATTTATTAAACCAATTAAATATTTTATTTATCATACATGTCACATCATGTAGGCCACACATAATATATAAAAGGGAGCTTTAGTTTTAAACCACAATATAGTTTACTAATTTGGAAGATAGAAATACAATTTCATCTAATTAGCATAAGGCCAAAGACCAAAATGTGGTACCTAATTTACAAAAATATCATTAAAAAATATCAAAATTACACACAATGCCACTCCTTCTAAGGCAAGCATACTATGCCACATGTCCATATCTATCCAACCACCATTGCTGGAATCTCGCCGCCGGCCACCACCGCCGGAATCCCACCGCCGAACGCCACCGCCGGAATCTCGCCGCCAAACTCCCGCCGCCGGCCACCTGCCACTGTCTGCAGGGATCAACTCCGTTGTCCTTTATTCACCTTTAAAAAAAAAGATTTTGTGTCATGGAATGGACTCGAACCTTGATCCTCAAAGGAGGAAGGCTCACTCACAAACCACTACACCAAACTTGATTTTGTAATATTTATTCAGTTATACAACATTTATATAAAAGATTAATGGTTTTTTTTAATTAAAAAAATTCATTTCACCACATATTCACACAAAAACTGAAAATAAAAGCAGAAACTGCAACAAAAATACAATGTAGATATCAATTATATAATAATAATAATAATAATAATAATAATAATAATAATAATTTTATAGAAGCAAAATGGAGGAACCAAGATGAAGTACTAAAATGGAAAACTGCAAGGCAGAAACGGAAATTGCAATGCAGAAACGGGAACTGCGATGCAGAAACGGAAACTGCAATGCAGAAACGGAAACTGCGATGCAGAAATAGAAATTGCAATACAAAATGGAAACTAAAATGCTGAGTCTGGGGAAAAATGCTCAGCTCTAGAGTTAAACAAAACAAAACAATATATTTTTTTTTATTCAAGACATGTTGGGATAGAGGGAATCAGACTAAAAGCCACCTAGAATGTAAAATAGGTTATTCATGTTTCTCTTTTCTGCATTGCACATTCCATTTTCTGCATTGCAGTTTCTGTTTTCTGCAATGCAGTTTCTGTTTTTTTGCAATACAGACTTGAGTGATGAGTAGAGGCCCTAAATAAAAGGAGAAAAATATATTTGAAACAAGCAAAGGGCAAGTGGCAATCCTTGTATTAGAGCTGTATCAAATTGATTTAATAAAAAAGAATTCTAACTACGTTCTTTATCACTTGCCTGCCCAGCTAGATTACTAGTAACACTAAGCATGCTAATTGAAAAGACACTGGAACATGCAATGGAAACATATCAAGGTAACAGAAGTTCCTTCCAGATCAACTAGATGAAATTGAATTTGATTCTTCAAAGCAGCTTCTTTTTTCTCAAGTATTTTGATTTCACAAAATTGACCAAAAACATAATCACTTGTATCAAAAAGAAAAAAAGAGAGGCAATTATACATCAAATTGAAATAAGGCAGACTTACATGCATTTCAAATATTGGAATTATACTGCTGTCAATTAGAAACTTCCTAAGATGAGATGCAATCAGTTCAATTGCTTTGTGCACATCAACTACGTCACCCACTACTTCAACAACTCTGTCATCTTGAAGAGCAAAAATTGGTAGGTCTTTTGCAATCAATCATTCAACAAACGGTCAGGCAATCAAACCGAGGTAACTAAACATGCACAAAACAATATGTCCAGCCAAAGATAGGAATGCACGACTAAGAGGAGGAAAACATTTTACCAAAAAGAAAACACTTCAACTTTCAGTGTAGTAAACCATGTATCATACAATAGGTAGTATCCCATAAATACCACAATGAATGCTGCTAAGAAAATGCTCAATAGCTAATATTGGTGCTCCAAACTTAAATACAGCTACTAAATATCTAATCTCGTATCCATAACCTCGTTTATTTGATTATACTGAAAAGACACAAAACCTTGCATGTTATAACATTGGAAACCATATCTAACAAGACAGGCAATTATGTACTCTAATGTTGACTTCTGCAGAACTCACAATAAGATGCTCTTTTATCTGTATGTCTACAAGCATTTTGGAAAACTGGAAAATATAAGAGATTCAAAAATACAAGGAAGATGACCTGCTCCAAGAACTCTAATTAATACACTACTACAAAAAGGGCAAAAGACGACCAGTAAACAACGACAGTAGATCAAAAAACCGATCGTTGTTTTTTAAAAGACGACGGTAATAGAAACCCGTCGTAGAAACATACTTTAAACACCTAAAAAAAGGGGCACACGTATAGATATTTTGAAACCACGACGCACCAAATTAAAAAAGCGTCGTCTTATTACAAAGGTATTTTCAGAGTTAAAATCTGAACCTAAAAACAACGACTGCATCTATGAAATCACCGCCGTAGAAAGTAAAGACGACGATATAAAAATAAGATGCCGTGTTAATTGATTAATAAACACGACCCAATTTTCTTAGTCAGCGACGCATAAATTCAAAGGAATCTACGACGGTTAATTACAAAAAAAATCAACGATTTAAATTAAGTTACCACGACTGTAAATATAAATTTGTCGACTTTTTAATTATACTATACTACGACGGTATCCATAACTCTACTGTCGCATAATTGTACTAACCACGACGGTTTGTTAAATTAACGACGTACAAATTTTATGCCATTATTCCTCTATCATTACCAGAATGAACTCTGTTCCTCATCATAATCGAACCAGAATGAACAACGGCAATGTTTTAGAAGTGGATGATGTGCCAATTACTCTCACAAGGAGTTTGAGGGCAAGAAGCTTGTCTCAGCCGCCAAGGAAGGTCTCAAGCTTGATGAGAGTGAAGACGAGGCAAAGAAGAAGGAAGAGTTGAAGGAGAAGTTTGAGGGACTCTACAAGGTGGCAAATACATCGTGGTTTCTTTTCTACCTTCACCCTCAGCTTGTTCAACTGTTTCTTCCTCTCATATGCAAGCTGGGCCCTCTCCTTCCTCTTGTTCTCAAGCTCCTGCACAGCCATAGATGATATCTAATAATTTCAGAAAATCAAAATCAACAAAGTATGAAAAGCTCACTCCTCGATTCCCATTTTCATCAAAATCAATTGTTTCTTCACAACTCCTGTGTAGCAAGGGTGGAACCAGACTTAGAACTTGTTGTGGGTTGTGCCCTCGTATGCCTTCAAACGGGCAAGTGCGGTTGCAAACCCATGCAGGTTCTAAGGCTGGTTCTACCCTTGCTACACAGGAGGATGTAGCAAACCCATGCTTGGCCCTGATGCAGACCTTGTTCTCCTTCTGTGCAGAAAGACAATTTTTTAGATGATGTGTGCGTGTTTGTGTCTTTCAGATACACACACATCAACATCCAAACTGAAAAATGAAAGCGAGGTGAGACAGAGAGGTGATGTATGTCCAGAGAGGTGAGAAAAAGTTGAAACCCTAATTGAAAAATGAAGACGACAGAAAGACAGAAAACCCATTATTTATAAACAAATCTTTTATACCACGTCGGTTTTTTTACATTATCGACGTTTATATATAACATACACGTCGTTTAAATTTAAAATAAGGTCGTATAAATTATTTAACAACGACGCTATATAAAAACGACGTTGTAATTTTTTGGAAAATTAATTTATTGTGTAATTAAAAAACTTACACGTCTGCATGAGTAATTAAAACGACGTGGTATTAATTGAATATAAGGTCGTTGGGTAAATTGGAAAATGACGATTCATCTTTTTTGAAGAAACATGCGTCGTGTAATTCGATTTAAAAACGTCGTTTCATTAAAACATACCGTCGTGTAAAGTAATATTATAGGGCAGTGTTAACAATAGCGCCGTATAATGTATCATACTAGGGCGCATACTATTAATAGCGTCGTGTTTATGAAACGGTTTTTTATTATTTTAAACTTTTCGCGTTCCTGACCCATACTTGCACTGTTTCCAAACCCGAGAAAAACTTTCAAGCTTCTCTCATTTTTCATTCTCCAAGAACTGGTTTCAAACTTTCAAGCTTATCTCCTCTTCGTCTTCATCTCTGAACTGAAACACCAAACTCCAGAAGAAAGCTTTCGTCGCAAGCAAAGGGTAAGCATTTCTGGAAGGATTTTTGTTCCTGTTTTGCATGCGCATATCATTTTTGTTTTTTTTAAATCTTTTTACATTTTTTCTTTCCAAGTTTGATAAAATTTGCAGACAAAGACGAAAAGTTTCCAAGTTTGAACACTACTCTGGTTCTTTTACTTCAACTAAATAAGACGACGGTGGCTTGTTATTTACGTGGTTAGATTTATAGACTACGACGGTTTCGTCAGTCACCCTAGCGTCGTGTGAAAGTGTTCTTCGTTGTTTTTTAAAATGATATCCTTTTTTTGTTTTTGATTTTTAAGGATATATTCATCGCATGTTTGATTTCTCTGAACAATGGTTTTTGTTTCGAAAATCTTTTTAATTATTTTTCTGCTGAAAATATTTTACGTTGTTCCTAATTTGTTTTTGTGGTATAGACGACGGTATATTAATATTTACGTCGTTTTATTTTCAATACCACGGTGATTTTTATTATTAACGTCGTTGTAATATTTAATACTCTGTTTTTTATTATATCATAAGACGTCGGTTGTTTATTATTGACGTCGTCGTAATATTTTATCACGTCGGTGATTAATTACCGTCGTGTAAATTTATTATTACGTTGGTTGTTTTGTTCTTACGTCGTTTGAAATATTATAATACGTCGTAGTTTATAAATAATCGTCGTGGTTTTTCTTAATTTCACTGATATATTTTCACTTGCAGGTTTAATTTTTCTGTAACCATGGTTTCTCAATCCCAAAGTAAGGTGTCTGGCTTGAAAAAAAATGAATCCTCACAGAAGGAGCTTAGAGTTTTAAATCCTCAAACCAAGTCCTCGAAGAAGATGAAGTTTGTTTCATCTTCTGAGACAGAACCAGGCAGCACGGCAACTATTTCTGAGGAGCCAAAGTCAGGTCGGGGTATGAGCACAATGCCCCGTGTTGTGCAGAGAAAAATTCAGAAAATCAAGCCTGTTGTTGAGTACAATGAAGAAGGGAAACCATATGGCCGTGCACATAATGAGATGCAGTCCTACATTGGTGTGTTGGCACGCTCCAGAGGCCCACTTGTGGACAAGAAATGGGTTCAAATATCCAAGGATATAAAAGAGCAGATTTGGGAAGCCGTTGACATGGCTTTTGTGGTTGGTAAAGGGGGTAAGCAAATGGTGCTATCTTCTGCCGCCAAGAAATGGAAGGATTTCAAGTCTACACTAACGAGGTTTCATATCCTTCCATTCATCAAGGAGTAGGATAGATTAAGGCAGCCCCCTGAAACATACAAATTCATAGAGAAAGCTCAATGGGATGCCTTTGTAGCTTCAAGGTTATCTGAAAAATTTGGGGCTGTGCATGAAGAACAATCACAGAGGAGGGAGAAACTCGAGTACAATCATCGATTGTCTCGAAAAGGATATGTTGGTTTTAAGGAGGACTTGAAGGAAATAATGCCTGGGGTAGATATTGATCGATCTACCTTATGGAAAAAAGCAAGAGAAGACAAACATGGTAACATCCCGGATCCAAAGACTGCAGAGAAAGCAAAATTAATTGTAAGCCTACTCACTCTGTTTTAAAAATTTTATTACGTCTGCTGTTATATTTTTACATCGTGTGAAAAGTTTTACTACGTCAAAATATTTTAAAACGCGTCGTTAAAGGTCTGAATCTGGAATCCACGCTCTGTTTTTTGTAATTATATCATAAGACGTCGATGGTTTATTATTGACGTCGTGTTAATAAATTAATAACGTCAGTATTTAGTTAGCGTCGTCTGAAATATTATATTACGTCGATTGTTATGTTATTCAGTCATGTGAAATACTATATTACGTCGATTTTTTATAAATAACCGTCGTTTGTTTCCTTATTCTGACTTTTTATTATGTCTTTTTGTTAGGATGATTTGCAAAAGCAAGTCTCTGAAGGCACTCTTTCTCTGTCAGGAACCAATGATGTTTTGACAATGGCTTTGGGTCCCGAGCATCCAGGAAGAGTTAGAGGGGTAGGGGCTGGGGTTTCCCCTAAGCAATACTTCAATTTACCTAGACAACAGAAGGTAAGGTTTGCTGATCAATTGAAGGAAAGTGTAAGACTTGTCCTTCAAGAAGAGACTTTGAAAATGGAGGCTAGGACCAAGCAATTGGTAGAAGCTGAGAGGGAAAATTTGCTGAGTCAGCTTTCAAATCTCATCCCCAATTTTGATCCAAGTGTGCTGAAACTGAATACATTGTCCCAAATCTAAGGGCAAAGTCCCAAAAATCCAATGTCGGACAAAGCAAGCTGCTCTGGGGCACTTGATGTTAGAGCCCTACAATTTGAGGAGGATACTGCCAAGAATGGGGAAAAGCAGGAGGAAATGGTAACGTCTTTGAACTTTGAATTCTCTGTTTCTCTGTTTATATTTACCGCCGTGTTAAAGTTATACCACGACGCTTTTTATTAAACCGTCGTTTGATGTTATTCAGACGTCTGTAATTATTTCATACCGTCTTCTGTTAATGTTTACCACGACGGTTTATTTATTTGTTTTAATTTTTCTACAAGGTCATTTATATATTTCTTTATTTCTTAAAACAGAAATCCGGGGAAGTAGAAAAGAGAGTAGAAGGAAAGATACCTGAGATAGTTGAACAGGTAAATTCTCATAACTTTGCATTTTTCATTTTTTTTTCAATAAAGGAATTACCACGACGTTTATTATTTAACGTCGTTTAATGAATGTTACACGTCTGCAATTATTTAATTGAATGTTTAAATTGTTGTACAAGCTTACATACCGTCGTAGTATATGAAATACCACGACGTTTATTATTTACCGTCATTTGATTAAATATACACGTCAGTAATTCTTAAATACCGTCGTTTGTTATTATTACCACGACGGTTTAATTTAATTTTTTTACTTTTTTTTTTTTTTGCCCTTTTTGTACTATGTCTTATATATATTTCTTTATTTCTTATAACAGAAATCTGGGGATGGTGAAAAGATTGAAGAAAAGAAAGATGAAAAGGTAAATTCTCTAAACTTTGCCTTTTTCATTTGTTTTTCAATTTTCAGACGTCTATATTTTCTTTCAACTGTCGTTTGTTTTAAATTTCCACGCCATTTTTTATTTAGTTGAATGTTTAAATTGTTGTACAATCTTTCTTATATATATATATCTCTTTATTTATTATAACAGCAATCCAGTGTTGGAGAAAAGCAAATTGAAAAGGTAAATTCATATTAATTATGAATTTTGCATTTGAATTAGACGTCGGTTTTATTTAAACGACGTAATAAAGTATTCATTACGACGGTATTTTTTTTCTCGTCGTTTAACTTAACTTCAGACGACGGTTTGTTATTTAAACCGTCGTATTTAATTATTTACCACCACTTTATGTTGCTTTATTTCTTCAAACAGGATGCTGAAGTACCAGATTATTCAAAGCTGGAGTTGCCATCTTCTTTACAATCCCTTTGTAGTTATGTTGAATCGACACTAAAGCCTCAGGAGAAGGCTATGAGCTTTACAATTGAGAAGGAGGTGTTTGGCATAGAACGTAACACCTTCGTCTTGCATGAAGATATTACCCAATTTGCTGGCATGGAAGAAATTGGGGCTACTGTCGTTGCAGTATATATGAGGTTTGTCCTTATCAAATATTCATTTGACACTCTCATTTATGTTTTTTTAAAAAAAACACTCATGGTTTCAATTCATAAATATTTAGGTGCCTATTTGATCATCTGAAAGCTGCAAATATGGTGAATATGGTTGGCTTTATCGACCCTGCTGCAGTTAGTGCCGACGCTGGTTCATTAACTGACAGATCACGTCTCGTAGCCAATCGACTTCAAAAAACAGATGGTGAACAGATTTTCCTGATGCCTTACAATCCAGGGTTAGTCTCCAAACAAAAAACAGGATTTTGTTTGTATGATGCTCTGCATATAAAACTATTTAACCTTTATATTTATTTTGTGCAGCCGTTATTGGGTCTTGATCATTGTGAGAGCAAAGAAGGAGACCGTCTATTTTCTGGATCCACTGCCTGGAAATCGTGTTGTGGATGAGGAAGGGAAAAATATAGTGAACTCTGCTCTAAAAATGTATAATACACACATAGGCAGAGTAGGCCGTAAAACACCTCTTTGGAAAACTCTGCCCGGCACTCCAAAGCAACCAAGCAGTGTAGAATGCGGGTATTATGTCATGCGCTTTATGAGAGACATCATAAAGGATACTTCCCTGGAATTTGAGAAGACGGTAAGAAGAGGAGTTTTCAAATTTATTTTTATGTGGGTTTTTATATTATCAACGACGGTAAATTAAAAATACCGTCGTTGAATATATATACTACGTCGGTAAATGAATAATAGCGTCGTCTGTGAGATTAATCTTTGTTTATGGACTGCAGTTTGCCAAAGGAAAGGATCAAGCGCCATACCCTCAAGCTGCCATTGAAGAAGTTAGGAAAGAATGAGCAGAGTTTGTGTGTGTTCATATGGAGTAGAGGAATTTTAGCATACTTAAACATTTTTATAAAATGTACAAATTTTGTTAGAATTAGACAAGTTTTTGTACAAAATTGGTTAGAATTAGCAAGTTTTTGTTGACGTCAACATCCCTGTAAATTTGTTGAGGTTTTCATGTTGTGAAAAACCCAAGATCATGCTGAACCAAATTTGTTGAGGTTTTCATGTTGTTAAAAACCATAGTTTCTTCAAAAAGACGTTGTAGACACATAACAACGTCACAGTTTTAAAAAGCGTCGTAAAAGGCATTTCAAACGACGCTCTTGGTTCTATAGACGACGTTGTTTTCTTGATATTAGACGGCGAGAAGTTAAGAGTTTTGGTCGTGGAAAATGGTTTGTACGTCGTTTTATGTGTAAAAATGGCCATGGTTTAAAATTTAAACGACGTTTTGTTTTAAAATTAAGTCGTTTATAAATATTTAAAACGTCGTTAATTTATTAACGACAACGTGGTTTGTGGGTTGTATTAATAATATTTTATTCCATTTAATTCAAATATTCATAATAAATTTAAAATAAATCCAAAAAATGCAACGTCAACTCCTATGAAGTCATTGCAATATTTTCTTCCCCCTTAAGCTTTAAAAAATTAAGTTTGAGTTATACAAATTTAAAATTACCACCAAAAAGAAAAATGTTTTCATGAGTCATAACATCACTTATACTTTAATGGTTTAGGGTTTAGGGGGATAAAAGTTTATTTTTGGGGTTTAGGGTTTATGGTTAATATATATTAGGCCCTAAAACCATAAATCCTTTTCTATAATTATTTAAACATATATATATAATTTAGGGTTTATATTTTATGGTTTAGGGTTTAGGGTTTAGGGTATAGATGTCATATTTAACGACGGTTTTATTGTTTTCCGTCGATGATTTACGAAGTGCGCATTTCTAAACCGTGGTTCCTTTAAAATGACATTGTACACACATAAAAACGTCATATTTTTCTAAAAAGAAACATAAATTATTGTTAAAATGACGCTATTTGTTATATAGACGACGTTGTTTTCTTGACATTAGATGGCGATAGGTTAAGAATTTAGGTCGTGGAAAATGGTTTGTACGTCGTTTTATTTGTAAAAATGGCCATGGTTTGATCTGTAAACGATGTTTGTTATTAAAATTAAGTCATTTATATTAGTTAAAACGTCGTTAATTTATTAACAACGACGTGGTTTGTGGGTTTTATTAATAATATTTTATTCTATTTAATTCAAAATATTCATAATAAATTTAAAATAAATCCAAAAAATGCAACGTCAACTCCTATGAAGTCATTGCAATATTTTCTTCCCCCTTAAGCTTTAAAAAATTAATTTTGAGTTATACAAATGTAAAATTACCACCAAAAAGTAAAATGTTTTCATTAGTCACAACTCACTTATACTTTAATGGTTTAGGGTTTAGGGTTTAGGGTTTATATAAATTTAGAAAAGGGATTAGGGTTTAGGGTTTTATGGACGAGATATTTTAGGCCATAAAACCCTAATCCCTTTTGAAAAATTATTTTTAAAAACAATATATATAATTTAGGTTTTATTTATTAGGTTTTAGGGCATATTTCTTTAGACATTTTAACGACGGTAGTTTGGTTTTGCGTCGTAAGTATATTTACAACGACGTCATTTTTAAAATAAGCGTCATTTTTAGGTTGAACTTTTAACGACGATTGTGTTTTTGTTTCCGTCGATGTTTTTTAAAAAGCGCGCTTTGTAAAAATTTCAGCTCGACCTAAAATTTTCAGATTTCGCTCTAACTCTTATACAAGTTGATCATAGTCTGTGTCCTAAAACATTTCGCTCTGCTCTCTCACTTCAACTCTAATTCAAAGTTGGTCTCTCCGTCGAATCCAAGTTGGCCAAGTTTACAACTCCGTCGAATCCAAGTTGGCCATAAGCTGTGAGCTCTGCCTACCTGTAAGTGCAAACCCTAATCTCATGCTTGTAAATTCATTGAATGATATTCAGTTCTGTGTTAAAGGGTTTTGTGATTTTTTAATGTTGTCGACGGTATGGGTTAACGGATTTAATGTTTAATGTTTTCATGAATCAGGTTTAGGGTTTAATGTTGTCGGATCTTTTAATACTCTCTGTTATTATGAATCGGGAATGGATTTAATGTTTTCATGCTTAGTATATGTTGGTTTCGTGCTTAGTATTAATGTATATGTTGTGTTCTTAATACCCTACATAAAAATTAATGTATATGTTGTGTTCTGAATATATTCTGGGTTCTTGAAAATAAACTTGGATTTCGAAATCTTTTTTATGCATACGACGACGGTTTAACCGTCGTCTATAAAAATATACCACGATGCTTGTTTTAACTACCGTCGTGGTTCAAGTTCTCTAGCGTCTGTTTCTTGCTAGCATTAGACGACGTTTTTTTAAAACCCGTCGTCTATATATGTGTAATACGTCTGTTGTTGTTTAAAAACCGTCGTCTGTATGCTATATTATTTGCTATTAAAACCTTATATAATCTGCTATAGTGATAGTCATTGCTTGTCTTTTCACCTTATTATAGATAATAGGATATAGTGTCCAAGATGGATAAGTCATGGATGCACTCGGATAGAAAATCGAAGGCATATGAGTTAGGGGTGGAAGCATTTTTGCAATTTTCTGTAGAAAATCTTCTAACTACAACGCATATCCATTGTCCATGTGTTAAATGTGCGAATTTGAGATTGTTTGGGGTTGGAATTATAAGGGATCACTTATACTTTAATGGAGTTGACCAAAGCTATAAGAATTGGACATTTCATGGAGAACCATGGGAACCAATTGCAACTAGTAATGCTAGTAGAAATGTTGAAGAAGATGATGACCATAGTAGGTACAGTTTTGTGTCTGAAGAAATAGAGATGGATGATAATGATTTTGGTGATTTTGGATCCGATCCTTATGAGTTTGCTAATGTGATTGGGGATGGAGATCAACCATTGTACCTTGGTTGTAGAAAGTACACCAAGTTATCGGAATTAGTAAAGTTGTATAATTTGAAGGCAAAACATGGGATGAGTGATGTATGTTTTACAGAATTATTGATACTTCAGGGCGAGTTGCTTCCAGAAGGAAATACAATACCGGCCTCTATGTATGAGGCAAAAAAGACTTTGTGTGCATTGGGGCTGAGTTATGAGAAAATCCACGCATGCCCCAATGATTGCATCTTGTATAGGAAGGAGTATGAAGATTCAACTAATTGTCCTACTTGTGGTATCTCAAGGTGGAAGGAAACCAAAAATGGATTCTTGAAAGAGGGTGTGGCAGCGAAGGTGTTGTGGTATTTTCCTCCAATTCCAAGGTTTAAAAGGATGTTTCAATCACATGAGACAGCTAAGAATTTGACTTGGCATGCTGCTAGAAAATCAATTGACGGTCAGATGTCTCATCCGGCGGATTCCCCGTCTTGGAAACTTGTTGATGATAAATGGCCCGAGTTTGGTAATGAGCCGAAAAACTTGAGATTGGCTCTTTCATCTGATGGATTCAATCCTCACAGTTCTTTAAGTAGCAGATATAGTTGCTGGCCAGTTATCTTAGTAACATATAATCTCCCACCATGGCTGTGCATGAAACGAAAGTTCATGATGTTGACTTTATTGATTTCCGGTCCTAAACAACCCGAAAATGATATAGACGTCTACTTGGAGCCTTTGATTGATGATTTAAAATCTTTGTGGGATGGGATTAGAAGAGTGTATGATGCATGTCCTCGATGTTATGCACATTGAGAAGAATATTTGTGATAGTATCATTGGTACATTGCTGGAGATCCCTGGAAAAAATAAAGATTGGATTGCTGCTCGGTTAGATTTATTGAACATGGGGGTCAAAACTGATTTGCAACCCGAGTATGGAGAAAGAAGTACTCGTTTGCCTCCAGGGCCTTGGAATTTGTCAAGAGCAGAGAAGAGAGCGGTTTGCAATTCTTTCTATGGTATGAAGGTCCCTGAAGGTTATTCTTCAAATATAAAAAATCTTGTATCTTTACAAGATTCAAGATTTCTTGGCCTTAAATCACATGATTGTCATACCTTAATGCAACAATTGCTCCCTGTGGCAATTCGTTCTGTTTTGGAGAAGCCTGCAAGGTATGCAATAACTCGTTTGTGCTTCTTCTTCAATGCTATATGTATAAAGACGGTTGATGTTTCCAAGCTAGATAAGTTGGAAGAAGATGTAGTAGTTACTTTGTGTTTGCTTGAAAAATACTTTCCACCTTCATTCTTCGATATCATGGTTCATCTAGTTGTACATCTTGTCAGAGAAGTTCGTCTATGTGGGCCAGTATATTTTAGATGGATGTATCCGTTTGAAAGATATATGAAAGTTCTAAAGGGGTATGTTCATAACCGTACTCATCCCGAAGGTTGCATTGCGAAGCGTTATATAGCTGAAGAAGCTGTAGAATTTTGCACTGAACATTTATCTGATATTAGTACAATTGGAGTGCCATCAAGTCAGAAGATAGGAGTTTCAAAGCCATTATCAGGTTGCACAGTGAGCGTAGTTGATCGGGACCTGTTGAACCAAGCACATCTATATGTCTTGGAGAATACGGAGGAAGTCCTACCTTATATTGAGTATGAGTTTTATTCTTTAAGTTTCCATTTTAAATTATTCCTCATGTTAAATTTAAGGTATGCAATAATTGATTGGGACCGTAATGCTTGAATTTTTCATGTCATGTAGGGAACATATGATCCACATTAAGGCCGCTTATCCAAAATTTAGAAAGAGAACAAAGTGGCTGCAAGATAAGCACAATAGCACTTTTATTCAATGGCTACACTGCAAGGTATATGTTATTCAATAACATATTGGACTTTTAATTTTCTTCTTTTTATGTTAGATTGAATTAAGATATGATTAATTTGCAGGTTCAAAGTGAACTTGATGAGGGAGGCAATCATGGGGTATCAGAAAATTTAAGGTGGCTAGCAGCTGGTCCAAACATGGCAGTGCCATTATATAGGAGCTATCTTATTAAAGGTGTTAAATTTAACATCAAGGCACAAGATGATGTGCAGACAGTTCAAAATAGGGCCAGTATTTTAACATAACAAGTACCACATATTTGACAAAGCCATGTTTCCTACATATTTTTACGACTTTATATACATTTGAAGCAATTTCAAAACCCGCAGCATCGCGCGGGCGCACTTGCTAGTATAAAACTAAAAGTTTACCCACCCATACCCATAGGCTTGGTTTTTTAGCAAACACCACATAAACAAACCAGAAATTAACAAAAAGTAACATAAGTACTCAAAATGATTGGTATGTTTCCCAAATAATTCCTCTATCTTAAAATAATAATATTTTAAGCAATGGGCCTGACCGGATAATTGCAGAGACTGTAGCATATACCTTTTCAAATAAGGGGAATGCTAGCAACCTTCTCTCTAACCTTCTCTTTTGGACCTTCTCCATTTTTAACATGACATGTGTCACTTAATTACCCTTCAAACAATGCCATTAATGCACCAGACAATTTAGTTTTTATTTTCCAAATTTGCCCTTATAAAATAATAATATATTTAATTACACATAATACATTTAAGTCTCTTTGTCTTCCTCCTTCCCAGTCAACTCCTTCCCACTTTAATTATCAACCGCCCTCTTCCCACCCTACCTCACCCCAAACCAGATCCACCCCACACCCATCAAACCACCCTCTCGCCACCTTGGCCACACACACCCACCGCACCCCACACCCAACCAACCCCGCCAACAAACCCATGCCTTATTCTCTGCTCCAACTTGTTGTTGCGTAGATTCAGCTGCACCAAAATGGATTCAGCTGCATCCTCAACTTGTGATACTCGCAAGTGCACGAGCCGTTCGGTAGTATAGCATATGTAAGTGCGAGGTCGATCCCACAAGGATTGGTGATTGAATGATCCAATTCATTTCCCTACACAAAACAGAAATGAAAAAAAGAAAGGAAATAAATAAAACAAGAAAGAAAGAAAATAACTAACTCAAGTAGATAAGTTCCCAAGTTCAATTAGATTAACGGATTGATTCTAGCTAAAGTATGATTAAGCCATGGTGTTTGGTCATAACCTTGTGTTCCTAATTCCCTAATTTGATCATTTGTTGTCTAACCTAAAATTAAGCATTAGGAACCCATTAAGCATAGAAGAACAATTTAAACAACCAAGCATGTATCTAATCCCTGTTGTCGAATGTCCATACATACTCTTCCTATTCATAGTTCAATTCAAATTAAAGCATGGTGTATACTCTTAATTCAAACCAAGATAGCTAACATGGAAGCCTAAATGGTGATCAATCATTCAAACTAGCATATTAACTTATAAGCATAATGAATAAGAACAAAAATCATAATTGAAACTTGGAAACTAATCAAACTTGAATACTTAAGATAGAATATACATTACAAGAAAAATAAATTACAACTAAACAATTGAGAACATTAAGGAAAAGCTTAGAGAATTTCAGCACAAAGATTTCATTATAACAATTGAAAACTAGAAAGAGAAACTAAGAGAATTTGAGGGAGAGAAGGGAAGGGAGCTCTAGAGAAGTGTTTGAGAGCTCCCCCCCTTGGGGTGTGTTTACAAGTTTAGAGAACCTCACTATTTATAGGCCTAAGAAAGTGAAAAATTTGAATTCAATATGGCTAATGCATACAACACTTGTTTTATAAAATCTGAAATGGTTAATGCACTTGTATTAGAAAATTTGAATTGGTTGATGCACTTCACCAATAAATCCCACCAGCAGCCCTAGGTCATCTTCATGTCACCATGACCAAGCTTCCAACCAGCTCAATAGCTCATGCCTAGCTCACCATGACCAAGCTTCCAACCAGAAACAATAGCTCATCCTGAGGTCAGCATGACCAGCAACTTCAAGGGCTTACGAATTGGGCTTCCCTTAAGCAAATTAAGACTTTAAGCACTCAAACTTGAAGTTCAGAATGTCTTCTTTCCAGCCATATATCATTTGGGCCAATCCAAGGTCGGAGGAGGAAGTTAAGGCCAAAACAAATTGCTAACTCATTTTGCGCGCTGATAAAATCCATCCTGAGCATGGCTCTGTGTTTGCTAGGTAACAGACTCCATATTTATCCAATGGGGCTGAATTTTGGATATGTTATAGTACACACCCATTGAAACAACTTTCATGAAGAATGCGGCCTCATCCGAGCTGTGTAGGTTGCTGAAACAAATCTTGCAATGTGACCTACGGAACTGGACTGGCAAGGGGCTGTAGCCAAAATGAGTTTGTCTTTAAGCTCTTCTTCCCTTCATCCAAATTAGGCCTTAACATGCTTGAATTGCATGAATTATGCTCTCTTGCTCTATTTGCCTACAAAACACACAAAGGGAGGCAAATAACTTAGAAATCTAGGAAACTAAGCAAAAGAAGTAAGTAAATAGGGCATGTATATGTACGAAATTATGAGCTTAACACTTGTCTTAGCCCTCTTCCCTTCTCCAACCTGTCTCATCCCAAACCCACCCATCCTCGATGCGGTGGAGGCTCCGCCGCATTTTGATTCTCTATTACTACTGAAATCAATTCCAAGATTTATCGAAGGAATCCCAAATAATCTTTGGAATTTGGATGAAAAAATAGTCCTTTTGCCGCTCCACACTCCCCCAGTAACAGTTGATTTACTTGGTGCAATTTGTTTTTATGATATGAAATTTAGGATTTGGATTTGTTCTTTTCTTCATTATATGGCAGCCTTGGCCGCATGAGATGGGTGTCTCTGTGTTTTTTTTTCCTACTACAGTTTAAGGGTAGGGGTTTAACGTGGAAGAAGAAGACGAAGGGAGTAATACTTAGTTTTTTAAAATAATTTTAATTAATTAATTAATTGTTTTTTAATTATGGAGAAAAGCCATGACATTACCCTTTTCTTATTTAATTTTTTTAACAAGGCAATAAGAAAGCTATAAAAAAAGAGGGATTAATTGAAAGAAACATAGAAGCCAAATAAGGGGAAAAAAAATTATATTTAGTAAGGGTAAACTTGTAAAATAAAATCTAGGCATTCATACATTGTTTTAAGTGTAAGATATGTGACACATGTCATGTGGAAAATGGAGAAGGTCCAAAAGAGAAGGTTGGAGAGAAGGTTGCTAGCATTCCTCTTCAAATAATACTTCTATGTAAAGAATGTTGCAGAGGAAGTAACATATACACCTTAAATATTAAATAAGGTTAATTATGAGAAAAATATTCCCTATTTTTGGATGACTCTGGGGCAAAGCAACCTCTTATTATCTCTAAAGATGTGTGTGTGTGCAGACGCATGTTTATTGTTGTTCACCATCATGCTTATAACCGTAGATACATAAAGGAGAATGACCAAACGGAGGCCACATAAAGCAAAATAAAAAAAGAACAATATAAATAGACTACAAAAAGACATATTGAATTTCCCAATGAAAAAACAAACATAAAGCAAAGAAGAAAATTTGTGATGATAAATGAATAATATAGATAGACATTAACAAAATGAAATCTTAATAGACATTACCAGAAGAAGAGGTGGAAGTGGCACTTGGCGTCTCATCATCATCAGTTTGGTAAACTCCGTCTTTTTGTACAAATTTGAAACCAACTTTGATGTTTGGGATGTGAGAAATCTTGGGCCACTGTCGTCTGCCTTTTCGGCAACCTTGTGCAAGAATCGAATGGTCGGTAGTGATGACCAACTCCCTCAGTGGTGTATTTCGTAAGAAGTTGGGCAGTGTTTTAAGCACAAAGCATCCATCAATTCGTAAGGAAGAAAGGCAGGGCATTATTGTAATTGTCTTTTGAGAATCCTCTTCTTCACTCCACCCTGTCATTCCTTCCCACTCTTCCCACTTCCACAACATGCTGAATTCAAGTCTTTTCAAACTTGGGAATAAAATAAGTGGTGATGAGGATGTTTGCGTTTCTATTGTTCCATCTATTCCCAAAAACTCAACTCCAACCTTTTTCAATCTCTCACAATTATCTATCTTCAGTACTTCAAGGGACTCCAATCTCCCCAAAGGAGGCACAAACTCAACAAAAGGGCAATCTTCTAGGGTAAGGCTTCTCAATTTGTTTAACGACGTCATCCAGTGGGGCCGGAGTGTGGTGCCACTGTACCAACAGATAGATAAGGATTCCAGATTTGGATGTGGTTGTAAGGCATTCACTATTTCTTCCTCGATGTGCTGCACTGTTCCAACTAAGGGGAACCGGAATACCAGACTGACAAGGCAATTTTTGTTCATCAAATGCGCTTTCTCGGCCTGCCTCGCGTCCTTTAGATCCGTACAAAACCAAATACAAAAACTCCCGTGGAGCTGGTCCATGTTTCTCAAATCACTTAACTCGAATAATGCTTCTTTGTTGTTATCAACGTCATCATCACCATGGATGCGAACTTCATCTAGCCTTTCGTAGACTTCTTAACCTTGCAATCCCCTTGGGCAACTTTAGATTCTCAATAAACATAACATAAAGATGCTGCAAGTTAATCAGCTTTCCCATGCCTTCAGGTAATCTTTTAAGACCAAGGCACCCAGTGAGTCTCAAGGTTTGCAAATTGATTAAATTACACACGGTGTTAGGCAATTTCCTCAAACCAAAATTCCAGGACAAATCAAGATACCTCAAATGTGCCAATTCTCCAACCTCATTTGGAACTTCTTTCAAGGAGTTATGACTCAGATTCAACGTTCTAAGGCATTTTACTTGTGAAATTAACTCTCGACCAAAACTAGTAATATTTGGATCAAAAGTTGCAAGAGTCCGTAAATTCTTGCAGTTGCACAAGGAACTCAAAATTATTGGACCTTCGGGTGCAAACATTAATGTCAAATGACGAAACTTATTATCTCCATTAAACTCCATTCTTCTCTTAGTAGTATTACCACCCTCAGCCTCCAAAACTAAGCATTCATTCTTAGTTAGAAATTGTAGAAAGTCATGCACAACATCATGCATCTTGCACCCTGTTATATTTCCGAGTTCATCTTTCTTAAATTCTTGAAAGAAAGAGCGCATTACTAAGTTATCAAAGTACATTTCGCCTACCGCTTCTTTTTCTTTGTTTCCAATTGAATTAAGATAATTTTGTGACATCCACAACTCAATCAACTCATCTTTGACAATGTTATAATCTTCTGGGAAAATAACACAATACAAAAGACAACGCTTGTTTGCCGGGGCCAAATCATATTAACTTAGTAACAGTGGTTGGAAAACTTGTTTCTCAACCACCTCTAACTCCCATATCTTACTGCTCAAAACGTCTTGCCATTCTTTCCTCGTTTTCTTGTAGCGCATGAGACCACCCAATGTCTTTGCAACAAGGGGCAGGCCCTTACACTTTTTGACAATTTCTTGACCAATGACTTCAAATGTTCTATATTCACTTATTTCCCTATCAACCAATGCTATGTGATAGAACAATTGACGACAGTTTTCATCACTCAACTCCTTCAAATTGACCGTATCAGCGGATGCTCCCATCATCATAGCAACATCCTCCTTTCTTGTGGTCACCAATATTCTACTACCCACAGCCCCATTTTGTAAAGCTAGCTTTAATGGTTCCCACTTTCTGTACTCTTCGTTCCACACATCATCCAGGACAAGAAGGAACTTCTTGCCCTCAATGGACTCATGTATAAATTGCAAGAGAGTTTGCAACTCATTTGATTGCAAGAGAGTTTGCAACTTATTTGAAGCTAGGGTCTCTTTTTTCAGACCCTCAATGATGGCTTTGGAAATTTTGATCTCATCAAAAGGATCTGAGACACAAATCCACATTCTATTGTTGAAATGGGCTTGAACCTTTTCATCATTATAGGCAAGTTGGGCAAGAGTTGTCTTGCCAATTCCTCCCATCCCTATAATAGGGATGACAAGGCAGGTCGCCCCTCCTTGACCACTCTCACTCAGCAACTTTTTTACTAATATTTCCTTTTCGTCGACTCGACCAAATGTCTTATCAACGAAAGAAGAACTTTTTTGTCGTTCAATTTGTTCAATTCCTCTTTTCATGTATTGAAAGTTATAGTTTTGCCTTTCACTAGCAATCAGAGCTAATCTTTCATTTAGTTCTTTTATCTTCACAGCAATGTCACGACGAAGAGTAACTTGACTGACTTGGCCAAAACAAAACCAAGGGGCAGGAATGCAGAAACGTACCTTCTTGGTAGTACTAGTACTTCCAGCATTACCAGCCTCTTTTTCTTGTTTCTGAATTTGTTGTTTCAGAATTTCAGTACTCCACTCGTCCAACACGTCGTCCATCTCGTAGGATACATCCTTTAAACTGTTCAGCCAGTTTTTCACGTTCAGCTCCTTCACTTGCCTCTCCTCTGCATCCTCGAGCACAACTTGAATAGCTTTGAAATTGTGGGAGAGTTTTGCCACTCCTTTCTTAACACCCACAACTAGTCTGACCTCTTGTTCTACTTGTTTTTGGATGATTGAGGCCAACTGTTCTATGAGCAGGGAAATGAGTGCTTAAGCCATTTATTTGCTCTAGAAATGGATTTCTAGTGGAAGAAAAAAGAAAGGGAAAATGAAGAAATATTTTAATGCAAATAATAACAAGGTAGTGTTGGGAATTGTTGTAGGCATTCTCATTTCTCCCCAGCTAGTTTTATAATGTTGAGGCTGATGTAGAATGTTTGTAAGTCAATTCAGGCATCACGACGACAACAAACACTTGCCAATCAACAAGAATAGAATTTATCCCTTCCCTAACTTGTTTGTTTCTTCTCTTTTAATTCCTTACTTTTTCTTTCCCCTACCTTTTTTTTCTTTTTGTTCTGAAAATTTCTTTCCCCTACCTTGTTCCCTTATTCTTTTCTTGTTTGCTTGGTCGAAGCATCCTCCAAACAGCCTCTTATTCAAAAATTAAAAAAATTTGATGCTTCTTATCTCCTAAGTGAAGCTGAAATCGACAAGTTGTTTTTTTTTTTTTCTCGACAAGCTAAAAACAAGTGAGGTCTAGGCTAGTTTTATAAGAACAAGATTCTGTTGTAACCCCAAAGGTTATGGATGCCCACCATAAGTGCATTGTATTTCCTCCATTATATCCATCATTATACCTATCATTATATGGTTGTAACCTATGCACTAAATACCCTATTTATCATTGGTTATTATGTTTTGTAACCTACTACTAAGGTTGGTAGATGGTGGTGTATTTCCTATGCCTATAAATAGTAGGCACTAAAGATGAATAAGATACTTGAGCATTAAGCTATTGAGAACTACTCTTACCTTCATATACTTTCTCTATTTACTTTTACAACACGTTATCAGCACGACTCTATTACCAGTTGAGGATCTTGGCTTGGACTTGGTATAATTTTCTTATCTAATTTCTTATTTTATTTCGATTGATGCTATAAGTTTGTTTTTGTTTCGCTAACCAAGTTTCTTTGAGACATAGTCCCACACATGTTGATTAACTATAATACAGAAGGATGATATGACTCAAAGTTTGGTTCTACCATGTTCTCAGTTTTTCTTTTCTAACCAATTGTGCAGGTTCTTCATTTGTTTGTTTAATATACACTATAACATGCATATGCTTTTATTTATTATCATATATAAATAAACGATTGCACTTTTATAAAGAAGGATTTTATTTATACATTAGAACCCGAAGTTCACACCCTAATGATTTAAACTTGAAGTTTTAAATCAAAGAAATCCAATAATTCTAGAACCCGAAGTTCTAAGTTATATAATTATTTTAGAGCCTGAAGCCCTAAATGTATAGAACTCAAACCTGTAGCTTTGAGTGACTAATTATGCATATGTTCATTTATTTAATATTTTTTTTTTTTATGATCATTTTTGTTATTGAGGCATATCTAAATTTTTCATGGTTACAATTAATTCTGAAATATTTGATTTTTGTTTCTTAGACGTATTCAACAATGTCGAATCTCACGAAGCTTGAGTTTGTTGCACTTGACATTTCTGGCAAGAACTATTTGACATGGATCCTTGATGCTGAAATTCATTTGAATGCAAAGGATCTTGGAAATACCATCAAGGAAGGAAATGAAGCATCCCTGCAGGATCGCTCGAAAGCTATGATTTTCCTTCGCCATCACCTTCATGAAGGGTTGAAATCTGAATACCTTGGGGTGAAGGACCCTGCTATCCTATGGAAAAATTTGGAAGAAAGGTATGACCATCAGAAGAGTATAATTCTTCCAAAGGCTCGTTATGATTGGATGCACCTGCGCTTGCAGGATTTCAAAACAGTGAATGAGTACAACTCAGCAATGTTCAAAACTGTCTCTAAATTGAGGTTGTGTGGAGACACGGTTACTGATGAAGATATGTTGGAGAAAACATTCACAACTTTTCATGCATCAAACATGCTCCTGCAGCAGCAATACCGAGAAAAGGGGTTTACAAAATATTCCCAACTGATTTCATGTCTCCTTGTTGCTGAACAAAACAATGAGCTTTTGATGAAAAACCATCATTCCCACCCAACTGGCTCAAAGCCATTTCCAGAAGCAAATGCAAATGCATCATTCCCTGAAGCGAATGCAAGCAATTATGGCCGTGGCCGTGGTCGTGGTCATTATAATTTTCGAAACCGAGGTGGTCACAATCATGCCTCAAATAAGAAAAATGCACCTTACCACCAGAAGTGGAATAACAATGAAGAAAAACAAGGAAAAGGGAAAGGTATGCAGATTAATTCTGAAAAGAAAAGTGATGAGGCTTGCTATAGGTGTGGCGTGAAAGGACATTGGTCTCGTACCTGTCGTACGGCGAAACACTTGGTTAATCTTTATCAAGCATCAATTAAGGGAAAGGGAAAAGAGAAAGAAACAAACTTCATCGATTTCAACATTTTTGATGATTTTCCTGAGCCAATGGATATCACCCATTTGGATGTGTCTGATTTCTTGGCCGAACCAAGTGGGGCATTTGACAATTCATATGGTGATGGAAATACCAATATTGGTGATGAAAATATGAAGGATGGTGATGATGATGCCAATGATGGGAACCCCAATATTGACTAATTTTATGTTGGTCTATTATGTTGCTTTATTTCAATTCAATAAAATGATATGAACTAATGATTTAAGTTTCAGTTTTTTATTTGAAATACTTTCAATTCAATAAAAGGATCTGTGATCTCATAATTTTATTTTATTTTATTGTTATATTTATTCATAAACTTATTATATGTATTTTTCTTTAAATGAAGAAGCATGGAAAATGTCAGTGTTTTGAGCAATTCCAAGATGCATGATGGAGATGTATGTTTGGTGGACAGTGCTACAACACATACAATCCTTCGGGATAAGAAATATTTTTCAAAATTAAGATTAGCAAAAGCTAATGTGAATACAATTTCAGGTAGTGCAAAGCTAATCGAAGGCTCTGGAAGAGCAAATATAATATTACCTGGAGGAACACACATTTATATCAAAGAGGCTTTATATTCTGTCAGATCCAGAAGAAATCTGATTAGTTTTAAGGATATACGTCTTAATGGGTTTCATATTGAAACTACAAATGTGGGGAATATAGAATATATGTTAATTACTTCTATTGTTTCATGCCAGAAGCATGTAGTTGAAAAACTTCCAGCTTTCTCATCTGGCTTGTATTATACATCTATAAGTGCAATAGAATCAAATATCATAATGAACCAGAAGTTCAGTGATCCAAAGCTTTTTATGCTTTGGCATGACCGACTTGGCCATCCGGGGTCAACAATGATGCGTCGAATAATTGAAAATTCACATGGTCATCCATTAAAGAACCAGAGGATTCTTTTATCTAGTGATTGTCCATGTCAGGCATGCTCACAAGGAAAATTGGTTATTAAACCTTCTCCCTTGAAAGTGGTTAGTGAATCTCCAACGTTTTTACAACGAGTCCAAGGGGATATATGTGGACCTATTCATCCACCATGTGGGCCATTTCGTTATTTTATGGTTTTAATAGACGCATCATCAAGATGGTCACATGTTTGCCTACTTTCTACTCGTTCTATTGCATTTGCTAAGCTTCTTGCACAAATCATCAAATTGAGGGCACAATTTCCTGACTATCCAATTAAGACAATTCGTCTTGATAATGCTGGTGAGTTTACATCTCAAGCATTTGATGATTATTGCATGTCCATTGGCATTGGTGTTGAACATCCAGTTGCACATGTACATACACAAAATGGATTAGCAGAGTCCTTTATCAAACGCCTTCAAATGATTGCTCGGCCTTTACTTTTAAGGTCGAAATTACCTACTTCTGCTTGGGGACATGCTATATTGCATGCTGCATCGTTGGTTCGCATCCGACCAACTGCTTATCATCAATATTCTCCATTACAACTTGTTTTGGGCCAACAACCTAATATTTCTCATTTGAAAATATTTGGTTGTGCTGTTTATGTTCCCATTTCTCCACCAAAGCGAACTAAGATGGGCCCTCAAAGACATCTTGGAATTTACATTGGGTTTGATTCTCCATCCATAATTAGATATCTTGAACCCCTGACGGGTGATATGTTTACCGCACGCTTTGCGGATTGCCATTTTGATGAGACAGTTTTCCCGCCGTTAGGGGGAGAAAAGGTGCCGCTTCTTGAAGAACGGCGTGAAATTACATGGAATGCATCATCATTGTCTCATTTGGATCCACATACAAATCAAAGTGAACGTGAAGTTCAAAGGATCATCCATTTGCAAAGTATAGCAAATCAATTACCGGATGCCTTTACTGACATAAAGAAAGTAACAAAATCTCATATACCGGCTGTAAATACTCCAGCACGGATTGATGTCCCTGAAGGTCAATATGATAGTACATTAAAGGCACGCTTGAAGCGTGGTCGTCCTGTTGGCGCTAAAGATAAAAATCCCCGAAAGAAAAGGACACAAGAAGTGCCTATTCCAGAAGAAGATCCAAAACAAATTAGTACTCTTGATGAGCCAAAAATTGACGAGTTTAAAATTGATGAAGATATAGCCCCTGTAGAGGCACATACATCAAAAGAAGTACATACATCAGAAGAGATCTCTTTGAATTATATGAGTACAAGAGAAAGCTTGGATAGAGAGAAAATTATTGTTGATGATGTCTTTGCATACATGGTTGCTATAGAAATCATAAAAGATAATGAGGATCTTGAACCAAAAACTGTTGAAGAATGTCGACATAGAGAGGATTGGCCAAAATGGAAAGATGCGATCCAAGCAGAATTAAATTCCTTGGAAAATCGTAAAGTATTCGGACCAGTAGTCCGAACACCTGCAGGTGTGAAACCGGTTGGATACAAATGGGTGTTTGTAAGGAAACGTAACGAGAAAAATGAAATTGTAAGATACAAAGCACGACTTGTAGCTCAAGGTTTCTCGCAGAGACCTGGAATCGATTATGAGGAGACATATTCCCCTGTGGTTGATGCAATCACATTACGTTTCTTGATTAGTTTGGTTGTCACAGAAAGACTTGATATGAAACTTATGGACGTAGTTACTGCATACCTATATGGATCACTTGAGAATGATATCTATATGAAGATCCCAGAAGGATTTAAATTGCCTGAAGCAAATGATCCAAAATATCATGATATGTATTCAATTAAGTTACAACGATCCTTGTATGGATTAAAGCAATCTGGAAGAATGTGGTATAACCGTCTTAGTGAATATCTTATACAAGAAGGATATGTAAATAATCCAATTTGTCCATGTGTTTTTATTAAAAGGTCTAGAAATGGATTTGCTATTATTGCAGTATATGTGGATGATTTAAATCTTGTTGGAACTCCTGAAGAGCTTACAAATACTGCTGCTTATTTAATGAAGGAATTTGAGATGAAAAATCTTGGGAAGACTAAATTTTGTCTCGGCCTGCAGATCGAGCATTTACCAACTGGAATCTTTATCCATCAATCAACATATACAGAAAAAGTTTTACAACGATTTTATATGGATAAAGCACATCCATTAAGTAGCCCAATGGTTGTTCGATCACTTGATGTAAAGAAAGATCCTTTTCGCCCACAAGAAGATAATGAAGAATTACTTGGTCCTGAAGTACCATATCTTAGTGCAATTGGAGCTTTAATGTATCTTGCAAATTGTACACGGCCTGATATAGCTTTTCCTGTCAACTTATTAGCAAGGTATAGCTCTGCACCAACTAAGAGACATTGGAATGGTGTTAAACATGTACTACGGTATCTTCGTGGAACAACTGACATGGGTTTATTTTATTCAAAAGGGTCAAAGTCCCAAATAGTTGGCTATGCTGATGCTGGTTATCTTTCTGATCCACATAAAGCTAAATCACAAACAGGTTATGTGTTCACTTGTGGTGGTGCTGCTATATCATGGCGATCTATAAAGCAAACATTAACCGCCACTTCCTCAAACCATTCTGAAATATTGGCATTGCATGAAGCAAGCCGGGAATGCATATGGTTAAGATCTATGATACAACATATTCGAGAAACAAGTGGGTTGTCCTCAATCAAAGATTCTCCAACATTACCATATGAAGATAACGCTGCTTGTATTGCTCAAATCACAAATGGATACATCAAAGGTGATAGAACCAAGCACATTTCCCCAAAATTTTTCCACACGCATGAACTTCAGAAGAATGGTGACATAGATGTTCAACAAATACAATCCAGCAACAACTTTGCAGATTTATTCACTAAAGCACTACCAACTACAACATTCAGAAAGATGGTCAACAATATTGGAATGCGCCAGCTCAAGGATCTTTTGCCAGCATCAGGGGGAGCGTGTCATAATTGAGACCCTCACACTGTACTCTTTTTCCTTCGTTCTGGTTTTTATCCCATTGGGTTTTTCCAGGCAAGGTTTTAATGAGGCAGTGTCACACGTTCTATATTACACATGGATATGTACTCTTTTCCCTTCGCCTAGGTTTTGTCCCACCGGGTTTTACTGGCAAGGTTTTAACGAGGCATACTCCATGCATGGTGGACATCCAAGGGGGAGTGTTGTAACCCCAAAGGTTATGGATGCCCACCATAAGTGCATTGTATTTCCTCCATTATATCCATCATTATACCTATCATTATATGGTTGTAACCTATGCACTAAATACCCTATTTATCATTGGTTATTATGTTTTGTAACCTACTACTAAGGTTGGTAGATGGTGGTGTATTTCCTATGCCTATAAATAGTAGGCACTAAAGATGAATAAGATACTTGAGCATTAAGCTATTGAGAACTACTCTTACCTTCATATACTTTCTCTATTTACTTTTACAACAGATTCAACTAAAATTTTATTTTTTGAGGTTGAAAATTAACAAATTATCCAAATTCATACAAAGAGAGATATTGGGCATAGAAAAGAGAAATGTTTTGAAGTTGGGTTTGGGGAAATATTAATTATAAGATTAAAAATGTAGCATTGGATTTAAATAATTTTGTATAAAAAATATAAAAAAATACACAACCGGTTTGGTTTGGTAAGGTGTGAAATCGAAATCAATTGGAACCGGTCAGGTCCAGTTCGATGCCAATTTGTTGACTTTTTAGTCAACCGATTTTTTTTCCGGTTTTTTCCATCCGGTCCAACTCTGTGTTCTGGTTTTCTAGTCCCGATGCCCACTCCTACTTCCACCCATCCCCTTTTGCAATGACAAAAGGCGATCTAGGCTCCAAAAACAACCCCCACTAAGAAAAAATTGTCATGGCAATAAGTGGGGGCCATGAAATTGGGCAACCCAAAGGCATGACTTGCCTGGGCAAGTTGATGTCAGAGGCCAATTTAAATGCCAAAATAATTGGAAAAATAAAACCAAAAAATTTGGAATTTTTTTAATAAATACTTATGAAGAGGGAAGAAAATCTAGAGCAAGTGATTCTTGACGGCACGGCTCATCCAGTACCCTTTCTGGAAGAAAGAAGAAAATCTAGAGCAAAATTTTGGTCAACGGTGAGTGTTAGGTTTGGATTTTGTTACTATCTTTAGCGGAAACCCAACTTATTCCAACCACTTGGCATATTCTATTACTTATTTGATGTTTGTTCTTGCCTAGTTTTGTAATTTCCCAAACAACAACAGTCAAGAATGGAATTGAATTTAAAATAAGTGAACAATATGGACAATTAAAAAGTTAAAACTCACTGCTGCTTTCAAGTTTCAACCATCTGCCACAGATAATTACCAAAAGAATAAAAATAAAAACCATCTAGCAAGAAGTGGGCGCCATGAAATTGGGCAACCCAAAGGCATGACTTGCCTGGGCAAGTTGATGTCAGGGGCTAATTTAAATGCCAAAATAATTGAAAAAATAAAACCAAAAAATTTGGAATTTTTTTAATAAATATTTATGATATGAAGTCGTCGGTACTTTTCTCAGAAAGAACCCAATGGTAACGCATTGGTTCTGCTTGTACATTTACAAAAAGCCTCACCAACCAATTGTAATACGCAGACAACAAATAACCATCACAAGAAATTCAATAAACGGCTTTGAAAAGTGCAATATTCATTTGCCCCTCTAACCTGCTTCAATGATATAAATCAGTAAATGCATGCACCAAGTGATTCTTGACGGCACGGCTCATCCAGTACCCTTTCTGGATGAAAGAAGAAAATCTAGAGCAAAATTTTGGTCAACGGTGAGTGTTAGGTTTGGAGTGGACCTCATAAACACACCAGACTAGAGGTTGTCTCTCAGCCATTTTTGGTCAATTGCATTGCATATGATGAGTGCATTAATTAATGAAGAGAAGATAAAAGTAACTATGACACAAAAATATGCATTCACTCTCGTTCACTTTATAGTAGGCTATTGAGCCACACTCTTCTCTGTGGATTCGACATCTTCATGAACATCTTCCTCCAATCTAAATTAGTAAACTTATCCAAAGCTTTCACATGAGCATCATCATTCACTCCCTCCATGGCCTCCAATATTTCCGTACAATCCTCAATGGTGCTCAATTCTCTATATGGAGAGGATACTTCCTTCTCACTCTTACACTTAAGCCTTGCCAATGAAACTTCAGTCTTGGCATTAAGATACTTTGCCCAACCTTCAATGGCTTCATCATTTTGGTGGATTTAGATGACTTTGACCTTGAGGGAAGATCACTTTGGGGGAATAAAATAGCATGCTTGTTCTTGTTGCTAGTTCCTTGATCTCCTTCACTAAACCCTCTTGAACCACTTTCTGTATTAAGACCTATGTGTGCACCAATGGTAAGAAAATCATTTTCTAAGTCTCTTTCAACATCAGAATCTGGAGGAGAATGAGTAGATGCATATTGCATCTGTCCAGTTGCAGTGATGTTGTTGAAGATCACACCAAGAAAATGATAATGAGGACATCCTTTGCTAAGAAAACGGCTTGCAAACTTTTTTTTTTTTTTTGTAAAATTAAAACAAGATAGATTAGAAAATGCACATACATTGAAGGATACCAAAACAATACAAGTTATACAACTAGATGCATACCTTGAGATATGATGCCCAAACTTCTTCAAATGCTTGAACAGTATTCATGTTTGGGTCCCAACCCATCCCTGGATGAGAAATGAGCTTTCCAAACTCACGGTGAATCTTGCGCAATCAGTTATATTTCTGCTTTAATTTGTCACGATTGTATCTCTTCTCAAACTTGTCAAACAACTTCTTTTCTATTCCAGCCCACTCATTATTATCTAAAGTATTGGTTTGCAAGCCTTTTTTTGCCTCTTCATATAATAGATGAATAAAATAGTCTTCAATAGGCTTTGGCCAATTAGCTTTAGGTTACATATTTGTAGTTTGATTTTAGCTGTTTGAATTGATCGCCGCACCCTCTCTCTCAAACCCTCAATGTTTCAACGCAGCAAGGGGGGAGGTGGTCACTACCCCTCCTTCCCTCCCCCCTTATACCCCTTTTCAATCTCCAATTTTCATCTTCCATCTTCCTCTTCTTTCCATCTCTGTTATCATCCATCTTCCATCTTCAATCTTTCTCTTCTTTCCTTTTTTTTTGTCAGACCTCTTCTTTCCATCTCTGTTATCTACTTTTTTATTTTCCCAACCCCTTTAAATTCCACCCTCCTTTTATGGCTTCTTCAAGGACTCTATCTCCCTCTTGGATCTATCGAACCCCATGGGCTGCAGCGATTCATCTCAAACACGATTTTTCGTGTCCCCTTCGGAAGATGTGTAGAGCTCTTGCTCGGGTGCTTGCACCACCTCCTTCCACTCTTGGGTTGTTACCACCTCCTTCCTTGCTAAGGATGTTGCTTTCTTTGACTTTGGGAAGTGTTGGGTTTGCTCTTGGATTGGCTGTTGGTTCCCTCTTGGTGCTTTGGTGGTTTCGTTTTTGTAGGAGTTATTGGGTCTTTGATGGTCGGTTTATGTATTGCAAGGAATTTTCAGATTTGTAGGTTTTGTATTTGTTTTGTGTGTTTTGGTATGTTTGCAGTTCTTTCACTCATCATTAGTCCTGGTGGCGATGTCTCGGTCTTCGTGGAAGCTGCGGCAGCGGTACTTTGGCGTTTGGTCATGTTTCTGCCTTTGGTTGGCTCTTGTTTTATGCCAGCTTTGTACTCTGACTTTATGTCAGTTTTGTGCTCTGGCTTTATGCCTGTTTAAGTTTTATTTCTAGTAGGCTTTAACTGTTGCATTTGTTTGGACTCATTTTATGAGTTTCACTATCTTGTAATGGGCATTGCCTTTCTATTAATGAAACTTGATTCTGACAAAAAAAAAAAAAAAATGAATTGATTGTTGTTGTTTTTTACATTGATTTAGTACATAGTAGAGAGATGTCAAACAAGGACCTTGAAAATGAAACCCATTATCACTACTAGGAAAACATAATTAAACAAAAAAAACTCATTATCACTACTAGGAAAACAGAACTGAACAAAAACACTGCTGAGTTTATAAAATTGAGGAACTAAACAAAAGATCCAACTCCTTAAGAAACCTACGTTAACGATGGAGGAAGTTAAGCACAAATGAAATTTAGGAAAAACTCATACCATTCATCCAACATAACTTTATCTTCTCACTTTCACAAGCCTGTCGTAGTATATCCTTTGTTTGATCATGATTAATATTCTAATCAGCATATAAGCTCCAGACAGAGAAGTTTCCCACTGTTAATTGTTTTTCATTGACAACATTGGATCATGGTTAGAATTTCAAGATAAACATATGAGATAAGAAAGATCAATGACATGCGTTTAACCATCTTTATTCAAACAAAGAACACGTGTTATGGTGAAAATAGAAAACCGAGTTGTTCCATTGACCATTTACATTACAGGATGAATTATGCAAAAGATGTACAAAGCAATGATTTTGAAATCATAGACAGCTGACAGAGTAGATGCAAAATACTCAAACTGCAAAAGAAAACAAAATTGGATAACCCAGATTGGTAAAACTACAAACAAGCCAATCACAGAATCAATAGCAATTGAACTGAACTTTTAGCCAAAAAGTTACAAACAAGATGAATAAGTCTTCAAAGTCTCAATCATCTTCATAGGATGACTTTTCTTTCTTATGAGAATCTTCACATGATTTTATAGCATAAATAGCGCTCTCACAAAGCAGTTATATTGCAATCAAAGAAAATCTGTATAACAATTCTCCAATTCTAAAAAGGCTTATTTACTGTTGTGCTCCTTGAAACTTCGATCAAATCTCACTTTACCCTTCCAAAGTTAAAGTGGCCCACTTGCCATAATTACACACTTTCTCTTTTCAAATTAATGAACTTATACGTGATAGTGTGTACTATATAATTATGTTGTACCCATATAATTAAGTTGTTCATTTTAAATTTAACTCGAGTCTAACGAGTTAAAACACTCTTTAGTATTAATGACAATTATACAAACTAGCAAACAGGAAAAGAAAAAGGAGAAGATATTCCTATGAATGACAATTATACAAACTAGCAAACAAATAAAGAACACATAATGCATATAATCCAAGAATAGCAGCTCATCCTTCTCGAACTGTCACGCCATGTACTAAAAGCCTTGATCAACTTGCATTTCCATGTCCTATATAGACAGCCAATTTCATAAAAAGCTCCAATGAAAGGGTTTGTCTTCTAGGATTCTCACCAATACCACTGCCCCACTTAATTTGGTCTGACATCAATCATTGGTAGGTCTAATTTAAAAAATAATTATACAATAATTTCATGACTTGCAATCTCAATTTGTTCTTCTTATGGTACATGGATAAAAAAATATTTCTAAAAAGATAAAAATAAAAATTGTGGGAGAAAAAAGAAATAGGATCTTGTGGTTTGTTGATTCAAACTAGAAATATCTATCTATATGTGTGAAGATGAGATTGATATATTGGGTTGTTAAAATGAGAACTTAGAAAAATACATTTTTGCATAACAAGAAGGTTACACTTGTGTTCATGCATAAAACGAAATGAAACACTATTTGATCATAACACGACGTTGATAGATACTATAATATGTGTAAATTCGTGATACCACATCAGCATGCCGCGTAATATTATCGTTAGACTGAATAATTTCTCCTCAAGCATGCCAAGCCTAACTTGGTGAGTCCACCATATGAAAGTCCCTGTCTCTCAAAGATATTTTATATAATTTTGGCTATTATAACTTGGGTTCTGTTAATTTTTATTTTGTTGATCAATTATTTATTGGTAGAATCTTGGGTTCTGTTACTATCTTTAGCGGAAACCCAACTTATTCCAACCACTTTGGCATATTCTATTACTTATTTGATGTTTGTTCTTGCGTAGTTTTGTAATTTCCCGAACAACAACAGTCAAGAACGGAATTGAATTTAAAATAAGTGAACAATATGGACAATTAAAAAGTTAAAACTCACAGCTGCTTTCAAGTTTCAACCATCTGCCACTGATAATTACCAAAAGAATAAAAATAAAAACCATCTAGCACAAATGAAATGGTCCATATTGTGTAAACCAATAATCATTGTCTCGCAAGAAAAGTGCGAATTTCAGATTTCTAAAGCCAGATGCCCAAAAAAACCAACGAAGAAGAAGAGCATTGATTTATGAATTTTTTAGCGGATGTTTAATTTTTAAAGGCTAAAAACTTTACTAATCCATGTTAAAAAAATATATATAATAAGAAGGCTTCTTAAAAGCCCTAGAAGTTAAAGCCATTTTTTAAAAGCCTTTTATCATTTATTAAGTAGGCCCTAAAATCCTTATTAAAGCCCATGAAACACAGTCCAACTTTACCTTCTTTTTTTATCTTTTTTTCTTTTTGTAAAGTCTGGTCCGACGTCGTTTTGGTCAAGATGTTTAAAAAAATAGAGAGGTGCGCAACAGCACATCAGCGCAGCACAAAAAGACAAGCTTGGTTTAGGCAATTTGTTGAACACTTGGAGTGCACCATCAAAGGGTTAATATAAAGCACCTCTCAAGGCTTTTCTAGACTAGGGGAGGTGCATCTGCACCTCCTTGCGGCTTAATAGGTCCACCACTGGTCTCAGGTTTGAACTCTCATGACACCTTGATAGTATGTGTATGTGAGAAACCCTCTTATAATTTAGAGTATCAATTGATTGTATTATAAAAAATAAAAAATAAAAGTTACTCTACCATGAAGGGATATATCAATGTCGCATTGGAGAAATGAAATATCTTTACCGTTTATACCTTCTATGTTCCTATTTTTATCCTGCATTGTGTTCGGAATTGTATATCTTTTAGATATTGCCCATCTTCCTTAAATTATTTGTAGATGGTAAAAATGAAGTTATCCAAACATATTGGACAACTTTTTGTTGATTTCACTTACTAAACCAGCTAAGCTACCATCTTAGTTTAACATAATCCTTTTTTCATTCTCCTCACCACTAGAGTTAATCCCAATCAGCCTTTTGATTGTTGTGTTTTAACAGTCAGATTAGTGGTTAAGAAGTCATAATCTGTTAAAATGAATACATTAAGCAATTAATATCACACTTATGCTAATGGATCTCAAAAGTGTAGAACTAACAGGAAACGGGGTCATATATATCAATTGGAAAATTATAAATGGACTCATAGACGACAGATGATACCTACTATATATATACTAAACATAATAATATTGTGGGACATAATCTTTTGAAAAGTTTTTCTGCGTTTGTCACCATTGCAATCAAAGGAAGCCCCACAAAGTATGTGGACGGTTTAGAGCCAAACTCATACCAATAATATCATATTTTAATGCAATTAATCACAACACTCATATTTACCTCTTTTCTTGACTCCAAATGAAATCATTGCTTAAATTTAACTATGATTTAGAAGTTGGAACAGTAATGTTTAGGCCCAATTTTAATTCTTTCATGATGAAGTTATCCCTTTAAACAGAAGTTAAGATGATCCATGTATAGTTTCACTTGAATGAAACCATAAATAAATAAAATATATTTATTTTCAATTTGAGAACATATCGTATGTTTCATATTATCTCCCAAACTAATTTATTTTTTTTAATATTTATCATTAGACCATCTGCAATGGTGAGGGTGATTTCAATTTTATTTCAAAAAATTAAACTTTGATTTGCAGTGGTAAAGTTCAGTTCATTTCATAGATCAATATTTCATTTTAGGAATCAATAATTCCTTCAGAGATTAATAAAATGAACTCTTAAATGAAATTCATTTCAATAAGCTATCCCACCATAATAACTGTACAGTCTCTCTCTCTTATTGACACATGGACAACATTAGTTTTAAATTTGTAAGCTATTAAATTGCATCGCTGCAAATGAAACTGCAGTTCAACTCAATAGCTGCAAAAAAAGTTCAATAAATTGAACTATTGAACTGAACTAAAATGAACTATTTAGCAACCATTGCGGATACTCTTAGATCAAATGATATTCGAACTCTGATATTTTCTAACATTGAGATGATAAATACGAGTTGACAAATCCATTAATAAGTAATGAGAGGATTGAGTATACATTTACACAATTTTGGAATGATTGTAATAAATCTGGATGATTATTGTAAAAAAAAAAAAAAAAAAAAAAAAAAACCTTCTTATCTCTTTCTAACACAAAATAAGTTAATCAAACTCAACAATGAGTGCGTTACTAGAATAAAAGGGAGGCGTTATTGACATTCTAGGAAAGCTATCCTGTGCTTCTCACCGTTGTTTTTATTCTTTCAATATTCATTTATTATCTCAACTAGCAAAATTATTTTTACTGAAAAATAATTACGTACTCCTTCATATTAGCTAATTTACAAATAAAAAATAAAATTGTAAAGCTGAGAAAATGGTGAAACTGTTAATAAATTTAATTACAATTAATAATATAAACAAACTGTTAAAACAGATATATAATTAAAGAATTGAAATGGGTCCCTGAGAGTATGCGTCTGCGCTTTGAAAATCAAAATTGAATAACAGCTGGACCAGAAACTTGAAAACAGAGACAGAAAAGAAGGCTTAAGGAAGAAGGGTGTGGACTTTTGGCTCTGGCTGATAACAACTATTTTGTGCTCTCTGCAAATCCCGTCCGTTGTTCAGGTTCTCAAAGCGCAACATTCGCCTTAAAGACTGTAGCTTTTGCCCACCAAAGCCCAAACAAATGACCGAAGCTCCAAGCTTGGTATCTCATCCTCTTCGTCTTCTTCGGCTTTACCTTTTCTCTCACCTTCACTCTGCAACAAGCTAAAGAGGGAGGTTCAGGAAGGCTCAAAGTAAAAAAAAAAGAAGCTTGAAAAATTGGGAGAAGACGAACAAGGAGCTGATTTGGTTTGGTGGGTCGTTTGCTGATTGACTAAAGAAGCAATTTTTATTGGTGGGTTTGGCTATGGCTTTTGGTCCAATGTTTTGCTGTGGAAGGGTCTTTGGTCGGTACGTTAATCATTGTATATTTCCGAGCTGAATTTGAAAATTTTGGTTTTTATTATTTTCTGCTGGTTGGTTTGTTCTTTTTTTAATTTAATTTTGTTATTTAAGTAGTAGTGGAATCTGATTTGGAGAAATCTTTCTCTGTGGTTTTTTGGATGATGAAATGAGAGTCGAAGTGGGCTTAGGTTCTGGGTTTAGCTCAGATTTGAAGGATGAGCTCATTGGTGTTAGGTAGAATAAGGTGCAAATGGAAGTGTTACCATATTTTGATTACCAGAGAAACAAAAAGAAGAGGATTTGCATTCTTGGGTTTTCCTCAGATTAAACAGAGAAGGAAAATGGGTGTTAGCAAGAGAAATTTATTAATCCAAATGTCGGTTTCAAAGTATAAGGAAGGAAAAGAGAATAAAGAGTTAATATCGGACTGGAATCTTAATGACTCAGTAAAACAGATTACAAACAGGCATCAATGAACAGATGATGGTTGCTCTTTTGTTCTATCCTGTTTCTAATGACTTGTCCACTTACAAACATTCAACAGTCAATCTATCTTTTTAATTTGTTTTTCTTCAGCAAACAAGAAAAGGAAATCAACTAGAATTTATCCCCCTTTTTATTTTATTTTTAAAAAATTAGATGGCCTCTTTGGTATCCGTTTCGGGTTGTTCTTGGTTTTTGGTTCTGTAATTTCTGCTGTTGTGTGTCTGCTTTTAGCAGTTGGGTGTTTTCTGAAGAAAATTACTATTTCATTAAGAAACCTAATTTGGTATTATATTGAGTTGATGGAAACCTGATGTGCAGAAAAGAACGAGGAAAGAAGCAGCCAACATGGAGGGTCTTTTCCTTGAAGGAACTCCACGCAGCAACAAACAATTTTAATTATGACAACAAACTTGGAGAGGGAGGGTTTGGAAGTGTTTACTGGGGTCAGCTTTGGGATGGATCACAAGTAATTACTAATATTTTCAGTTATATGTCAATTTTTTATATTGTGAATTCTGCTGGTTACTCAGTTAAGTTTAGCATCATATACTTAATTGATTGTGGTTTTGCTTCTTTTTTTTGGGGTGAAAGAACAAACAAGAGTTATCATTCTTGATTCTACTATAATAATATAAAAAAACCATAAATCAAAAGGATACTGTTGGTTGATTGTTGGTTTTTATTTCTAAACAATAATTTTTTTTATTGGTCTTTTAACTTTAGATTCTCAATTGAAATGATTTGAGGATGGCATAAAGTGGGCTAATATGGTTAGAATTTTTCCCTGATGTTTAAGTGCTAATGCAGATCAAATGTCTGGATGAGGCATTAAATGGGTGTGACTGATGAAGAGACCACTTCAGTGTTTTAGAGCTTGTAGTTGTGGATTCAATAATATTTATGGACCTTTGCCATAATCCTTAAAGGAATGGTTGTAGTATAAATAATTATTACCTATTTTCTTCATAGAATTGAATATGTGGTCAGACGCAGCAGTAGGTATGCGATGATTTAGATTCTTCTTCTTGTAATGATAAATACACTTGTATGCTCTATCCATGAACTACTTGTGCCATTTCGTTAAGGGTACGGTTGTGAAAGGTTTTAGGTACATATTTCCTTTTGTAAGATGTAATGAACAATCTGAACCAAATAAATTTTCTTTTCTTTTTCCTTCATTTTAGAGAAGCTATAAAAACACTAATTCTTTTAGTGCACAAAAGGCACTTGAAGAAAATAGGTAATAATTAGGGCAGGTGAAGAACATGGGGAAAAGTGAGTTGCAGCTAGATTATTGAAACTTGGAAGAGAAAGATAAGAGGACAGGTGCTAAGGCTGATTAGGGCAAGATGTATGCAGCCATATCCTTATTTCTAGAGAGGCCATTTCTTCAAATCAAACCTTCGAGCATCATATCACTTGGAGCAAGCCATATTGTTGCTCCAAGGTGAACCCTCATACGTTCTGCGGGTTAAAATTATTATTTCAATTTGTTGAATTGCATCACTGCCATGAGGATCTACCAATAAGAAAGAGAAGGACGTGCTTGTACAAGTTTTATCATGTATTCAATTGATGTGTGAAGTCCATTACTTTTTAGAATAGCAAAGGAGTATATACCAGTTTAATTTGGTATAGTATAGTTATAAGTCACTCCAGTGTTCGTCCGGATGAATTTTCAATTTTATTTGGTCACTTTCTGTGCTAGACATAAAATCATAAGTAGGTGCAGATACCCTGCCTGGTTGGGAGCTTCCTAGAGAAGCCCAGTTGAGACAACTGTGCTTAAAAGACTGATTCCAATATCTATATGTACTTATATTCTTCAATCTATTAAACAGTGTTGGAAGAATGTAATTTGTTTGGTCAACATTGTGCACTTCAAATTTTTTTTAACAAAAACAAACTTTTCTTGAGGTCCTTAATATCATTATGATTAGCATCAACTATAAGTTTGTCAGAGTACGTTTCTTCACCATCTTGAGTGAGCCTTATGAAGGAGTTGATATTTTTGTTCGAGTAATCTCTTAAATAGTGATCGCAAAGTATGAGTACAGTTTTTCTCTAAATTTTAATCATAACTAAAAGTAGCTTCTTCAAAAGGCCATGCGTAATTACTTCCCAGATACTGCGACTCCTGTAAATTATCAAAATTTTCTGAAATGTTTGATCTTCTTGTTGTGCATTGGTCTTTTCTTAAATTTTTTCTTCGCTTGATAGTAATCGGTGGAATTTCCTCTAGTGCTCCATCTAGGCTGTTTTTTTTTTTGGCCTAAATTAAACCCAAAGTTGTCTCTTGTTTGGACTATTTATAATTCTGAATGATATCTCGATTCAAATTAATTCTCAATGAAATCTATACAGATTGCAGTTAAAAGGTTAAAGGTCTGGAGTAACAAAGCAGATATGGAATTTGCAGTTGAGGTTGAGATATTGGCTCGAGTTCGGCACAAGAATCTGCTCAGTTTACGTGGCTATTGTGCAGAAGGGCAAGAGCGTTTAATTGTATATGACTACATGCCAAATTTGAGCTTACTTTCTCATCTTCATGGGCAGCACTCAGCTGAATGCCTTCTTGATTGGAACCGGCGGATGAATATTGCAATTGGATCTGCTGAGGGAATTGCGTAAGTACTGAACCCACATTTCTCCCAACTCTATAACTGTTACTCATATTAACCTCTTACTTGAATTTTCCAGCTATCTTCACCACCATGCAACTCCACATATAATCCATAGAGACATCAAAGCTAGCAATGTGTTAGTGGACTCAGATTTCCAGGCTCAAGTTGCTGATTTTGGTTTTGCAAAGCTAATCCCTGATGGTGCTACACATGTGACCACAAGAGTGAAGGGTACCCTTGGCTACCTTGCACCCGAATATGCTATGTTAGGGAAAGCTTCAGAGAGTTGTGATGTCTACAGCTTTGGCATTCTCCTGCTAGAACTTGCCAGTGGCAAGAAACCCATTGAGAAATTGAGTTCAACAATGAAACGCACAGTCACTGATTGGGCACTGCCATTGGCTTGTGAGAGGAAGTTTGATGAATTAGCAGATCCCAAGCTCAACGGAAAGTATGCAGAGGATGAGCTGAAAAGAGTTATCTTTGTGGCTCTGCTATGTGCTCATAGTCGACCCGAGAGAAGACCGACTATGCTGGAGGTGGTCGAGCTACTGAAGGGAGAATCGAAAGAGAAGTTAGCTCAATTGGAGAATGATGAACTATTTAAGACCTCCCAGGCTCCAGAATATAATGATGGGAATGATGGGACATCAGCAGCTGAAGATAGCTCAGATTTCATCTCAGAGGAAAAAGATGAAAAACAGGATTCGAAATAGGAGGCCGTGCCTAGGATTGGCCATAATGGCTGAGTAAATGTGAAAGGACATAGATGTGTGTTTGGATTTAAGGTTAAGGTAAGGTAGCACTGGCTGTCAATTTGTTAGAATTTCCAGGGATTATAGCTGCCTTTTCGTTCACAACCGTTGTTTTCGTGAGTGCTGTGTTATCTGTGTGCATTCCTCTTTTCCTTTTGCCCTTCTCTTTTTGGTTTGTTTTGAGCATCTGAATGACATGAACTATTTTTAGTGTTTATTGGCTGTCATCAGTCCTCACTATCGCTTTTATACTAGTTTGGTAACTTTTAGTGCAGAAATACACAAGAAATGATTATGTTTAGCGCTGATCCTGAGTTCTTATCTGTTTATCAATTTACTATTTTACATCTTCATTCACATGATCATTACATGGACTGCCTCCGCCTCAGTCTGCATCATGAACCATATGGCTAAAATTCTTGCATACAAGGGGTGTTTATATAAATTATAATCTCTCTCACACACCTATAGCTTTGTCTTGGCTGTATGATCTGTGAGAGTAGCGTTGTATGCGCGGGATATACCCGAGATCTTTTCTTTGCACCTAGCTTGGCCAGCACATTTCTTCATGTTCATGTTGGCAACAAATTAAGATGCCAACATGATGGGCAACAACTTGGTCTTCAATTATGAAACACATTGTCACTCTAAAACATGAGGGATTATTAATATTATACCAAGAGGAACAATTTTGTCAACGGCAATCCCATAGAAAATTCCCTTCCCTTTTGCGCGGTTGGCTGGTAGCCATGTTTGGCACTGAAAGTTGACAAATGTCGTAAAGGCTTTGTCAACGAGGCGTTCTTCATTGGAAGAGTGTATGTTAGGTAAAGGCTTTCTAAGTATGAATTTTTCATCCGATAAAATGTTGAATTCTGTTCTTTTAGTAATACTTTTGTTTTTATTATTTATTTTTTTAGTAACGATGAAAAGAATATGGAAAAAAACTAAAAAAAATTATAAGTAGCAAGGAACTTGTAGCTCAAGTGGTTAAGAACATTTATTATGCACGCGATTTAATTTACTCCTCTCTCAATATCAGTTGGATAAAAAAATTTCTATATAGTTCTTTCTTCTTTTTAATTTTAGTTTTACTTAGTGTAGTTTTAATTTGAATGTGTTTGGCGAAGTTCTGATTCCTTTTTACCCAAATTCTTAAAAGGATAGCCGTACGGCTATACTTTTCAAATATATTAATATTTAGAGAGTATAGCCGCGCGGCTATATTTTTTATTCAAATACTTTAACAGTATAGCCGAGCGGCTCTACTGTTAAAATATATTAATATTTTAAAAGTATAGCCATACGGCTGTACTGCACAAAATGGTTTTCTTTTTTATACTTAAGTAATATCTTAGCCTTTTTTTAATTACTAATTATATTTTAATTATTATTTCTTTGAATAATTAGTATTTAAATATTTTACTAATTTCATAAATTACTTAATAAATAGTAATTAATTATTTTAAATTATGTTGTGGAGGAAAACTGCTAAAGGACTTACTCTCGTTTTAGAGGTTTGTTTCTTTTTATGCTGATATTTGCTTCCTTCGCAATACAAAATAAAAATATTTCTTATTGGGTTTTGTTTTGTTTATTTTTCAATTAACTCTTATAGATTTATGTGGATGTGGTTACAATTATTCATTTGAATTTTCTTTTGGGTTATTGCAGATGGTGGTGGTTGGATGTAGCTCAAAATGGATAGTGATCAGTTCATAATTGTATATCATTTTGTACCCCTATAGCTTATGATTTGGTTATGTTGTTGAGTTAAACTTGTGCTTTTAATCCCTTTTCTGTTTGTCATTCAGTTCTTTGGGCCTTAGGTAGCAATGGTGGCTTTGGATAAAAAAAGTTGCACAATGTTGCAAAAACGAGCAGACTGAGTTAGCTATTTGTTTCGGCCTTAACTTCCTCCTCCCAACTTGGATTGGCCCAAATGATTTGTGGTTAGAAAGAGGAGTTTCTGAACTGCAAGATGGACTGCTCATACATATCCATTGATGAAGCCAAGCCCAATCCGTGGTCCCATCAAGTTGCACCCTTCTCAGGATTGCAGCTGCCAGCTGATGAGCTTGTCACCTCCTTTAAGCCATGTGCCTCACCCCAGCTGTAACTGACTTTGGCAGCCAAAAGAAGACCACATGGGATGGCAGCCAAAAGAAGATCACATGGGTTGGCAGCAAAACTGATCACCATTGAACCCATGTGAAGAAAGCTTGTGCATCAGCAAAAGATGAAGGATGGTGTGGGAATATCATCATGATGTTCCTCCCTCTTAGCCCTATAAATAGAGAGGTCTTCAAGCTTCAAAAAAAACACACATCCACCCCATACACTCTAGGTACACAGCCAGATACTCTAAACTGCCCCAAAACACCAAAACAGCTCCAGAAAACCTCCCTTCTATTTCCTACGAATTTCCTCTCTCTCAACCATCACCACTCACTCAAACTCATCCCAAATCACCTCCATATCCTTCATACATCCTTCCAGACGTGGAGAAGCTCTTGAAGAAGCATTGGACACCACAAGAACTTCAGAAAAGGGTTTTTCTACTCTTATGACATTCATTATGTTTTCCCAATTCTGTTTTAGTTTCTTTTCCATTATGAGTAGCTAAATCCATAACTAGGGTTTCGATGTAACCTAACATGAATATTCTGGGTTTATAAGTTTCAAGTTTGGAGTTTCAAGTTTGATTCATGATTCATGTTTTTATTCATTTTGCCTACTTGCTTATATGCTGATCGGAATGCTTAGCTACCATTTTGATTTGTATATCTTGGTTTGAATTAATAGTAGACACCATGCTTTAATTCGAATTGAACTATGAATAGGAAGAGTATGTATGGACATTCGACAACAGGGATTAGATACATGCTTGGTTGTTTAAATTGTTCTTCTATGCTTAATGGGTTCCTAATGCTTAATTTTAGGTTAGACAACAAATGATCAAATTAGGGAATTAGGAACACAAGGTTAGGACCAGACACCATGGCCTAATCATACTTTAGCTAGAATCAATCTTTGAATCTGAATTAGACTTGTTACTTGACTCCTTATAACCCAGAATTGAATTGTTATGGTGAATCGAATGCCCTAGTCTCCAAATCCGTTTTCCAGCCCTTCAAAATCACTCTTTGTTACACTTGTTTATTTGCTTTCATTTGCAATTTCAGTTTGCTCACTTCTTTTCACAATCACAATCACTATCACTTTAAATTCTGTTTTAGACTAGACTTCCTAACTTCTTGAATTTGGTAATCTAAGTACATAACTAATTTGAACTTCTCAGTCTTCGTGGGTACGACCTCGTACTTGTCTTGCTATACTACTAATTGCCCCGTACAATTGCGAGTTAACATAATATTAACAACAAATTTTGGCGCCGTTGCCGGGGACTGAACGAAAGTTCTTCCCTGGTTATGTGCCCAAGGTTACCCTATTCTTTTTAGTGTTTCTAATTAACTCAAGTAATTTTCTGTTTCAGGTAGTTTATGTCTAAAAGGCCATTACTTGAACAAGTGAGGTCTTCGTTTCAACGTTCCAGATCTTTGAACGCAGGACCATCGTTGCAACCTAGACGAGTGACCTCTGAAATTCAGAATCGTCTAGAAAGAGAGTTGTCAACTGCAAAAGAGCAAGCTCTGGCCACATTTTCAAGTCTTGCTCTCCACGCTGAACTTCCTGGTTCTTCACTTTCAAATTCGGAAGCAAGTTCAGACCAAGAAGAAGAAGAAGAGATGGCTGCCAATGAGTTCATGGGAGAACTTGATATCCCAACAATTCCAGCATCTCCTTCAAGCATTTCGCTGCCCACTGTAGCTCGAAATTATGAGCTGAAATCTTCTCATCTTAATATGTTGCCTTCCTTTTATGGTTTACCTAATGAAGATCCATTAACTCATATAAAGGATATTTTTAATGTTGTGAGTTCTTTTCCCTTGACAGGTGTGACAGAAGATCAACTTCGAATGAGAGTGTTTCCATACACTTTGAAGGATAAGGCAAAATATTGGTTGAATTCTTTGAAACCTGGTTCACTCACTACATGGGCTGCCATTCAAAAGAAGTTCCTGGAAAAATACTTCTCCACGCAAAAGACCGACATGCTTAGGGATAAGATCTTGTTATTTGCACAGCAAGATGACGAGTCGTTTTGTGAAGCATGGGAGAGGTTCAATGGGCTGCTCAACCAATGTCCTCATCATGGGATTCCATTGAAGCTTCAAATGCGTATGTTTTATAAAGGACTAACCTCTTCTAGTCATAATATAGTCACCAATTTTGCAGGTGGTTCTTTTAAAACCAAGACTCCCGAAGAAACGTATGAACTCTTTGAAGAGATAGCAATGGAGACCCAACATACGGATACAAGAGGTAAACGTGTTGTTAGTGGTTCTAATGATTCTTCTAGTGTGCAGATTTTAAAACTGGAACAAAAGCTAGATGCTCTTCTTGCATTAAACTCAAGAAGCCCTCCGAAGGAAGTGTGTAGTATTTGCGAAACTCATGACCATGCTACCATAGCTTGTCCACTTGGGGCTGGATATCCAGAATTTGTGCAAGAGCAAGCTAAGGTGGTAAATTCCTACAACCAAGGTCCAAGAAATGATCCATACTCTCAAAGTTATAATCCAGGTTGGAGGAATCATCCAAACTTTTCATGGAGGAATACTCAGAATCAAGCCAATCCCCCTTCATTCCAAAAGCCACAACAAACATCATCATTGGAGGATATAGTTAAGCAGATGGCAATCAACCAATCCAATTTCCAGCAAACTACACAAGCTGCCATTGCCAAATTGGAAGTTCAAATAGGCCAAATAGCTGCTGAAATATCTCAAAGAGAGCCTGGGAAATGGCCAAGCCAAACTATGATCAATCCAAAGAACCCAGAAGCCAAGGCCATCCATGTGCTCAGATCAGGTAAGATCATTGATAATAAAGTTGATTCTAATCTTTCAAATGATGCTGTGATTGTAGAAGATGAAGAGGAGGAGACCATGGCTACGGAAGGAGAACAACTCAAAACTTCTCAATCTGCTCCTAAGGCCAAATCAGATTCTCAGAAATCCGATCAATTCCAATTGCATAAAAGGGATGACAAATTTGTGCCACCACATCTTCAAGAAGATAGATACGTGCCACCCGCTCCATATGTTCCACAGATTCCATTTCCAGGCCGTCTTAAGAAACCAAAGCAAGATAAGGCTTTTAAAGAGATTTATGATATTTTGAGTAAAGTTAATATCAATTTGCCTTTGCTTGATCTTATTGAACAGATTCCTGCATATGGAAAATTCATCAAGGACTTGAAAACTCACAAGCTCAATTTCGCTCCAAATGAAGGAGTAAAGCTTGACCAAAATGTAAGTGCGGTGTTGCAAAGGAAGCTTCCACCAAAACTAGATGATCCTGGCAGCTTTGACATTCCCATTAACATTGGAGGCAAGAAGGTTGGAAGAGCCATGTTGGACTTGGGAGCAAGCATCAATGTTATGCCATATTCAGTTTATCAAGAGCTTGGCTTAGAAGGGATGAAGAAGACTTCAATGCGACTTGAACTAGCTGATCATTCTATAAAATATCCAAAAGGTATTGTAGAAGATATTCTAGTTCAAGTTAATACACTAATTCTCCCTGCTGATTTTGTAGTGATGGACATGGAAGACAATCCAAATGGAGATCGTATTGATCCCATTCTCCTAGGCAGGCCATTCATGGCCACTGCAGATACAATCATCAAAGTGAAAGATAGCACCCTCTCCATGACTGTTTTGGGTGAAACTGTTGAATTTAAAATGCTTAATGCTCTATCTCAACCTTCTATCTCTCTTGATTCTTGCTTTTCAATTGATGTTGTGGATCATGAGGTTTCCTCCAAAATTTTGCAGAGAAAGTCTAATGATGCTCTAGAAGTTGTCTTAACACAAGAAGAGGAAGATCTTTGTGAACCGGAGTTCCAAGAAGTGGTGGCTGCCTTAGAAGTGTTTCCGCCATACCCACCATCCTTTAGGCCACCAATCGAGCCTCTTGGACCATCATCCACGAAAATGGAGCCATCCATTGTCATCCCACCAAAGCTAGAACTTAAACCTCTTCCCAATCATCTCAAATATACATATTTGGGTGCTAACGAAACTCTCCCTGTTATAATTGCTGCAGGTCTCTCCTCACATGAAGAAGAGAGCTTAATTAAAGTTCTAAAAGAGCATAAAACAGCCATTGGGTGGACCATAGCAGACATCAAAGGAATTAGTCCAAGCATGTGCATGCACCAGATTTTAATGGAAGAAGACAGCAAACCATCTCGTGATGCCCAAAGGAGGCTAAATCCCAACATGAAAGAGGTGGTTAGAGCTGAAGTTTTAAAGCTACTCGATGTAGGAATCATCTACCCAATTTCAGATTCTAAGTGGGTGAGCCCTGTGCAAGTTGTTCCAAAGAAGTCCGGAATCACCGTTGTGAAGAATGAGAAGAATGAGCTAGTTCCTACACGAACTGTCACTGGTTGGAGAGTTTGCATTGATTACAGGAAGTTGAACACATCCACTAGAAAAGATCATTTCCCCTTGCCTTTTATTGATCAAATGCTTGAACGTTTATCTGGCCATGCTTACTATTGTTTTCTTGATGGTTTTTCAGGTTATAATCAAATTCCCATTGCTCCGGAAGACCAAGAGAAAACCATATTCACATGCCCATTTGGTACGTTTGCTTATAGAAGGATGCCATTCGGTTTGTGCAATGCCCCAGCAACTTTCCAAAGATGCATGATGTCAATCTTTTCAGATATGGTGGAACGATTCATTGAGGTATTTATGGATGATTTTTCAGTTTTTGGTTCCTCTTTTGATAACTGTCTTCACCACTTGTCTCTAGTGCTTAAAAGATGCCAGGAAACAAATCTGATTTTGAATTGGGAGAAGTGTCACTTCATGGTGAGACAAGGCATTGTGCTAGGCCATGTGATTTCAAGCAAGGGAATCGAAGTGGATAAAGCCAAGATCGATCTCATCTCAAATCTTCCACCACCTACCTCTGTTAAAGGAGTTAGAAGTTTTCTAGGTCATGCTGGATTCTATAGAAGGTTCATCAAAAATTTCTCAAGCATTACAAGGCCATTGTGTAATCTCCTTGCTAAGGATGCTGTTTTTGAGTTTAATGAAGCTTGCATGGAAGCTTTTACTACCTTAAAGAGGGAGCTAACTTCAGCCCCTATTATCATAGCTCCGGATTGGTCTTTACCATTTGAAATAATGTGTGATGCCTCTGACTTTGCTATTGGTGCAGTTTTAGGTCAAAAGAAGAACAAGCTGCCCCATATGATTCATTATGCTAGCCGGACCTTGAATGATGCTCAAATCAACTACTCCACAACAGAGAAGGAGTTGCTTGCTGTGGTTTTTGCTTTAGAAAAATTTCGTTCTTACCTTGTTGGTTCTAAAGTAATTGTTTATTCTGACCATGCAGCTCTTAGATACTTGCTCACTAAGAAGGATGCCAAACCACGCTTGATTAGATGGATTCTCTTGCTGCAAGAATTCGATTTGGAGATTCGAGATAAGAAGGGATGTGAGAATGTGGTAGCAGATCATTTGAGCAGAATTGTGGTTGAAGAAAAAGGAGCAGCTGTGCTACCCTTGAATGAGACTTTCCCTGATGAACAACTTTATGCTGCCCAAGTCAAAGAGCCATGGTATGCTGATTTTGTTAATTATCTTGCTTGTGGTGTTCTTAGAAATGATCTAACTTCTCAGGACAAGAAGAAGTTCTTTTCCATGGTGAAACATTATGTCTGGGATGAACCTTTCTTATTCAAGCATTGCCTGGATCAACTCATCAGAAGATGTGTTCCAGAAGAAGAGCAAGAAAGCATACTTAGGCATGGCCACGAATTGGCTTGTGGAGGTCACTTTGGAGCTAAGAAAACAGCACTTAAAATTCTGCAATCTGGTTTCTTTTGGCCCACTCTATTCAAAGATGCGTTTAATTTTTGTGTTAAGTGTGATAGGTGTCAAAGGATGGGGAACATAAGTCGCAGGAACGAAATGCCACTGAATAACATACTCGTTGTGGAGCTCTTCGATGTGTGGGGTATTGATTTCATGGGACCATTCCCATCTTCCTTTGGTTATACTTACATACTTGTTGCTGTTGATTATGTGTCTAAATGGGTGGAAGCCATAGCCACCAAAACCAATGATCATAAGGTGGTGCTGAAGTTCTTGAAGGATAATATTTTCACAAGGTTTGGTACTCCAAGGGCTGTCATTAGTGATGGAGGCAGCCACTTCTGTAACAAGCCATTCGAAGCACTCATGAAAAAGTACAACATCACCCATCGAGTCTCTACACCATATCATCCTCAAACTTCTGGTCAAGTGGAAATAAGCAATCGAGAAATTAAGCACATCCTGGAGAAGGTGGTGAACAACACAAGAAAAGATTGGGCTGCCAAGCTCAATGATGCATTATGGGCTTATAGGACTGCGTATAAGACTCCCATTGGAATGAGCCCTTATCGTCTTGTGTTTGGGAAAGCTTGTCACCTGCCAATGGAGCTTGAACACAATGCTTTTTGGGCCATCAAGAAATTGAATTTTGATCTGGACAAGGCTGGCCATGTTAGAAAGTTTCAGCTCAATGAATTGGAAGAAATTAGACATGAGTCTTATGAGAATGCAAAGCTTTACAAAGAACGAACCAAGAGTTACCATGACAGAAACATTCAACGGAAAGAGTTCTCCAAAGGTATGTCAGTTCTTTTGTTTAACTCACGTTTGCGTCTTTTTCCAGGGAAATTGAAGTCTAGATGGCTTGGCCCATTCACCGTGATAAATGTTTCTCCCTATGGAGCTGTGGAGATTCAAAGTCCTAAAGATGGCTCAACTTTCAAAGTAAATGGACAACGTTTAAAGCCATTCTATGAGGGGATTTCAGCTAGCATACAAACTGGCCATGTGGTAGATCAACTTCCCTTTGTTTCATCAACTTAGCGGATTGCATAATGTCTTGCCAAGACAGTAACTAAGGCGCTTCTTGGGAGGCAACCCATGTGTTCAAGAAGACGGTACTTGGTAGCGGTCGACCTAATCGCATCAAGGGGGAGTTTCTCTAAACCTTCTTCTTAACTTTTCCCTTTATCATTTGCATGTTCTCAATCATCTTTTCTATGCTTTAACATTGAGGACAATGTTCAGTTCAGGTCTGGGGGGAAGGTTCAATTTTAATTCATTTGTGGTTTCAATTTTTGTTCTTTTGTCACTATTTTTTTTAGAATGTCATACAATCAATGCTATAGAGCTGCCATTGAGGTTTTCATATCAGAATTTTTGCACTTCACAAAGCTTTTGCTCTTAGAATTCTGGTGGCTAAAGTACCATGCTCAAATTCTTGAAGGAGAAAAGTGGAGACTACCCTAGTGAGCTACATCGAGCCCAATTGCTTTCTTGAGAGGGTTTAAAGTGTTCTATTCCTCATCTCTACTTATTTGCTTCAGTTCACTCTAAATGATCTCATTGTTCCATTTTGATTGAATACTAAGGATGATTCTCTTTTGCAGATATCATGTGCTTGCTCTCATTCATGAATGAACTCATTGAAGTGATGCTAGGCTATGTGTGCATAACCATTCTGTGTGCTCCCCTTTCACCCTACCCATTTGTGTGTTCCATCAGCCCTTTTGAAGCCAAACACTTCAAGCCCTTTTTCTTCTTTCATTTCCCTACCTTTGTATCTCAATCTGAGATGTTTAACCTATTGTAGCCATACCTTATAACTTAGAAATATACCAAGGTTTGCCAAGATAAAGTTTGATGCAAGGAAGTTGCTGCCATGTACCTAAATGAAAATTCGAGTGAATCTGTGCAATGAAGCTAAAGAAGATGCAAATCAAATCAGCAAAGATGAAAGATGAAAGTGTTTCGATTTGATCTAAGTGTAAAAAAAAAAAAAAAAATAATAATAAAAGTTTATGCCAGATGATGCTATGATGTTGCAGCCATGCCAATGATACCTTGCAGGTTAAAGAAGAATGCAACCTTGGTATGTTCTTAAGTTACTTGTTCTTCCTTCCAATTCTTTCATTTCCCCTAACCTTAGCCTTTCATTACAACCATGTAAAAGACCTAGCTGATCTTTGAGGATGTATTCATGGTTGCTGTAAGTATGTGTGTATCTCTATTCTTAGTATTTGATTCCTTTCATGAGATCTAACCAAAACTTGTGCTTCTATTTCTTACACTCACTTATGCTTTCTTGAGAGAATTAAACCTTAGGTTCTGAGTGATTGAGTGTTATCTGTGAGAATTAGAGTCGAAGCATGTTCTCCATTCAAGGTTTGAGTGTGCTTGCTTTGAAACCGTGTGCCTTTGAGCTATAGCTTCCACTTTACACATTGATTGATCACCTATCTTGGCAACTCTATGGTGTTGGAGGTATGACCGAAGTTTTCTTTCATTTTCATTAGTTGATTTCAAAGTTTTACTAATCACTTTGTTTTGTAGAGTCAGTAAAGCGTTTGTGGGTATCGTTTCTGTTAAACCCTCAGGAGACACAACTCCTCCTACTAGGGATGCCTAGAGGTTTAAAGGCTTGTTGCATATGCTCAATGCAATCGAGTTATCTGCGGAAGTGGTTTAGTTAACTTCTTGTTTTGTTTTTAACTTTGTTTTGTGTTGTTTTGCTCGAGGACTAGCAAAATCTAGGTATGGGGGTATTTGATCAGTTCATAATTGTATATCATTTTGTACCCCTATAGCTTATGATTTGGTTATGTTGTTGAGTTAAACTTGTGCTTTTAATCCCTTTTCTGTTTGTCATTCAGTTCTTTGGGCCTTAGGTAGCAATGGTGGCTTTGGATAAAAAAAGTTGCACAATGTTGCAAAAACGAGCAGACTGAGTTAGCTATTTGTTTCGGCCTTAACTTCCTCCTCCCAACTTGGATTGGCCCAAATGATTTGTGGTTAGAAAGAGGAGTTTCTGAACTGCAAGATGGACTGCTCATACATATCCATTGATGAAGCCAAGCCCAATCCGTGGTCCCATCAAGTTGCACCCTTCTCAGGATTGCAGCTGCCAGCTGATGAGCTTGTCACCTCCTTTAAGCCATGTGCCTCACCCCAGCTGTAACTGACTTTGGCAGCCAAAAGAAGACCACATGGGATGGCAGCCAAAAGAAGATCACATGGGTTGGCAGCAAAACTGATCACCATTGAACCCATGTGAAGAAAGCTTGTGCATCAGCAAAAGATGAAGGATGGTGTGGGAATATCATCATGATGTTCCTCCCTCTTAGCCCTATAAATAGAGAGGTCTTCAAGCTTCAAAAAAAACACACATCCACCCCATACACTCTAGGTACACAGCCAGATACTCTAAACTGCCCCAAAACACCAAAACAGCTCCAGAAAACCTCCCTTCTATTTCCTACGAATTTCCTCTCTCTCAACCATCACCACTCACTCAAACTCATCCCAAATCACCTCCATATCCTTCATACATCCTTCCAGACGTGGAGAAGCTCTTGAAGAAGCATTGGACACCACAAGAACTTCAGAAAAGGGTTTTTCTACTCTTATGACATTCATTATGTTTTCCCAATTCTGTTTTAGTTTCTTTTCCATTATGAGTAGCTAAATCCATAACTAGGGTTTCGATGTAACCTAACATGAATATTCTGGGTTTATAAGTTTCAAGTTTGGAGTTTCAAGTTTGATTCATGATTCATGTTTTTATTCATTTTGCCTACTTGCTTATATGCTGATCGGAATGCTTAGCTACCATTTTGATTTGTATATCTTGGTTTGAATTAATAGTAGACACCATGCTTTAATTCGAATTGAACTATGAATAGGAAGAGTATGTATGGACATTCGACAACAGGGATTAGATACATGCTTGGTTGTTTAAATTGTTCTTCTATGCTTAATGGGTTCCTAATGCTTAATTTTAGGTTAGACAACAAATGATCAAATTAGGGAATTAGGAACACAAGGTTAGGACCAGACACCATGGCCTAATCATACTTTAGCTAGAATCAATCTTTGAATCTGAATTAGACTTGTTACTTGACTCCTTATAACCCAGAATTGAATTGTTATGGTGAATCGAATGCCCTAGTCTCCAAATCCGTTTTCCAGCCCTTCAAAATCACTCTTTGTTACACTTGTTTATTTGCTTTCATTTGCAATTTCAGTTTGCTCACTTCTTTTCACAATCACAATCACTATCACTTTAAATTCTGTTTTAGACTAGACTTCCTAACTTCTTGAATTTGGTAATCTAAGTACATAACTAATTTGAACTTCTCAGTCTTCGTGGGTACGACCTCGTACTTGTCTTGCTATACTACTAATTGCCCCGTACAATTGCGAGTTAACATAATATTAACAACAGATAGCTGTGTTCTGCTGTCCAACACTTTGTTATAGAGGCTGGAGAGCAAATTATAGCAGCGTTTCTGTGTTGAATTTCATAGCCATTGTTAGAGTTCTTAGAAATTCACGGGATTTCTTGCTCATAATTCACGTAATTATAGTTTTGAATGTTCTCAATATTCTGCCGTTTGGTGAAATAATTTTTCTAATATACTTTCATGCCTTGGCAGATGGATGGAGAAAGATTGGGCTTTCAACAGGTATCAATGGGAGGTCTCCTGATGTTTTTCTTAGTGATGCAAGGAGCGAATCAATGTTTGGACCGAGGGACCATTTATTTGGCATTTTTTATGCAGTTCATTTTATTAAGTTCTACATTATCTATGTATTTGTGAATGTAGGCCGGTGGTAGATAGATAGGGACCAACCTGCATATCTGATTTGTAAAGCTCAAAGGAGTTTATTCTGTTCAATAGCCTGAAGATTCTTTTTTGTCTTTTATCAACACTTTTTTTTTTCTTTTATTGCAGGTAAACTGTTGATACATGGGGTGTATTCAATTAAGATTTTAAAAGAGTTAAATGGAGTTATAAAGTTTATAGAGTTCAATGTAGTTCAATTGATTTCTATCAACTCCACATTGAGTTTGATTGAATTCCTAGATTGATTTCGATGGTGTTTGTTAGAGTTTTATCGTAGATTTTAAAAGAGTTGATTAGAGTTCTAAAATATATTTTTTCTTTTTTTTGGGCTATTTATTGTTTTTCTAGATTTTCAAAAGAGAAAAGTACCTTTACAAAAACATTTTGTAAAGAACTTCCAAATCAATACATCCAAAGAAAAAAAAAGGCCATCTAATTTGTTCAAATGTGCGACCAAATAAGGATTTATGTCTGCATGTTTATGAAAAATGCGCAAAAATAAAAACATAAAAGTAATTTCATGACCAAAAAAAATGATAAGTAAACTATAATTCTAAATGCATAAAAACGAATAAGTATATGCTTCGTTGCTCATCTTTGACTCTATCATTCATAGCATCTCTCCACATACATGCAATCTTTAATTAGTTCATAAGAAATATATATATATGAAGATAATTTTTTTCCTTTTTGTTTTGGCATGGACTAGATATATATAGATATTGTACCAAAAAAAAAAGGATGACTATAGATCGACGAAGAAGGCTGTGATGTACAGAAACCAAAAAAAAAAAACAGCAAATAAAAAAATAATAATAATAACAGCAACCCTAAACCCTATATATGATAAAATAGAATTAAAAAATAATAATAAGAGCAACCAAAAATGTGTTGATGTTCAGCAATATGTACAGCAGCAAATATTTACAGCAACAAATGTGTTGATGTTGATCTATATATGACGATGGCAACAACAACAACCATTCAAGCAGCAGCTATTCATATTATGATGTACATCGATATATATGCTATTGTTCATCGAAATATGGTGATGTACAACAACAACAAATATTCAGACACACGATGAAAGATCATACATATATAAATCCACTTGACAAGCACACACGTTCAAGGACTGGAAAGCGTAGAGCACGTTCAAAGTTTCTAGGGTTGACATAAGATTTGTCAGGGCCTTTTTTATATGTACTTATCACTTTAATTTCTAACGAAATCGGGCAACTTATTAATTCCTTCAAAATAAATTACTTTTTGAATACACCTAAATTTTGTTTGATTTTTTAAAAGTCATAATTGAATACACTTAGATTTCGATGTATTTTTTTATTATCAATTGAAATCTGAATTGAATACACCCAAACTTTTAAACTCTTTTAAACTCTTTTAAAATCTTAATTGAATACACCCCCTTAAATAAATAAGGGTGATGAACAGTGGCGGAGTTAGGAGTCTTAGCATGGAGGGGCCAAAATTTCAAAATCACTTTCACATAGGTTTCTCATTTTCAACTGGGAGGGCCATCACGAATTTAATTGTAGTAATTGTATTACTATATCATATATTTTATAATATATTACAAGAGATTGAAAATTAAATTTGGGGGAGGGGGCCATGGCAGGTCATGTTGTGGCTCCGCTAGGGCTAGCCCTGACTTTTGTGTGGCCCTAGTCAATAAACTAAATGAGGCCCCTTCTATAGAATTGCGAAAAAATAACAAATAAAATGATTTTATATAGCGCGTAGAGTGCGTGAATAATGATTTTACGATAAACAATTATAGAGCATAATCCTACCTGGTCAATTATAGGTGTTGTAACGTTGTTAGTGGGCCGGAATAAAAATAATTTGTTAATCCAAAGGCCCACACTAGAATCCAATCTAAAAGAAGCCCATGTCCAGAAGCGGTCTGGTCCTCCCTCCCCCGACTACCATCACTTGCCACCGCCTTTTGTCTCTAGCAAAAATAAATACCACATCTCAGACCCGCACTATATTTTTAACATCTCTCACTCTCTCTGTCTCACTGAGAGAAGAGAGCCAAACCCCGCAAAACCCTAGAAAACTCGAACCGCCATTGAAGCTCGGAAGGCTTCTTCGCGCGGAAGCACGAGCAGGAAAACTCTATCCATCTCTCTCTCACAATCCTTGTGCAGGGTTTGATACTCGATTCGGTTTTGGTTCCGCAGTATGTGGAACAACGGCCAGATTGCGCCGCCTGGCACCGGCGGTTCGTCGATCCCGCCACCGCCGGCGGCTCAGCCCTCTTACACGGTATTGCCTTCCCCGGCTGATGCCGAGGCCATGCTCGAAGAGAAGGCCCGAAAATGGCAGCAGCTCAATTCCAAGCGGTACAGCGATAAGCGCAAGTTCGGCTTTGTCGAGTCGCAGAAAGAGGACATGCCTCCTGAACATGTCAGGAAGATCATTAGGTTAGTTTTCTTCTGTTTAATTTTTGATGCATATAGTTTTCCTTATCGTTTCGGATTTGAAAGATCTTAAGGTTGGTTTTTGGATAATTGGATTTACTTTGTGTTTTTGTGCTTATTGGACAAAGAAGTGACTAGAAAATCTATACGAAGGAGAATGAAGAATAGGTTTGTGTTAGTGTTTCTTAGTTGAAAGTGCTCACGAAGCCTGTAAATGAGGTTATTGAAGAGGCTAGGTTGCTTTAGGTGTTTGTGATTCATTGTTATTGTCGAGGGGTTAAATAATGCATGAGAAACTTTTTGTAGCGTCGATGGAACACTAAAACGAGCAGTAGCTAAATGGTTTTTATTTTTTGGTGGTATATGCAAGATTTTCACCTGGACAACAATTCCTCAACTAGAAATTAGGGATTTCAATTCGAATATGATTTTCTTATGCTTTATCACTTTTTATCCAGATGATATATGTTGTTTCATGCTTCTAATCTTTAACTTATATTCCATATTTTGTTTCAAGTGTGGCCTTCGCCTGGTTTCATGTAATGAATGCGCTTGTAATCATGAAATTAGTACAGTACATAGATCTCACCTGCATGATAATTAAGTTTGTGTTTATTTTGACAGGGACCATGGGGACATGTCTTCGAAGAAATTTCGTCATGATAAACGAGTGTATCTAGGAGCACTTAAATTTGTTCCACATGCAGTATACAAGCTCCTCGAGAATATGCCAATGCCCTGGGAGCAGGTACCTATTCTATATCTCTCGCATATGCTTGCAAACTTTTCATTTGGATGCTTAAATTTATTAATCACATGCTTTCTACATAACGGCCAGCTGATTTTATTAATTAATGCTGTAACAGGTCCGTGATGTGAAGGTCTTGTATCATATAACCGGGGCAATTACATTTGTGAATGAAATACCCTGGGTTGTTGAACCCATCTATTTGGCTCAGGTACTTATCTCTCTTTCATATCGTTTATATGCTACTTAAATTAGATAATATGTCATCCAGTTCTTGAAATTGCTGGTCTGTTATACCTCCTTTTGATGATATTTAGCGGATTTGTTTTTTATTTTGTACAGTGGGGTACGATGTGGATTATGATGAGAAGAGAGAAGAGGGATCGTCGACATTTCAAAAGAATGCGGTTTCCGCCATTTGATGACGAAGAACCTCCATTAGACTATGCTGATAATCTGTTAGATGTTGATCCCCTAGAGCCAATTCAACTGGAGTTAGATGAAGAAGAAGATTCTGCTGTGTATACTTGGTTTTATGACCATAAACCTCTTGTTAAGACAAAGCTCATTAATGGTCCAAGTTATCGGAAGTGGCATCTTTCGCTTCCAATCATGGCAACCCTTCATCGACTTGCAGGACAGCTACTTTCTGATTTGATTGACCGCAATTATTTCTACTTGTTTGACATGGAGTCCTTTTTTACAGCCAAAGCACTTAATATGTGCATCCCTGGTATGCATATTTTCTCTCTTTTCTTGTTACTTACTTTTGTTCTTGTCAAAAGGAAAACCTGTCATTTTCTTTTCTCTTTTTTTCATTTGTGGTTTATGGTGCGTGTCCTTACGTCATTAACCTTCAATATGTCGTCAGTGGTTTTTGAATTGGTTTGTTATTCATTCTTCTGATAATTCTGGCTGTAGGAATTAATAGTTGTCAGATCCAAAGGGTCTGTTGGGGGTTCATGTTAGGTATTTTAGGTTCCTGTTTGACCGTATGTCTTCACACTTTGCATGAGTCTAAGAGGTGGAATTTGCAGTCTAGGGGAATTTTGGTCAACTTGTTACTGCAATTAAGTATTGTACCACACATACATTTTACTAGCCATGTTGGGTGTTGGTGGCTGGGCCAGTTTTATGTTTATGGTTTTCGGATATGCTCTGCTGGTCACTGTTTTCCTCATTTGAACCTTAATGCAGCTCTGTTCTGTAATAAAGGTTAATGGGTTTTGGAAATTGTTGCAGACTTAAGATATTTGTGTGTTGTTGGTGTATTTAGCTTTGAACTTAGATGCTCATCTTTTGTTTTGCTACACCTTTTGCAGGTGGACCTAAATTTGAACCATTGTATCGGGATATGGAGAAAGGGGATGAGGACTGGAATGAGTTTAATGACATTAATAAACTCATTATTCGGTCACCTCTCAGAACAGAGTACAGAATTGCATTCCCTCATCTCTACAACAATAGACCCAGGAAGGTAAAGCTTTGTGTGTATCACACACCCATGGTGATGTACATAAAAACCGAGGATCCTGATCTACCGGCGTTTTATTATGATCCATTGATACACCCAATACCCAGCACCAACAAGGAGCGGCGTGAGAAGAAAACTTTTGATGAGGAGGAAGATGATGTTTTTGGTTTACCAGAGGGGGTGGGACCATTTCTACAAGATACTCAGCTTTATACTGACACCACAGCTGCTGGAATCTCCCTCTTGTTTGCTCCACGCCCTTTTAACATGAGATCTGGTCGGACACGGCGAGCAGAAGATATACCCCTTGTGTCAGAGTGGTATAAGGAACATTGCCCTCCTTCGTATCCAGTTAAAGTTCGGGTCAGCTATCAGAAATTGCTGAAGTGTTTTGTGTTGAATGAGCTACATCATAGACCACCTAAGGCTCAAAAGAAGAAACATTTGTTTCGATCTCTTCAAGCTACTAAATTTTTCCAGACTACAGAGCTTGATTGGGCTGAAGCAGGTCTTCAAGTTTGTAAGCAAGGTTATAACATGCTAAATCTGTTGATTCATAGGAAAAATTTGAACTACCTTCATCTTGATTATAATTTTAATCTGAAGCCTGTGAAAACACTGACAACAAAAGAGCGTAAGAAATCTCGGTTTGGTAATGCTTTTCATCTTTGCCGTGAAATCTTGCGGTTGACAAAGCTTGTAGTTGATGCTAATATCCAGTTCCGTTTGGGTAATGTTGATGCCTTCCAATTGGCTGATGGCTTGCAATACACATTTTCTCATGTTGGTCAGTTGACTGGAATGTACCGTTACAAGTATAGGTTGATGCGGCAGATTAGAATGTGCAAGGATTTGAAGCATTTGATTTACTATCGGTTCAATACTGGGCCAGTGGGGAAAGGACCCGGATGCGGGTTCTGGGCACCAATGTGGAGGGTATGGTTGTTCTTCCTTCGGGGCATAGTTCCTCTTCTAGAACGGTGGTTGGGAAATTTACTTGCAAGGCAATTTGAAGGGCGGCATTCGAAAGGAGTGGCAAAGACTGTAACTAAGCAGCGTGTCGAAAGCCATTTTGACTTGGAGCTTCGAGCTGCTGTCATGCATGACGTTCTTGATGCCATGCCGGAGGGCATCAAGCAAAATAAGGCAAGAACTATCTTGCAACATCTGAGTGAGGCTTGGCGTTGCTGGAAAGCAAATATTCCTTGGAAGGTTCCTGGTTTGCCAGTTCCTATTGAGAATATGATTCTTCGTTATGTCAAATCAAAGGCAGACTGGTGGACAAATGTTGCCCACTATAATCGCGAGCGCATAAGAAGAGGTGCTACAGTAGATAAGACAGTTTGTCGGAAGAATCTTGGAAGATTAACTCGCCTTTGGCTAAAGGCAGAGCAGGAGCGACAGCACAATTATCTGAAAGATGGTCCATATGTTACACCTGAAGAGGCAGTTGCAATCTACACGACAACAGTGCACTGGTTGGAGTCGAGAAAGTTCAGCCCCATTCCGTTTCCTCCATTGTCATACAAACATGATACAAAGCTACTTATCCTTGCTCTGGAGAGGCTGAAGGAATCTTATAGCGTGGCTGTAAGATTGAACCAGCTTCAAAGAGAGGAGCTGGGTCTCATTGAACAAGCCTACGATAATCCACATGAGGCATTGTCACGAATTAAGCGTCACTTGCTCACTCAGCGTGCCTTCAAAGAAGTTGGTATTGAGTTCATGGATTTGTATAGCTATCTTATTCCAGTTTATGAGATTGAACCTCTTGAGAAGATTACGGATGCATATCTTGATCAATATTTATGGTATGAGGGTGACAAACGTCATCTCTTTCCAAACTGGATCAAGCCTGCAGATTCTGAGCCACCCCCACTCTTGGTTTATAAATGGTGTCAGGGAATAAACAATTTACAGAGCATATGGGACACAAGTGAGGGGCAGTGTGTGGTGATGCTTCAAACGAAGTTTGAGAAGTTCTTTGAAAAGATTGACTTGACAATGCTAAATAGGCTTCTACGTCTTGTCCTTGACCATAATATTGCTGATTATGTCACTGCAAAAAACAACGTGGTATTGTCTTACAAAGATATGAGTCATACAAATTCTTATGGTCTTATACGTGGTCTTCAGTTTGCATCGTTTGTTGTACAGTATTATGGGCTTGTGTTGGATCTGTTGCTTCTTGGATTGACTCGAGCCAGTGAGATTGCTGGTCCACCCCAGATGCCAAATGAGTTCATCACTTATTGGGACACAAAGGTTGAGACTCGGCATCCTATCAGGCTGTATTCTCGATACATAGACAGGGTGCATATCTTGTTCCGCTTCACTCATGAAGAGGCTCGAGACCTTATCCAGCGATATCTGACTGAGCATCCAGATCCCAATAATGAAAATATGGTTGGATACAATAATAAGAAATGCTGGCCAAGAGATGCCAGAATGAGGCTCATGAAACATGATGTCAATCTTGGTAGGAGTGTTTTTTGGGATATGAAGAACCGTCTTCCTCGAAGTATCACCACTTTGGAGTGGGAAAACAGCTTTGTTTCTGTTTACAGTAAGGATAATCCAAATTTGCTTTTCAGCATGTGTGGGTTTGAAGTTCGGATACTTCCCAAGATAAGAATGAGTCAAGAAGCATTTAGCAACACAAGGGATGGGGTCTGGAATTTGCAGAATGAACAGACAAAGGAGAGGACTGCAGTTGCTTTCTTACGGGTTGATGATGAACACATGAAGGTGTTTGAAAATCGTGTGAGGCAGATTCTTATGTCTTCAGGGTCTACAACATTTACAAAAATTGTCAACAAATGGAATACAGCACTTATTGGTCTTATGACTTACTTCCGTGAAGCAACTGTGCATACACAAGAGCTGCTGGATTTGCTGGTCAAGTGTGAAAATAAAATACAGACCCGTATTAAGATTGGGTTGAATTCAAAGATGCCTAGCAGGTTTCCGCCTGTCATTTTCTACACACCAAAAGAAATCGGAGGACTTGGTATGTTATCTATGGGTCATATATTGATTCCACAAAGTGACCTTCGATACAGTCAGCAGACGGATGTTGGTGTGACTCACTTTAGGAGTGGAATGAGTCATGAAGAGGACCAGCTGATTCCAAATCTTTACCGTTACATACAACCATGGGAGAGTGAATTTATAGATTCACAGCGTGTTTGGGCAGAATATGCACTGAAAAGGCAGGAAGCTCAGGCACAAAATAGGCGTCTAACGCTTGAAGATTTGGAAGTGAGTGTTTTGTTCTTGTCCAGTTTTCCATATGCTTTTCTATCATTTAAAAAAAAAATTGTTTTGTAAATTTTAATTTTTTCTTTTTCATTTTTTGTGGGTTGTAGTTTTACATCCACTCTGCTGCAATTTCTTCCCCGTTGACTCTTATCTAGTGGGCATAATTGGTTTCGAATATTTGGAGAGTACTATCAGGAAATTATTTATTCTGAAGTGTCTTTTTTAATTTGATTGACAGGATTCATGGGATAGGGGAATTCCACGAATAAATACTTTGTTCCAGAAGGATCGGCACACTTTAGCATATGACAAAGGGTGGAGAGTTCGCACAGATTTTAAGCAGTACCAAGTCTTGAAACAGAATCCTTTCTGGTGGACACACCAGAGGCATGATGGAAAATTATGGAACTTAAACAACTACCGAACTGATGTTATTCAAGCCCTTGGAGGTGTTGAGGGAATCCTTGAGCATACATTATTCAAAGGAACATAGTAAGTTCATTATTCTATTTAGTTTGCTTAGCTGTCAATTTCCATTGTCATCATCCTAGACCCTAAGTCTATATAACATTATGCTATTTCTTATAACTATTCATAATACATCATTACATGGGAAGATCAATCAATATCATGGCAGATTTATGTGGTTGATATGCTTGTTTAAATATAATAGATGTATAATATGCAGCATGTGTTTTGTGTGCTATATGTATATAAGAGGTGATACTTATATGTGGTTGATGTGGAAAACATACATGTCAGTTTTAACATATGTTATTACACCTTACTGAACTCCTTTTGCCTATTGCAGCTTTCCTACTTGGGAGGGGCTCTTCTGGGAGAAGGCATCTGGTTTTGAGGAGTCGATGAAGTATAAGAAATTGACCAATGCACAAAGATCTGGGCTTAACCAAATCCCCAATCGTAGGTTTACTCTTTGGTGGTCACCTACCATAAATCGTGCCAATGTTTATGTCGGTTTCCAAGTGCAGCTAGATTTAACTGGAATCTTCATGCACGGCAAGATTCCGACCTTGAAGATTTCACTGATTCAGATATTCCGTGCTCACTTGTGGCAGAAGATTCATGAAAGTGTTGTCATGGATCTCTGTCAGGTTTTGGATCAAGAGTTGGATGCGTTGGAAATTGAAACAGTGCAGAAGGAAACAATTCATCCCAGGAAGAGTTACAAAATGAACAGCTCCTGTGCTGACATTCTTCTGTTTGCTGCTCATAGATGGCCAATGTCGAAACCTAGTCTAGTAGCTGAGCCGAAGGATGTGTTTGATCAGAAAGCTAGCAACAAGTACTGGATAGATGTACAACTCCGTTGGGGTGACTATGATTCTCATGATATTGAGCGTTACACCCGAGCTAAGTTTATGGACTATACCACTGACAACATGTCTATCTATCCTTCTCCCACAGGTATGTTGTTTTTCCGGTTGCATTACTACTTCACATATTTGTATCTGTCTTTTGTAAATGTAATCGTGATTGTGTTCCATGCAGGGGTGATGATTGGTCTCGATTTGGCTTATAATTTGCATTCTGCATTTGGTAACTGGTTTCCTGGGTCAAAGCCCCTGCTTCAGCAAGCAATGAACAAGATCATGAAAGTATGTTAATAATAACAATTGAATTTTTTATGCTACCTTCTGATTACATCATAATTTGTACAGAAAGCAGCAAACTAATTGTTCATCATGTGCTTGCAGTCAAATCCAGCCTTGTATGTGCTGAGGGAGCGAATAAGGAAAGGATTGCAGCTCTATTCTTCTGAGCCCACGGAACCATATTTGTCATCCCAAAACTATGGGGAGATCTTCAGCAACCAAATTATTTGGTTTGTTGATGACACAAATGTATATCGTGTTACCATACATAAAACATTTGAAGGAAATCTCACTACAAAACCCATCAATGGAGCTATTTTCATATTCAATCCAAGGACTGGTCAGCTGTTCCTGAAGGTATGCTTTCTAATTTTCTTCTTCTTTCTGTTATATTTCGAAATCAACTTTTCTCTCTCTCTCTCTCTCTCTCTCTCTCTTTGATGGTTTTGAACTTCATATTTTGCAGGTTATCCACACAAGTGTCTGGGCCGGACAGAAGCGTCTTGGTCAATTGGCCAAGTGGAAAACTGCTGAAGAAGTTGCTGCACTTGTGCGCTCTCTGCCTGTTGAAGAACAGCCGAAGCAAATTATTGTGACTCGTAAGGGAATGCTGGATCCATTGGAGGTTCATTTGCTTGATTTCCCCAATATAGTCATAAAAGGAAGTGAGCTGCAGCTTCCTTTCCAGGCTTGTCTGAAGATTGAGAAATTTGGTGATCTGATATTGAAGGCAACTGAACCGCAGATGGTTCTGTTCAACATTTATGATGATTGGTTGAAGAGTGTTACATCATACACTGCATTCTCCCGACTAATTCTGATTCTTCGTGCACTTCATGTAAACAATGAGAAGGCAAAGATGTTATTGAAGCCTGATAAAACAGTCATTACTGAGCCACACCACATCTGGCCTTCTCTTTCTGATGATCAATGGATGAAGGTAATTTCACTGTCTTCATTTTGCTTGATGATGCATTGCTTTAGATGAATGTTTGTATGCACACAGTTTTTTATTGTCCCATCGGAGTTGCTACGATAAACTCTAGTCAATTATCTGTTACTTATTAAGATGGGTCGAAGAAATTTTAAAATGATTTTGATTTTTGGTCTTGAAAGGTTTAAAGAAGTTTCATTGGAATTGCTTTTTAATTAGATTATTTGGGTTTTTGCTGTTTTGGGGGGTGGGGGTGCTATTCGACTCTTTTTGTACTTCCACATGAATCTCCAACACGTTAAATATCTCTAAATATGGTGCAGGTTGAGGTTGCTCTAAGGGATCTCATATTATCAGACTACGCAAAAAAGAACAATGTGAATACATCGGCCTTGACACAATCCGAGATCCGTGACATTATACTCGGAGCTGAGATCACTCCACCTTCTCAACAAAGGCAGCAGATTGCAGAGATAGAAAAACAGGTGATGTTTCTTTTGTGGTGGTTTAAATTGTGATGCACACAGATACACGCATACATTTGCAGACATGTTTTGTGTTACTCTGTTATATATGCAGACCATTGTTTGATGTTGTTATAGATTAACTTATATAAAATGCTGAATTTGTATTTTCAGGCTAAAGAAGCCAGTCAGCTGACAGCAGTCACAACAAGGACTACGAATGTGCATGGTGATGAACTCATTGTCACCACTACGAGTCCCTACGAGCAAAATGCTTTTGGTTCCAAAACTGATTGGCGTGTCAGGGCAATATCAGCCACAAATCTATATCTTCGTGTCAATCATATATATGTGAATTCAGAAGATATAAAGGTAGGGTTTTATCTTTAGTAATTTGATAGTTTCTATGCTTTGCTGCTATTTTCTTTGTGCTTCTTATTTGTTGACTGACGTGGGAGCCCAAATGTTTTTACAGGAAACGGGCTACACCTATATTATGCCAAAGAACATTTTGAAAAAATTCATCTGCATTGCGGATCTGAGGACACAAATTGCCGGTTATTTGTATGGGATAAGCCCTCCAGACAACCCTCAGGTTAAGGAGATTCGTTGCATTGCCATGGCACCACAGTGGGGGACCCATCAGCAAGTTCATCTTCCATCAGCTCTTCCTGAGCATGATTTTCTCAACGACTTGGAACCTTTGGGATGGATGCACACGCAGCCGAATGAGCTTCCTCAGCTTTCTCCGCAGGTATGTTTACATGACTAATGTTTCAATCCTTGTTATCTGTTGTCATATTTGTCTTTTCCTGTAGAGGAACGTGATAGACAAGAAATAACCCATGTTTAATGTTGTCTTGCAGGATCTCACCACTCACGCAAAGATTTTAGAGAACACCAAGCAATGGGATGGGGAGAAATGCATCATCTTGACCTGCAGTTTCACTCCAGGTTCCTGCTCGTTAACTGCATACAAACTCACTCCATCTGGTTATGAGTGGGGACGTGTCAACAAAGACACCGGAAGCAATCCTCACGGTTACCTTCCCACACATTATGAGAAGGTCCAGATGCTTCTCAGTGACCGCTTCCTTGGTTTCTATATGGTAAGACTAGTGCATTAACCTCAGTTTGGCTATTTATGAAATTATTGGATGGTTTCCATTCTTACTGGGGGAGCTAATTTGTCTAATTGCTGCTTGGTTTTCAGATTCCGGACACGGGGCCATGGAACTACAACTTCATGGGGGTGAAACATACGCCTAGCATGAAGTATGGCATCAAGCTTGGGACCCCTAGGGAGTACTATCACGAGGACCATCGGCCGACCCATTACCTTGAGTTCAGCAACTTGGAGGAGGGTGACACAGTGGAGGGAGATCGTGATGATACCTTCACATAAACGTTTGTTCTGGCATGTAACACAGCCCAGCCTTTTTTGTTGTAGCAATCCATTTAGCAATTAATATGCTTGTGCACCTGTAAAGCTACTAGTAATGTTCATGTTTTTAGACGAGGCCTGTAAATATTTGATCTAGAGGCAAATTACAAGTTTTGTTGCCGAAGATATGAATTTTATTGTCATACTCTTCTCCCTTTCTCCTTGAGTTGGGAGGCAGAATCCTTGTATTACAACTATTCACTAATTTCTAGCCAAGTTTAGAAATATGTGCATGCGTCTTTGGGGATTTTGTCATGCTTTCTGTTTTGGAAAACAAAAACTGAACGCTTTGTTATAATTAAAATTTAAAACAGTGGTTTATTTGCTGTTTGCATTTTCCCCTGGCTTTGTTTTGGAGCTTCAGTTATGCAAGTTCCTTACAATGTGGGGGTTTTTAAGTACTGAGAATTTCCTGCATGGCTTAGGCAAGTTGGCTAGAGTATATGTGCTTCCTATTGCACCGAGGTCGAATCCCCTTTTCCGTAATTGAGATTAGTTTAAAGTAGATTATCGCTTGTATATAAAAAAAAAACTGATAATTTTCCTGTCTTCCGTAATTGAGATTAGTTTAAAGTAGATTATCGCTTGTATATAAAAAAAAAACTGATAATTTTCCTGTCTTCGTAAAAAGCCATTAAAGCCAATTTGCAAAAGTTTAACATTTTAACTTCCTGTGGAGTCCATAGAAGTCAGTTTTATGATCCGAGAATACAAAAAATCTATGACTTGAGAAAACTTTACAAAAATGCGCTTTTCTCAATCTTTACATATTCTATCTACTGAAATTGTCTGCTTCTAACTAGCGGTATGATCTCCCTGCATAAGATGATGTGCTTGATGGGCTCCTTGGGCTATCATATCCATATTCCGAAAGATGGCGATCAGACATCACATCCTAAATTGAGAACAAACAACAAACAAACAAAATGAAAAAAAATTCAAGAAAATATGCAAACAAGAAAAAAAGAAAAGGAGAATATTGTGCGGTTATTTGAAGTGTTAGGTTTATGTTATGCAACTTACATGTATTGGTGAGAGTGCCCCATTACCCCCAAGCATGAAAGGATTCATGCAATCTTCAGCGATTTCTCTCAATCTGTTAAGCTCAGGGAGCACAACCTTGGCAAGATCCGGCCTGTCTTTTCTTCGCATTTCAGTGCACTGTAAAGCTAGCTTGGCAAACTTGAAGGCTTCCTCAACAGGCCAGTCAGAAACTGCAGGGTCAAGCATCTCAGTGAAGGTCCCATTCTCAATGGCCTCCTCAACAAGGTGAGCCAAACCCATTGGTGGCCTGGCTGTTATTAGTTGCAGGAGCAGCACCCCAAGTGAAAATATGTCAGATTTTGTTCCAAGCATGCCGGTTGTTTGATACTCCGGGTCGATATAGCAGAACGTTCCAGCCATTGATGTTACGCGGTATTGAGAGACACAGTTGGCTACTGATGCAGGGACAAGCCTGGCCAAACCTACATCACTGATCTTGCTCACATAGTTGTGGTCTAGCAAAATGTTGCCGGGTTTTAGGTCCCGGTGCACAACTGGTTCGGGCTTGGTTTGATGAAGAAACAAAAGTCCAGTCCCAATTTCTGCAGCAATTCTGAACCTTAGCTGCCAAGGAATCACTGGGGTGTTGCCTCGCTGGAAGAGACGGTCTTCTAAGCTCCCTTTAGCCATGTACTCATAGACCAGACAACCAAACTCTGGGCAGGCTCCAACAAGGAGAACCATGTTTGGATGCCTAATGCAGCTCAGTACTTCAACCTGCATAATTAGGATCTGTTAGATATGTCTATAATGATATAAACATGATCACCACAATTAGCATTTCTATTGGAGCATTTCTATTTGCATAGTCACAACTCAGATACCTCTTTCTGGAACTGTGACCGTCCTCGGGCTGCATCTGGACGCAGAACTTTTATTGCCACCGGCGTATGGTCCAGTTCACCTCTGAATACTGGACCATAGCCTCCTTCCCCAATCTTGCGAGCTGGGGAAAATTCATTTGTTGCTGCTTCAATATCTTCAATTGTGTATTTCCTGTACCTGAGACCGTCTAGTGAATTCTTCCTCCCTTCGTCTTTTCTAAGAGCTTTTATTTCTGCTTTCCTCCTTTTTTCTGTTTCCAGTTGTGCAATCCTTTCAGCTGCTTTTGCTGCCTCTATGGCTGCCCTACTTTTAAGTTTTTCCTTCTGTGCAAGTGCAAATGCAGATTCCTCAGCTTGTCGCGCCTCTTCTATTCTACACTCTCCTTTCAATTTCCATTGGTGAAATTCCTTTTCCTGTGAAGATATGTCATTATAATTCATGCTTGAATTGTTGTTCAAAACCAATTTCTTTTTTTCATTGACACCAAATCTTAAACAAAGTCCATACTCTTATAATAAGAAGTCATATCGATACCTTATGTTTTGCTGTAACTGCCTCCTTGCAGGCCATACTGTACATCTCCATTGTTTGCTTGAGCTCTAGCCTGAGCCTCCGCATCTCATTCTCCATTTCATCCTATTATTTTCAGGGCAAACTAAGTATTAATATTCTGAACTTTTTCTGCATATATGCAACACGTATGCTATTGTAGTAAATGGGTATCTTAATGCAGTCATGACATAAAACTCATTCAAAACTATGGCACTTATTGGTCATTTTAGATATATCAGTTATAGAAGCAACAATGGAAAATCTAACTCTAAACTTTCTCCTAACTCAAGGAATTTCTGGTACACATTATTTGACCACAAGCTTATAATTGGAGGCATGCTCGAAAGCTTTGTAGGTTGGTGGTGTTTCCATGTTTACTATGCTGGGAAATTGTCTTACCCTGCTCGTTGATGACCATGATCTTCCACTTTCAATTGAGGACGATGAGAATTCATTCCGTCCAGAGCTCATGTCAATAAACTTGATTCCGGAGTGAGATGACGTAGAGCTTCTGTTGTCTAACTCTGAGCTGATTGAACTTTGATAGGTCATTCTTGATGCCATACTAGGAAAATTTGACATGAGATCCGTGCTTGGCCTTTCACTGCTCACCGACAACCTATCACTCTCTGGAAAGGCCTCATATGATTTGTCTGTTATAGGTATTGCTCTTGTTAATGGTGGCCTGCATTATTTGTATTTGGTTAGTACTCTTATTAACTGTATATATTCTGTCATCCTCTTTTGCAGCATTAACTTTACTTCTAGCACATAAAAAAAACCAGGCTTTTAGAGCCCTTTAACACATTTAATTGAAACCTCATCTACGAAGCCCTACAGGTAGTGCCTGATTAATTGTTTATGATAAGGAATTATGGTTCAAATGGGAGATTAAAACAAGACTGATCTGGACTACAATATGGTTTTAAAATGTGTTAAAAATAGTTTAATTGAATCAGAATCAGCGCTTACTTGAGTTTAATGTTGTTTAGCTGGCTACGGGTTGAAGATTGTGTTATCTCTGATTCTGCTTCAATAAAAGAAACTTGAGTCAGGTAATGGCAAAAATTAACCACATACTTATGTGGTGGGAAATAAAATGCAGCATGATGCTAGAACTAGAGGAAACAAACCTGTGGACTGCAGGCTGTGCAGCATGTGTTGTGTATCATTTGAACCATAAACTTGGCTTGGTTGCCGCTGTATTTGATTATGCAAGGGAGGCTTTGGGGTTAGACGGCCTGTAGCCGGTCGCGTATGTGTTATCTTTCCTCTGCCAATGACATATACAGTGCAAAACTCCGGTGCCCCTTTTGACACAGTGCTTGGAATGTCTCTAGTTTTGAATCTTTTTTTTTTTTTTTGGGGGTGAAAAAAAGAAGAAGATTGATATAATTAGGACACGTGGAAGAAGAACTAACTAGGGTATACAAAAAAGAATATTTTCTATAAGTAATTATTTATAAATAATCACCTGAGAAATCCAAAGGCGTTTCTTGATGGTGCACCAAGTACCAAAATCTCAATTGAATTAGCCGTGACGTAGTTGATGAGTGCTTTTGATATATCAGCATTCTCCAGTATGACTTCATTCCAATGAATCTGCAGCAACAATGGATGGGAGAAAAAATATCAGATCACAAGGAGATTTTTTATTTTTTATTTTTAAGTCATGTTTGAATAAATTTAAGAAGCATGCATGCATGCATTTACTCACAGCCTTTTTGGTGCAAAAGCAACGGAATGGGAGGAACAAGTCTTTGGCTTCAGCATCAACTTGGTATTTGTTCATCTTTGCAACCTCCCTCGGCAGTTCTCCACCTGCAACATAAGATGAAAGAAACCAGAGTGAAAATGGGGTTATTAAGAGAACCGAATGAGAGAGAGAGAGAGAGAGAGAGATACTTTTAGATTTGTTGGGAAGGGCAGGAGCAGCAGTTGGTTGCTTAACATGGACCAAAGTGAGGGATTGGCCAGGCCTGGTGAGAAGATGTTCAGCAATCCATTTGATGGCATATTCACTTCCTCTATCCTTGTCTATTGCCAATGCCACAGCCTCTTCTCTCTTTTCTGCTTGCCTTCTTATTCCCATTTTCTCTTGATCATAAAATTACTTTAAATTAATACAAAAATTTCAACCCAAAAAAGAAGTTTGTAACCAGTTGAGATTACCAGATTCCTTATTAAAATAAATTCTGTTGAGCACAGAGTGTTTGAGAAATCTCAAATAGGCATCACAAAACTCTGAGAGAATTCTCAAAGTTGCTTAATTTAGAAGCTATAAGCTATTTTGGCATTGTTGAGGAGCTGTTAAACTGATTGTAATGAAGAGAAGTTGAAGTGTAAAACAGAAGTTGACTTATCAGGGGTGGTGGTGCCAGAAAATATCAGTTGGGAGTTGTAGGGAAGTCCAAATTTGAAAACTCAAAATGATTTTTGTTTCACAGTAGAATCAATGGCAGGGGGAAATTATTTTTACTTTCTACTTTTAGTTTTTAAAAACCAAATGGTATCCTAACTTTAGACAATGTAAAACGACAATGGCATCCTAGTTTTTTGACACAACTAACAGTAAGGATGTGGGTGGAATAAAGGAAATTCGTCGTTTTCAGTTTGATATGGGTGGAGAATAAAGGGAAGTCTAAACTTGTAAGTGCTTTCTTAAAAAGCACCTAACAAGAATTATTTTTTTTACAATAAATCTTTTAGATTGCATTGTGGAACGGAGCTAGAATGAAAACTATTCATGACAGTCCATCTAAATTCAAAACCATTCTGATAAACTATGTAAGCACCAATTCGCGTATAAAAACACGTATGTATGTATTTTTTAAAAATATTTTCATTTTCGTGAAGTTTTCAAGATACGGTGAAAACACACATTTAAAAAATAAATAAATTAAATACCATACATGCAGAGAATGATAGAACATTCAAAATACCAAAAATTACCCTTGGTTAATGAATTTATTAAGAAGTGAAACTTTTCATTAAATAAGGATAATATAATAAATTAACAATTTTTCATATTAATATTTTTTAAAATCAAAATAAAAACCGAACTCATTTTCTCTTTCTTAATTCTAAAATGAGAAAAACAAAAATAAAAATCCAATTGACACGTGTGTGCCAAGAGTCTAGTATATATATGTGCATTTGATTCGTATTTTTCCAGTCCCGCATTTTACTAAAACCTCCCCAAAACTATTTTACAAATTTCATACCCAATCTAAGCCCAGCCCATAAAGAAGCAAAAATATACCCGTTGGCCACTTTGAGTCCCATTCCCCACTCTCATAAATAAGCACACGCTCATTTTAACCCCGCCACACCCTCCACCTCACTCCTCTCTCACATAATAAGAAAGAAGCCAATACGACACAGGCATAACGGTCTCTCCGCCTTCAAAGCCAAACCAAAAAATAAAAACCCTTCATTTCTTCACTCTCTCTTCTCTGCAACTCCCAAGCTAAAACCCTAACCAACCAGTCACCACTATGCATTGCATTGCTGCAAACATTCCTCACAGCTAACTCTGCAAAACGACACCGTCATCACAATTTCGGGAAATTTTTTGTTCTTCTTTTTCTATTATATTCCGGTGAATCCCAGCACTTTCTATTTTGGTCAACTCCAAATCCTCCATGAGCTTTTTTTTTTTACTTTTCATTTTTTGTTTTGATCGGATTTCTAAACTCTATAAGCAAAGTGTGCTTAAGCTTGAATAATTGCAGTGGTAGCAGTAGAGAATGAAGATTTTGAAACTGATAGAGAGGCGGTGTTTGGCTCCGCTCAAGCGAGACGACGTCGTTCGTGAGAGTGATGCGCGGACCTTCACCAACCACCACTCGTACAAGAAACTCCCTCAGCTTCCGCTCCTCAAGCTCTCCGTTCTCAAGCTCGATGGCTCTGTTTTCGGTAACTTTTTAAAAAACTTCGTTTCTCGTTTTGACTTTGGTTCTGGGAAGCTGCTTTTTGAAATGGAGAAAATCTGCTTTTGGAAAAAGCTATTTTGGTTAGAATGAGTATCTTTAGGATACAACATCTACATAAAGTTAAACGTTGCTTGCATCTCTTGTCTTATGCTAAAATTATTACCCAAAATGTCTTTTTCCTTTCTTTTTTTTTCTGTCTTTTTAAATTTTGTCAAAATCATGGGGTCCATTATCATTCACCCAAGTTTCTATTTACCTTTTATGGATTAAAGGAATTGCTATTATTTGGGTTGTTTGTAGAGTTAATGAGATTTCAATTCTACAGAAATTCATGTTGGGAGGACTGCTACAATAGCAGAGCTTAAACAAGCAGTAGAAGAGGTTTTTGGTTTGTTGGAAGGCAAGATTCCATGGTAAACTGTCTTATAAAATTATTTGTAATATGCTTTCTTTGGTGCTTAAGATTGTTTCTCTCATGTAAGCCTATTTGATTGGCTCTCAGGTCACTAGTTTGGGGGCATTTCTGCTTGTGTTATGTAGGTCAGAAGCTAACCAATGAGAAGGCGTACATTCGGAACTTTGGAATCAAGGATGGAGATCAAGTATGTGCCACATTTTCAATTTTGAAAATATCAAATTTGTTAATGAACTTATCTAGTATACAGTATACTTTTTTGGATTGCTGCAATTTTACAAGAGTTTATGGATGACTTCTGTATCACTTTAAACCAAATTTATGGTATTGATGACTCCATTTGTTGAAATGTTACAAGAATCGTACGTGCATTCAAAGTTCGAACTCTGATGGGGCAAGGAACACATTGTTTTATTGTTTCTGATTGCTTTCTCTTAGGGCCATATGTGTGTAACATATGTACCAGATTGAATGAAGACTAGATGGAAACACTGATATTCTGACATATATGATATAACTAATTAGGAACACAAACATGATGATCAACTTGTATACCATTCCATTTTTAGCCTTGTTTTTTGAGAACTTTGATGAAGATTTGAAGTAAAATAACCTTAAATGGGATTGAGATACACACAGACATGCTACACAGTATAATTAATTAGAACTCATGCTTCTATTTGAATGATAGTGAATTAAGCATACCCTAGCTTACATATTGTTGCATTTATGTTTGGTCCACAGTTCGGCCCTTTTATATTCCATGTGTGTATTCTCTCTCTGGATGAAGCAAGCAATAGCAATGTCTAATGTCGTTATTTTTGTGTATGCTGTCCACATTAATTAACTTCTTATTATGCAATTTAGCCAAATGATGTTATTTCGTGGTTCAATTTGCAATAGCAATGTTCTTCTTATTATGCTAATGTTTGTTTTGTGGTACATGCAGCTTCAGTTCATTAGGCATATGTCCATCAGCAACTCACCAATAAAGAGACGGTCCAAGAGTGAGAGTGTTCCTTACAAACAGCACTCAATGTAAGAATCATTCCCAGGTTTTTCCTTATGATTTATTTAGGGGGAAATGGTAATCAAGTTTAAAGATGCATTAAATCTATTTAATATTTACCTGAGGCTGGAAAATTCTGAGGGAAATAACGAGACTAAAACAGGAATAGCCTTCAGCATATTGCTCTCATGAGTTTTCATTTCTTCGTTGTGACTCTTAAACCAAAGTCATTATTCTGGACGCTCCAAATTTTGGTGTACAAGAAATAAAACGTCAGAAAAAAGCCTACTAGAGGCGATAGGCTGTCTAGAGTTAGTTAATTGAGGTGGGATCTTGCAAAAATTTCCACATTTTGATTTGTTTTTTCTCTGTGCAATATTATTCTTCTTTTGTTTTCTTTGCTCTTTATTGTTCATAGATGCATAACTGAGAAAGGGACTACTGGCTTTTGACTTAAGGTTGACATATGGATCAAATGGACACGAGGATGAAGAAAAGAGTGGTTGGGAGGGTTCTGATAACAATGCAGTTCATGAGGACAACTCCAATGAAGATCTGGAGGAAGGCCCTGTGCCTCAATTCAAGGTGGTTCACTACTTGAGTGGGTGGCTCTCATGCTCCAAGGTCATGGGGGGTCTCAAAAAAGGGATCCGAAGACAGGGTCCATCCATCGAAATCCAGGCTATTAGGAAGCTGATCTAGAAGGGTGCAACTGTAGGGTAATTAGCACAGAATCCACTTGGAAAGTTTGAATTGCCATGGCCTGTCCGAGCTAGGATGTGTTATTTGGCTTACATTTTGTGTTTGTGAAGCTATTGCATGCCAGATTAAGGTTTAAGATTCTCCACAAGTTCAACATCCAGTTTCTATGTCTAGGTAGGATTAAAAGAAGAAACATTGATGTTGGACTTGTTTATTGTAAATGTTAGTTCGGTAAGATCCATGTTGATAATTTTAACTCTTCTCCCCTTAACCGATCTTGAATGGAGGAAATATTAATGGTAGAAACAATGACTCTGTTTTTCAGGGTAAAATGCTCATGTTGATGTGGTTTAAATCAAAATGTTTTCTACTTTGTTGACTTGTGAGATAAGTCACTAGTAACTTTTACTGTTAGAAAAAATAAATTTTAGGTTTTTTTTTTTTTTTTTTTTTGGTCATAAAATAAATTTTAGGTTAAACCAAAGATATCACACCTAATTTCAAGGTTCAACTAAGAACACTGTGGGTTGGACTCACCTCCTTGTATCTGAGTTCGAACCATCTTCCGGTGCATTTAAATATTTTTAAAATTAACGCCTTTTTTCATTACAAATAAATAAATAAATTGAGTAACAATAAAACTAGTAGAATTTTGGGTTGTTTGTTTGCACAAAATGGAATTAAGTTGTAGAAATCAATAAAATTATTCTATCTTTTTTCTTTTGACAATGTCGATATTCTAAACTATTAACCAAGATGTTAACAAAACAAGTAGAGTGTATTATTTTTTTCTTTGCATGATTACGAATTATTAAAAAAGGCCAAAAAAGAGAGAAGAATTATTAAAAATCCCAACAAGTAACCAAAAAATGTGTGCCCCACAATTAAGTATCTTCAATCTATTAAGTGGTCCAAGATTTTGGATAATTGATTCAGATTCCTAACACGAGTCATACTACTCTTTGTATAAATTCTAGTGACGTGTCTGGACAAGCAGCTTCCACGTGGGGCTTCCAAAGACTTGGCGATCAGATAGACAGGCCGCACAGAAGATACCATATCCCCTGTGGTAATTCCAGTTCCGTACTCTTCTGCTTCTGCTTCTTCTTCTTCTTCTTCTTCTTCTTCAACTTACTCGCATTCGCATATATCAGAAAAAACCAAATTATTATTTATTAAAAAGAAAAAAGAAGAAAAATTTGGTTGGGTCCGTTCGAGTTTCATTCCTGGACGTCACAGAGTCTCCCTTTCTCTCTAGTCTCTGCTACTGGTATGTTTGTGTATGTTTGGTTGCTGAGAAACTATGGGAAAATAAAAAGAAAATAACTGTGTGTTTGGATTAAACAACAGAAGAAAGATAAAAGGAGTGATTCTACTTTTCAATTTTTATATTGTTCTCATTTCCTTCCTTTTCGCATCAGGCAAATGGGTTTGGCCGGTTTTGTACAATTATCGTTGTTAATTCCATGTGTTTTTGTTTCCATTTGGGCTGTGTGGATGGATGCGTAGATATAAACATACAAGTCATAGGAAGAGAAATTTTTGCCGCTAAATAGAGTTTCATTTGTATCAGAATGATTAATATGGAATTTGATGGAGTTTTAAATCTAATATATTAAAACGCTCTTTGATTTATGAACTGAATTAGAAAATTTTCTACGTTTTTGTGATAATTGTGAACTTTTATTTAGAAAATTTGATGGTTCAAGCTTTATCTGTAGGATTCTATACCGGATGACCATGTGAAATCACCAGTTAATGTTATTTTCTCGTTCTAGAGTGAGGACCTTTATTATTTACTGTGAGATAGACATATTAAGGATGCACAAATTGTTGACTTGTAGCTTTATTTTTCATACAGATACATTGCTGATTAAATGGACGAGCAAGTGGGAAAAGCAAAGCCGGCAATTTCTTTTGAGTATGAGCTCTTTGAGGGGGACCCTGATCACCTAAGAACTGTTGTAGCTACACTCACGCCTACACTCACTCCAACTAGTCCGTGGATCAATCCTGCCGCACTCAACTTTAAGTACCGAATTGGGCGAGGTCCCTTTGGTGACGTTTGGTTAGCAACTCATCATCAGTCTGCAGATGATTATGAAGAATATCATGAGGTAGCTGTTAAGATGTTGCATCCTTTGAAGGAAGACGACAGACAGGAGTTTGTCCACAAGTTTGAAAGGTTATTTTTTAAGTTCCGCAGAGTCCATGGGGTTGGTTGGCTTCATGGTATCTCCATTGTTGATGGGAAGGTGACTGCCTGGATGTTTTTTTTTTTTTTTTTTGGAGTTGTGTCTTTTTGTTTTGCTTTTGTACTCTGATATGGGTATAACTTGATTTGTACTCATTTTAATTCCTGGCAGATCTGCATTGCTATGAAATTTTATGAGGGATCAATTGGCGATCGAGTTGCTCAGATGAAGGGTGGCAAGCTTCAACTTTCTGATGTCTTAAGGTTATGTTATTGGGAGTGTATATTTTCTTCTTTCTGAAGCATACAATTGATACAACTGGTGTTATTGACCCAATAATGCTAATGGTTCCAGGTACGGAATTGAGTTGGCGAAAGGAATTCTAGACTTGCACTCACTAGGGCTTCTGGTGCTAAACCTGAAACCTTCCAATTTCCTTTTAGATGAACACGACCAGGTGGTCCTAGGAGATTTTGGGATTCCGTATCTACTTCTTGGGACTTCATTGTCTAATTCTGATATGGCTCTTAGACTTGGCACCCCAAACTACATGGCTCCAGAACAGTGGGAACCAGAAGTGAGAGGCCCTGTATCCTTCGAAACGGATGCATGGGGCTTTGGTTGTTGCTTTGTTGAGATGTTGACTGGTGTTCAACCCTGGTTTGGGAGGTCAATCGAAGAAATTTATCATTCAGTTGTGACCAAGCAAGAAAAACCACCTGTTCCAAATGGTTTGCCTTCTGCACTTGAGAGTGTCATAAATGGTTGCTTTGAGTATGATTTCCGCAATCGGCCTTCAATGGAAGATATCATACATGCTTTTGAAAGGTATTCTCTCCTACTTATGTAATAATCTTACTTACAGTAACCCAAACCTTTTCTCATCAAAACTTAACAACCTGAAGGCAACAAAGTACTTGTACCTGTCCAGTTGACTGTGTGTAGCCTCAATTTTTGATCCTTTTGATCCTCTTAGCCACACCAAGCCCTATCATCTTTTTACACCTCTTACATCCCTGGCTTGATATTTTCCTTAACCCTTAGCTATCAGTTAACCCATTGATACCAGTTACATTCTTTTGTTTCTGTCGAGAAATTCCTACTGTTTCACGATTCTGCAGGGCCCAATATTCTATTTCCAAACTACAAATCTTGAATCCCTTTTTAAGCATCCAAAACCTTGAGGACTTATTGACATTCACGCTGCTTTTCCATACACTATTAATTAAGATTGCAGCTTCAAAGTGGTGCTGCTGTCATAGAATTTGTAACTTTAATTTTCTGTTGGCCTTTTTTGTACCAATGAAATAGAAATGAAAAATTCAGTATTATGATTATCCTGCCTTTTATTTTACTTTATATCTTTGTATGCTGATTATGTGCAACTGAACTTGCAGCTCACAAAATGATGCTCAAAGTGATGGAGAATGGCTTGGTTTAGGAAGCAGTACACCTGCTGGAAAATTTAGTAGCAGTGGTTATACTACATGGTATCTCTTGAAAGATCGTCTCCAGGTTGGAGACATAGTTCGCTCAAGGAAGCCCCTGAATGCACGCAAGCCTCAAGCTATGGATGTCCCTGAAGGAAGTGTTACTGGTCTGGAGACTGATTCCGATAGAGATGGTTTTGCCCTGGTGAAGATCCCTGGAGAACGCAACCCTGTAAGAGTACTGGTGTCAACAGTTGAGAGAGTCACATCTGGCTTCGCAGTGGGTGATTGGGTGAGCTTGAAGGGTGAATGCAGGAAGCACTCTCCTGTTGGAATTCTTCATTCCATACAGCGCGATGGAAGTGTTGCAGTTGGATTTATTGGGTTAGAGACTCTATGGAGAGGAAAGTCATCTGACCTTCAAATGGCTGATGCATATTATGTGGGAGAGTTTGTGAGGCTCAAGGCAAATGTGCTCTCTCCCAGATTTGAGTGGCCTCGCAAGAATGGAGGAGCTTGGACAACGGGACGGATCTCACAAGTCCTTCCAAATGGTTGTCTGGTTGTGAGGTTCCCTGGAAGGCTGGTATTGGGAGACGAATCTAATAGCTTCTTGGCAGATCCAGCTGAAGTAGAGCTAGTGTCCTTTGATACCTGTCCTGGGGTGGTCCAAAAGTATCAACATATTGAGGATTTTCACTGGGCAGTAAGGCCTCTCACAATTGCGTTTGGTCTATTTACAGCCATGAAGATCAGCTTATTTGTTGGACGAAACGTAAATGCAAAGCTGAAGAGTCGAAGAAACTCAAGGCGGAGGGATGGGAATAGTCAGGATGGTCAGAGTGGTGGCAATACAGCTTGGCTTCCTCCACCGGTTGCGAATCTTTTCAAAGAAGGTGTTTCTACTGCCAGTGCTAGGTAGTTTCCTGTTGTCATCTGGGCATGGGTAAGTTTGCTGAAACCTATCCATAGCAAAGATGAACTCAGGCCAAAATGTACTCATAATCCGAGCGCATATGGGGCGAGACTAAAAGTGAACTTTGATGGTGGAAAAGGTCCGAAAGCTGTTTCGGAACAAAAGAAAAAAATCTGTATGTAATTAGAAGGATGATGCAATATGTATATATAAAGAATATGCCATTGCTACTTGCTTTCAGTGTAAATAAATATATATCTAATGTTATGTGGAAATTCTCCCTCTGTTGCAGTGCAAAAATCTATATCCGATTCATGTATGCAGGAAGCCATATAGGTTGAAGTGTTGGCCCAAAACGAATAGCAACTGAATGTGTTTTTTTCCCTTTCTTTCCTTTTTATACCCCAAAAGAAAAATAAAAAATGTATCCAATTTCCACGCGGGATATTAAAATTTGTTTTAAATCAATTGAAGCCAAACTCTCTGAGTTGTGGAAAAGCTGACTGTGAAAGGGAACTGGCCATCGAGCAAAAGGCCCCAACTAGAGAAATTTCTTGTAAATGACCAAATTAGCCCTGGCCGTGCTATAAATTAATGAAATTCAGTGTGTGCTTTCTTGGTATTTCCTTTTTCTTCCCTCCAGTTAGTCAGTAGCAGTGGCTTAGCGTTACAGTTCAGTTTTCGGGCTCGGGAAAAGAGAGAGAAAATCCAAGAAAACCATCAACGTAGAGAACTGCAACACAAAAGAAAAGATAATGAAGGGGATTTCATCTCAATCCTCCATGTAAGTAGTTCTCTGCCACCTCCTTCTTTTAGCTCTGTTTGGCTTTTGAGAAATAAGAAAAGAAAAGGTGAGAAAATAGAGGATATGGGGCTTGTCACAAAGAACCCAAATGTTCTTTCTGGTTTTCTTTTGGAACCGTTTGGTTGCTGAGAAAATAAGTAAGAACAAGGAAAATGTGGGACTAATGAGAACCCAAATGTTCTTTCTAGTTTTCTTGATGAAAGGACAAATGGGCATGCATTGTTAGGAACCCAAATGTTCTTTCTAATAACAAACCCAAGTATTTTTCTTTTTCCCTTGGAATTTCTACAGGAACTACTCTAATGAAGATGACTACGAACTGCAAGAAGAAAATGAAGGATTGTTAAGGAGAGACATAGGAAAAGGTGATTACGCAATTGACGACGGAGCAGAGAAGTTTCAGTGCATGAGCCTTCACAAGCGAGACACCACAAAACGAGGTGATTAAGATAATTATCTCCGATTTTCGTTGGAAATTAAGACAATTAAAATTTATTTTATCAAAGTAGCCAAAACCCATAAATTTTCTTCCTCATGTATGTCTCAGAAAATAAAATGAGATGTGGTAAAAATTTGAATGCTAGATATTGCCTCTTGCTTGCTTTCAATCTTTATCTGGGAAGAACAAGAACATTGTATATTCTTTTATTCAGGACCAAGAAAACAAAAACAAGATTTTCCTGGCATGAAATGGTTATGCTTGAGTAGTTCAGTCTGAAAAAACTGATGAATGTGAGTCTATGGATCAGGAACATCAAGTGAAATTTTGTTGTAAATTATATTTTTTATGGAAATGGTAAACTATTTCGGGAAATTTCTGGCGGAAGTATTCAATTAGTTCATCAAAGGCTATTCGTAGTTCTAGTTTTAAAAGGGAGTGTTTAGAGCCTCTCCTGTAAAGAATTAAAGCCACATACTAGAAGACCATGACCACATACACTTTCAACTAAATGCATTCAAATGGTTTTCCTGTATATACCTAGTTTCTGTGGATCCAGCAAGCCAGCTTGCATAACGAGTGAAAATATATTTATGTATATTCAGGTGAAGAGCTATCTTTTCAGAAGAATGGTCTGTGGAGGCAAGAACAGAAGGGCAGAGTTGCAAGGCTAGAGAATTGGCTCAAGGTAAGGTGGGAACTTGAGGAGATAATTGAAGAACAACTGAACAGGTTCCATGCCCACTACAACTTGGATATGGTCCCAACCCGGCTGAAGGGCGTTGCCCAAATCCTCATGCCCAGTTGGACTCCACCTGACGAGCTAGCCTCTATAGCTTGGCTTGGTGATTGGCGGCCCTCTGCCATTCTGGAGCTCGTGCGTGGCTTGTCCCTCTCCTCCTCCTCCTCCTCCTCAGCATCATCATCATCCTCTTCTTCAAACTCTATTGGCACCGAACAGCTCTTATCACAGCTCATTTATGAGATTCGGATTGAAGAGGCAATACTTGATGAGGAAATGGCTGAAATCCAATCTACATGTATTCTTTACCTTCCATTTGCTCCAACCAACATCCAATCAGGTGGAGCTGCCCTGGCTTGTGTTCAGTCTGAGTTCAAGAAGATCGAAAGGGTGATCACGAGAGCTCAACAACTCAGGTTTGTTTGCTTTCCTTTGATATTTTTTCCTGAATTGATAACTGTTATAACTTCAAGAAACATGATAGTTCTCGACAACTGTGTTGTAGGGATTTTGCTTCCTGCCTTTGCTAGTTTATTGTTGTGTCTTGGCTTTTGCTCTTTCTATTCCATATAAGTATCCCCTTCCAAGGAATAAGGGCATATGCAATAATGACTAACTACCAAATATTTGATTCTGTACAACAGGTTCAAGGCACTGGAATTGGTGTTGAAGAAGGTACTGAGTGAAACCGATGCAGCAGAGTTCCTAGTGGCATTTGAGGGAATTCAAGACTCAATTCACCAGTTTGCAACAAACCAGAGGTTCCAAAAGGGTCCAGTCACGTTGCCTGTCAAGGCCTTGGGGTCTAGCTGAAAACACAGAAGTGTCATGAATTACTACCCAAATCAGAAACAGTCAGTCAAGGCTTTGGGGCCTTTCCAACTTACCATTTTTACTCAGCCTATTTGTTGCTGATGATACCGTGTCATAACGTCAGCTCCGACCGAGCCGCTGTGGAGGACAATATTGTGTTGTCTAACCGTTCTCAGCAATTGAAATCTGAGCATGGAGTTGATTGTGTAAAAGAAAATAGTAAGGGGTCGAATTTTGGTGAATAATATAGTTCAGTATTGTGAATGCAGTTTAATAAAGTTTTCATTCAAACTTGCATTCGGTTGCGACTTTATGAAAGCAGTTTCCAGCTAATACTTGGCTGGTAAGATATGAAACTGATTGCTAAATTGCATGGATAGAATTGGGAAAAACTGGAGTTTGTGCCAACATAGGAGCTGGAATTGGGTGGAAAGCCGAATAAATGGTTCATACATACATGGGATTTCGCCACGTGGTGTTATTAGGATATGTGTTATAATATGAGTGGACAGCATAGTTGATACGTCATGAATTAATTAATGACACCAAAAAATAATAACCAAATCAAACAATCCATGTGATTTTAATTTCATTTTTACACTAAATTTTTTGATATTTGACTAAACTAAACTAAACTAAAATGTAATTTATGGTAATGCCCAATTTGACTTCTTTAGGACATCATCTTAACTGAAAAAACTTAGATTAATTTCCTTTATTTTTATTTTTTGAGGAAAATTTTCTTTATTTTTTATACGTGCTTTTGGTGGTTAAGAACTTTACCTTTTCCAAAGAAAGAATCTTGTCAGACTAATGTTCACTTCCGAAGCAAAAATATCAAAAGGCAAGACGATAAGACCTCTATAAGTTATAACCGAGAGAGGCAACTAATTAGAGGTATCAAATGCATCGGGGCGAGCCCAATTAAGTAAGGTCCGGCACGACACGACACGACACGACACGACTCATATCTTTAAACGGACCGAAATGAGATAATTAGGCCCAATGGGACAGGTCAGGCCTTGACCTATTATGGCCATGCCAGCCTATTTAAAGTCAAATTTGGCGTTAAATCGCCCCATTTAGTGGCTCGGCATGAGCAAGGCCTGATCCCCATATGGGGGACTATGGACTTGGGGCGAAATTGATGATTTTTCTAAATTGGCGAGCCCAACACAGCCCATTTATTAAATGGACCAACTCTAAACAGGTTGGCACGACTCGTTTGATGCCTTACATCTAATAACATGTTGGCACGACTCGTTTGATACCTTACAACTAATGACATGTTTACTCATTAAGTTATTAGGAATGAGTATTAGAATAATTCCAAATCCTTCTTTCACTATGTTTACTAACATATACTTATTGTGATTATTCCAATGCCTAACATCTCCCTCACTCACTAACACATAAAAAATAAATAATTATGTGGATTCCATGTTAAAATTCGTAATCGAACAATCTCAACAATAGAAATAGGTAAAATCATGAATAAGGGAACCAATTTATTCTTAATTTTAAAAATATTTGATTAAGAATTTTAACGTGAATCCTCATAACTTTTGATTCCTTATATTTCATCGTGACTTTCCCGATTCTTGTTGAGTAAACATGCCATAAATAGAAAATAAATAAATGTGTTATCTTCCTAGTAAGCTCCATAATTTTAAATTTAATAGTCTAACGTCTAATTGTTATTGTTAACAAATCCCGAAGATTTGAAACTAAAAAGTCCACCAACGCCCGCATAGAGCGCGTGCTGTATCATCTCCCCGACCGTCTCTTTTCCCCACCACTCAACTCTATATAAATAACAAATGCTCCCTGGGAATTAGAAGGCCGAACCAAACAAAACAAAGCACCAAACACGAAACCTAACCCCAAAGGCAAAACCCATAACTTTTTCCCCTTTCTCACCAAATCCCCACAATCCCCTCAAAACCCTAACCCTAATTTATCTTTAAAATCATCCGATTTGAATCGGTGGTGTGGTTGATTCGTTCGGAATTGAGAGCCGAGAGAGATAGAGTGAAGGATGTCTGCGGCAGTGTGTGGAAGCAAGAGGTCCTTTTTTGAAGAGCTTCCTCCATCGCCACCTCTCTCAAAGAGGCTTCGCTGTTCTTCTTCTACATCTCCCATTCGCTTCTCTGCTCCTTATCTTCTCGATCAGCTTCGCTCGCTCTTCCCTCAGATGGACCCTCAGGTATTAATGGATATGGTCTTCTTGTTACTATATGTTATTTTTGGTTTTGGATTCCTATTGCCTGTTTGATTTCTGAGAAAAAAAGTTATTTTGGAATTTGGAGTTTGTAACTTGTTTTTTATTTAAAACATATGATAGCGTAGATTTCTCTCATCGTTTACTTTGGTACAAAAAGATTTGTTTTCTAGTTCCGTGGTAATGCGGGGACGATTTACTGCCCTGGGTCTAGTGGACCATTCAGTTCATGTAAAGGCTGATTTTTCATAACAAGGCCGAACAACAATGTAAAGGCTGACTTTTCAAAACTAAGTTTGATTTAATAAGTTTTTGTAATTTCTTTAATGTATTCAGGAAACCAATAATTGATTTGCTTTGAAAATCTTTAGGTTCTTGAGAGAGCATTGGAAGAATGTGGCAATGATATAGATGCTGCCGTCAAGATGCTGCATGAGCTTCGCATAGGATCTGCAGAAGAAAATTCTGCCTCTGCTGCTGAACAAGATGATTCGGTAGCTCAAGGTATGATGTATTCCATACTTCTTTTGCTATACTCAGTTTCATTCTTTAGTAATCTCTGTAATAGCTTTTTCTTTTTCTTTTCACTTACCATTATTATTGGTAGCTTAATTTATATGTGTTAGTTTGGATAGAACTTGACTGATGATGTATGAGGCTTGCCATTATCCATGGTTACTTTTGTTTCAGGGACGGTAAAAGTTCTGTCATGTTTTGAAAAATAAGAAAGTTCGTTAACATGTTATCTGTAAGATTCTATTACTTGTAAAAAGTGTTTTATGCATACAACTATATGTCTTGCAGGTACAGATTGTCTTGTTTGTGTGTTTATGCGTTTTGAGCTTCATTACTAGTTATGATGAGCGCTAAACTGTGCTAATCTGTTCACTTCTGTCATCAAGGTTGTAATGAACTGGTTCTTGTTTGTATTTTGAAAGATGGAATACCATTATGCAAACCTGCAAACCACTGAAATCAGCACCTTTTCACGCTGTTTATGGTTTTTTTTTTCAGCTAGGTTTTCCAGTATTTGGGTAATGAACAATATTCAGTTTAAAAGAACAAAGCTTTGGTTCCCATAAGGGAGGAAAAGTTCTGAAATTTTTGCTACATTATAATATATGTTTTATGTTTCGGATTGCTGTAATTTTTAGCTCACAAACAATATAGAAAAAGAAAAGGAAAAGGCCGCAGGAATATTTGTTCTATTTCTGTTATTTCAACTTGTTCCCGAGAACAGTTGATCGTTGTTACCTGAATCCTATCCTTTCAAGTAAATAATTCCGTTAATAATATGAACATTCTTCATCAATTATTGTACAGTTTTGGTTTGCCTTTTTTGGGTCAGGTATATTTCAAGCTGCATTTAATTGGTTTTTTTTTTCCATGGGTAAGAATTTGAATTTTGCTTGTGTATTTAGCAGGTATATTGACTAATGATGAAGCTGCAGCTGCTTCTGAGAATCCATCAGTTCCTAGCAACCTGCCTGTAGATGGTGCTGAATGGGTTGAACTGTTTGTCAGGGAAATGATGAGTGCCAATAGTGTGGATGATGCTAGGGCCCGTGCTGCAAAAGTGCTAGAGGTTTTAGAAAAATCCATCAGTGCACGTGCTGGTGCTGAGGCAACCCAAAGTTTTCAAAAGGTGAGTAAATTGTTTCTGATTCTGTTATGTGTTGCCTTATCTTTGATAATTGGTCAACCTGATGTTTGTTCTTTTGTTCCATACCTTTAGTTTCTGGATAACAGGTCTGATAGGTTTGAAGTAAATTTTTTTTAAATTGACCCATCTTTGTAGATAGGATGCTAAGCCAGGGATGGTACAATTTATCTTTTTAATTTATTTATTTTTATAATGATTTGTGTTTATGATTTTATAATAATCAGGAAAATATGCTGCTGAAACAACAAATTGAAGGACTGATAAGGGAGAATACCATTCTTAAACGAGCTGTTTCTATCCAGCATGAACGTCAGAAAGAGTATGAGGAGCGGAACCAAGAATTCCAGAATCTGAAGCAGTTGGTGTCTCAATATCAGGAACAGTTGAGAACACTTGAGGTCAGAATCATAACTGTCTGGCTACTCAAATAATTGTTATTTTTTGTCAGGAACAAGATAATGAACGATTTGTGTGGCACTTTAGTATCAGGATGAATATAAATGCTTCTAAAGATAATATGATTGAATACAGAATCTTTTGAAGGAACATAGAATAATTTAAAATTTCTGAAGATGCGTAATTTTTTTTTATAGGGTTTGATTTGATCAGTAGAAACTGTTGCTGGATATCTAATGTGATTGATTGAGTAATTAATTCCTGAAGCTGGGATGGAGGGAGTTAGTGGCTGTGTTTCTGTTAGGATTCCCTTAATGTCTTTCAAATGATATAGTAAAAGATCTGAAACCATATTTAGTACTGGAATGTGATGCGAACCTATTATAGAAATGGAGGAAATATGAGAAAGTTGTGCAATTTGTTTATTGTGTCCAATGGATTCTCTTGCATATGTTCAGAGAACCTATTGGTCTATGATCCATATTAACTATACTATGCAATCTTGCAAGAGAACAGTACCTCTGCATCTAGTTTACTATGCAAAGAAAGTGCATTTAACTTTGTTTTTCCTGCTCGCTAATCTTGAGAAATTTGTGTGGTTTGTAACAGGTTAACAACTATGCCTTGACAATGCATCTGAAGCAGGCTCAGCAAAGCAACTCCATCCCTGGACGTTTTCATCCTGATGTCTTTTAATGAAAGGGACCAAATTTAGCATTTTGATGATATAGAGTCGGCAATACATGCTCTGTCGTGAGCCCGTTTCAGATTGTGTCTGTTGAAGTATGCGCATTTGTAGATTGAGGCTGCTTTATGTCTTTGATATTCCCAGTCCAGGTCTGTGGCGATCTGTCAATCAATTGTGGAATCGCTGAACTATTCGGTTTATATTGGTGAATTTGTATTTTACATCTATGTAGTTTGTAAAAGATGGAATTTAACATAAAGGTGAGAACATGATTGTTGGTGGTGCATATAGTTGAGCTGCATTCCTTCTACCGTAATGCCCGTATTGACTTCAGAATGTGGTTTGCACTGTTTATCTGAGACACTCAGGCAGACACTCGCTAAAATTCCATGCAGTCTCTGGCTCGGTTCCGCTACCCTCCTTCCCTTTAGCTGGCTAAGTGTGTTCATGATGTTTGGATTTTTATTCCCATATATCTTAGTAATATGCATGACTCTATTCCCCTATAGATTCTCTATCAATTGTTTGTACAAACCTAGTTTTGAGAATCCGGTCCGGTGGGCTTAATATTTGCCACTTGTATTGTTGTTTTTACTGCCAGTTTTCCTTTTCTTGCTGTTGACCTATTATTTTTTGTCCTCGAGTTTTAACGAGCTTTGGTTTATTCCATTAGCTTTCAATTGTTTAAATTAGTTTTTCCTATTGGAAATATGAGGCATTTTCTTTTCTTGGGCGATATGTGGTTTATCTATTACATTTTTGCTTGGGTATTTCGCCGAATTGCCCCTTGAACTTGTACTTAATTATCAATTTACCCGACCTTGTTTTTTAGAAAATTAAGGACTTGAATTAAATTTTATTTTCAATTTTTACCTTGCCGTCTAAATTTTCAACATTTTATTTAATTTTTTTATTAAATCATTTTTTTTTAAAAAAAAATTTGAAAAATGCTTTAAGAAAAGAAAACTCCTTCCTCACAGCCGTCACCTTTCTTCCCCACCATCGCCATCACGCCTCTCCCCCCCATCACAGCACCTAATCGACCTCCAACCCAACTCCAGACCCAAGACCACCCCCTTCCCCACTGTCGCCTGCCTTCTCAGCAGCCCACCCTCCCACATAGAGGTGTCAAACGGGCCGTGCCAGGCCGGCCCGTCCCATTTAAACTCGTGCTTTTAACATTTTCGTGCCGTGCCGGGCCGGCCCATTTAATTTATCGGGCCGTGCCGTGCCAGCCCATTTAATAAAATCGTTGATCCCGGCCCGGCCCAAAGCCCATGTCCATATTCAAACGGGCCGGGCCGGGCTCGTGCCGTGCCCGTGCTCGTGCTTGTGCCATACTCGGGCCCAAGAACCAAACCATTTTATTTTATTTTTTTTCACTTGATTTTTTTTTCCACTAGATAATTCAAATTATAAACATTAAAAATATAATTAGAGGCAAGAAATTATGAACTATTTGAAAACATTAATCAATCAAACATCCAAACAATATGAAGGGGCGGAGGGCAAAAAATGTCCAACTCCACAAAGTCCACTTGAACTTTTCATCTTTAAACAACTTATTATTTTATATGTGAAGAAATGTTTTGCTTTGATTATAGGAGAAGTGTATATGTCATATGTATTGATTATATATCAAGTCTAATGTTGTTTAATTAATTTGTAGTTGATATGTTTAATTAACTAAGGACCCAAGTAATTTCCCTAAAATGAAAGACATCAAATATATGTTTATGATTTTTTTTTTTTTTAAAAACATATAAACAATGACATTAGATGTCAAAATTATTGCATTTTGACTTTTTGAGAAAAAAAAAAAAAAAAGCTAAACGGGCCGTGCTTGAAGCGGGCTCAGGCCAAGCCCGGCCCATGTCGGGCCATGGGCCGACCCGGTCCATTGGACCTATTTCTTAATCCCGGCCCGGCCCAAGTTTTCGTGCCGTGCCGAGCACGGCCCATTAATATTCGTGCTCGTGCCGTGCCGTGCCGTGCTGGGCCGGCCTGTCCCGTTTGACACCTCTACTCCCACATCAACTACACACTCTCTTCCCTCTACAAATTTACTCTACACACCCAATCACCACAGCCAGCCCCTCATCTCACCGACCCAGAACAACTCCTCCCCATCTCCCAGCTCAGCTACTCCAATGCCACTCCAATCCAATCCTCGATAGAAATCACAACAGCCAATGACCACCACCTTCCTCACCCACAACTCACCCCCACATAGAAAAAACAAAATAGAAAATCGTATCCCTACCCTCAAACCCAAACCAATTCGCACCCCGTTCCCTCTGATTTTTTGTCCCCTTAGCCTTCAAGGTCCAGACCCCTTTACCTCACAAGTTCATCACCCCTTCACCAAAATCTCAACCCCAAGTCGCACAACCCATCAATGGATTTCAAGATCTGAATACATGGGGTTGTTTGAAGGGTGGGGCTGATGGATCTGGTTGGGGCCAGTACGAGAGAGAGAGAGAGAGAGAGAGAGAGAGAGAGAGAGAGAGATGAAATGACCAATGACCAATTTGCCCTCATATTTAACGGCAAATTAGATGAAATGTTGATAATTGACGGTAGCAGTGTGTTTAGATGAGGGAAATAAACTTGAGATTTTGACAAAAGTCAGAATTTCTAAATTGACATGAACCAATTCTCGTATTTGGATAAAAAAAAACATAGAAATTTAGAAATTCCGCGTGGGAAAAAACATGAAATTTGAAGATCATAAATCCCAACTTTAAATTCTATCTAAAAGTCGTCATTTCTAAAATCCCAAGAGAGATTAAGTTTTTAAAAAAGATAAAGGTTAAATTCCGTGTTTTAAATCCATCATCCAAACAAGAAACTTTACAAATTCTAGAATATTAATTTCCGTCATTTATGAAATCCTTTGTACTTTTAAATTTCCTCATCCAAACGCACTGTAGGGGAACATTGAGAATAAAAATTAATTCGAGTCCTTAATTTTCTATATAAAAAAAAGGTTATGGGTAAATTGATAGTTAGGTACAAATTCAGAGGGCAATTCGACAAATTACCCCTATTGCTTTTACTTTGTACAACTACAACATTATACTTGAAATCTTCTTGTACACTTCTCAAAGATACAATAAAACATAAGTTTCTATAAAATCGAATGTACAATATGTTTCTCGTAGACCTCATATATTATATGTATTTTCACATATTGCTAAGTAAAAAGATTATACATTAAATTTTTAAATAAACAATAATATAAAAACTATATAATAATATAAAAACTATACAATTACTTCCTCTGCTTGTTCAATAACGTACATATATAATTGACTCGTATTTTTCTTCTCCAAAAAAAACCTATTATACTTCAATATTTGTCATGTAATTGTTTTTTTTAGGGGAATGGAAACTTACAAGTGACAAAATTAGGCAAACATTTTTCTTGGGTTTCACAGTTAAATATGATGAATATTTATATTGTGATTACTAAAAAGTTTAAGAAGTAAGGGAGATTCTCTAATAAGTATTTAAGTTGAGGATTACTTATATACTTCTAGTCTCGACCGTTGGATTGTATCTAAAAGACTATAAACACATTTAATGAATGCAATCCAACAGTCAAGATTAGAAGTATATAATCAATCATTAACATAAAATTCTTATTGGAGAATCTCTCAAGAAGTAAAAGAGTATTGAGCTTAGTCATAAATTGATAAATTGTCCAAATCAAATCGCATAATGGTGGTTAGTTCGATCTAATGTATTCGGACCAGACTGTATCCACCCCTAAATTAAATTCTTAACCTTTTTTCCACTAGGGTAAGAGATTAGGAATATAAAAAAGTTGATATAGATCCAAATTCCTATTGAGGAGTTGAGTTTAATCCTCAGATTTGGTGACTTTGATTCAAGTCTTTTGATTTTTGTGTCACATAGAATTACATTCATTTTTAAATATTTTTTTGATGTAATCTTTTTATTATTTTATTTTTAAAATCATTTTTTGTTCCAATATTGCCCCTTATTACTTGAATTGGATAATAATCATTTATGTCATATTGCCGATTGCATAGGTATATATTGCATATTGCATAGGTATATATATATGTTGTTTCATATTTTCGACAATGTGTAATAGTATTTTATGTACCTTTTTTTTTTATAGGTAACATACAATTTTATTTTGTCTATTTTTGTATATGACTTATATGTAGTCTTCTAATTTATTTTCCTAACTTATAAGTAACATAATTTATCACTAAGTATGTTCGTTGCTAATAATAACACTATTTACCTGTATGTTAGGTACGTAATTTAATGTGAGTGCTTGTCTGATCGACTGGTATAATATGTGGATCTTTATTTTATCCATATATTAGGAAAATCATCAAGAAAAAAATTCAAAATTTAAATTTTGGAATTCAATTACAAGGAAATAATGCATTAAATTTAGATTTTCAATGTATTTTCCTTATTTACCTCAAAGGGTAAAATCGACAGAACAAAAAAAGTAATAAATGTCAAAGGACCTACATCTAAAACAAAAAATGCGAGGACTAAACCCAATGACAGCTAATCGTTTTGGACCTAGATCTAAGAAGCCCTTAGGAATATACTATTTTTCCAGAAAAATAAAATGTGACGTGGGGCAAAAAGAGTGGCACAATTTAATTTAATTTAAAACGTGATGCATGAATGGAAGTCCGCACCACACATATCCCCTCTTTGTATTCCAAGCTCTGCCATCTCACCAACACCAATCTTCTTTGTATCAGTAGTTTCTTTTTCTCAGGCTCAGCCATGGACAATTTAGCCTACTCAATCACTTCATCTCACGACTGATTCTCCGAGCTTCAATGTCGGCCGCGGCTCTTTCTCTCCTTCCCTCCTCCTCTCCCCACCTTCTCTTCCCACCGTCTTCTTCTTCTTCTTCTTCCTCTTCTTCGTTTGTATTGGGCGGGACCCACTTAAGGACCCACAAGAGCTTCGTTTCTCTTCATTCTTGGTCGCCGTCTTCTTCTTCTTCTACCACTTCGTCATGGAAATTCAACACGAAACGCCGCGTTGGGATTGTTTTTGCTGCTTCTGGGGATTACTATGCCACTCTTGGGGTTCCCAAATCTGCCTCTAGCAAGGAAATCAAAACCGCTTATCGAAGGCTTGCTCGCCAGGTACTTATTTTCACCTCCTTTTGGAAAATAAAATTAATCCGGAAATTGTAAGTACCAGAAGTTCCAATTATCGGTTATCATGTGATTATGGATAATTTTCTCAGCAACCAAACAACTGGTAACTTGCAATGTCAATAAAATTTAATAGATTAAATGACAGCAAAATACATCCTTTGACATCCACTTTGACTCAGCGAGTCCGTACCACTTGAATTCTTTTGGTATAGTAAGAATTTTTAAGTAAGTTTACAAAAGATTTGGCTTGCTTTTAGGCACGTTGTATCTTTAAAATTCAGCGGTATGATTTTCTGTTAAGAGGAGGGACTTGCAGCGGAAATTCGGATCCCATTGTAGTTGATCTTGTGCTTTTGACTGTCCAAAGTTAGCATTATTCTTCCATTATGTGATACAATAGAGAAGCATAGGATATTTGCTTCTCCTTTGATGCTAGCTTTTCAAAGTAGTAATTAGCACCATAACCATTCATCTTATAAGTTTGAATGTAATCCTGACCTTCTATGTATTATTATGCTCTCAAGTACCACCCTGATGTAAACAAGCAACCAGGAGCGACTGAAAAGTTTAAAGAGATAAGTGCTGCATATGAGGTATGAACATCTTTTTCTTTTTCTCTTCTTTCCTAAAGACATGCTTGTTGCATATCTATAGAAAGTGACGACCTTTGTAATATACGATAGGTTTTATAGTTAATGCATTTTAATCGAAATATTTGAAAATGCAGTTGGTGCATTCTAGTGGCTATACTTGTGGTTCTTGTTGTTCAATTAGCTTTTACTGGCATACATTGGTTAAATGCACAAAAAACATATTTACATGATAAAAAAAATATCAACATTCAATCCGATCCTTCTACGTATCATATATGGATTGTTATCATGTAGGAGGTTTTGCCTTAAAATCTTGTATTTCCTGGTATTTCATCTTTTCCTCCTTATTTTGACTTTAGTTAAATGCACAAAAAAATATTTACAGGATAAAAAAAATATCAACATTCAATCCGATCCTTTTACGTGTCATATATGGATTGTTATCATGTAGGAGGTTTTGTCTTAAAATCTTGTATTTCCTGGTATTTCACCTTTTCCTCCTTATTTTAACTTTAGCATTAAAACCTCATTTTAAATTTATTGCCTAATATTTGATTTTGTAAATGTGGTTCACCTTTTTCTTTCCTATATTGTTTCCCTTTTAAATTATAAAGAGGGTACTGTCAACAGAACTGCAAGAGAAGCATATGCTGCATGTCTCTAAGTTAGACTCTGAATCAGTGAGCAACATCCACCTAAACTTGTGCCTACAGTGCCGACAATAGCTCAACTCATCTTAGTTATTCTTATTTGTATTAGTGCATATGCTCATCATCTTTACAAGCATGACCTCCATCTCTATGAATGACACAGTGAGGATAAAAACCAACAATCAACTTCCCACTTTCACTAATAATGCAGTCAGATTGTATTTCTGGATTTTCCTTCATTAACAGGATTCTAATTTTGAAACATGCATAAACTCTCTTAGTTTGCAATCAGTGAATATTGGATTATATGCTCTTTTTGCTTATTCTCCCATGAAATACATTATCGTGCTCATCTTTTCTTTTTCACATTTATAATATTGTCTGTTGAATTCTGAAGTACAACCCTGTCAGGTGCTATCAGATGATAAGAAGCGAGCTTTATATGATCAATATGGTGAAGCTGGCGTTAAGAGCACTGTAGGGGGATCTTCAAGTGCCTATACGGTATTGGGTGTAGTCGCAGATTCTTTTTCCTAATTTCATCTGATAAATAGAAGTGTGGCAGTCACTTGATGCATGTACAAAATCGCATCTACATGTCAATCATATCATTGCACACCATGCAGCGTCCAGTTTTGGACGTATTCTGATGCAATGTGGCCTCCGTTTGGTCATTCTCCTTTATGTATATAAGGTTATAAGCATGATGGTGAACAACAACAAACATGCGTCTGCACACACACACACACATCTTTAGAGATAATAAGAGGCTGCTTTGCCCCAGAGGCATCCAAAAATAGGGAATATTTTTCTCATAAATAACCTTATTTAATTTTTAAGGTATATATGTTACTTCCTTTGCAACATTCTTTACGTAGCAGTATTATTTGAAAAGGTATATGCTACAGTCTCTGCAATTTTCCCTACATAGAGGAATTATTTGGGAAACATACCAATCATTTAGAGTACTTATGTTAGTTTTAGTTAATTTCTGGTTTGTTTCTGGTTAGTTTTAGTTACTTTTAGTTTTATATTTGCATTGATTCTTGGTTGATATTCTTTCTGAGTTCATATGTCCACTAGTTTCCCTCGATTGAATGGCCCATAGAATGTATGTATTTTATTAGCATATGCTGATCACCTGAAATGCATGCCTAGTTTCCCTTTCACCTGCAGTCCATGGGAGAGAATTGCTTCCCATTTCCTTGATGCAATATCAATTTATTTCTTCGAAAAGTATTAAAATCAGAAAAACCGCATTTTGCTGTTTCCTCGACCGTTAATCTGAGTTCTTTGCTGAATGTTGAATTTAATTAAATACTATATTCTTCTTATTCTTCAATATGGGTAAAAGATGTTATTTGTTTACATAATTGTTAGGTACCTGAATAAGAAAGTATAGAGCTGTGCAAGGTTTCTCTAATCGTATGCTTAATGATAATGCTGATAGAAAGTTCAAAATTTACACGGTTTTACTCTTATTTTGTTGCAGACTAATCCTTTTGATTTATTTGAGACATTTTTTGGGCCGAGTATGGGTGGATTTGGTGGTATGGATGCTGGTTTTGGAACACGTCGTCGTAGTACTGTTACTAAGGGTGAAGATATACGGTGAGTCATGACTCCTAATGTTGCTGAAAATACATGTGTTTTGATAACCACCAGTTGCTACGTTCAGCAAATATATTCACTTGATACTTAAGAAATTATATGTAAAACAACTGTTTGTACATGTTGGTTAGTTGTGTGGCCTGATTATGTCCATACCAATTTGCCACATAGTAAAGTTAATAAGTTAGTTGTTAATTAGTTGCATTTGAAGTTGGTTCTTAAAGTAGTTATAACATACAATCAACTCAGGATAGATAGGATAGCTTTGTTCTTTACAGAAAACTTTCTTTATGATGATAAAAATATTATGAAATTCTTATTTTAATTCAATCCCTTATATTTCATATTTTCCTCGTTGTTTAGTATAATATCTTTCCCTTTTTAAAAGTAAGGCTAAATTATTAGGATTACTAATGGATGTCTGATTAGTGATTTTGTTGTCTGAGCCGAGATGTGGCTAAGCAATGATTAAGAAAATAAGTTTGGAATTGGTTGATTGCTTGAGAAGATTATTTTCATGTAAATGTGTGGAAATTTCATTTTCTTGGGTTGTTATGATGGGTCTTGAGTTGCTTTCAGTAATCACAAGCGCGGTTGTTTCTTGTCCTTTATTAACCTTATTTGATAACTTCCATCATGCCTTATGCCACTTGTTCACATGTATAATCTCTTACTACCACTTCTTACTGTTTGCAACATGTTATATCGCTCCTAGTGATTTGTGGTGATTTGTCTTCATTGTCTTAGACATTATCTTCCTTCTCATATTGTTCAGTTATTGTTGTGATACAAAATGAATATACCATGGACGACTTCTTAGTTGACTCCTGGTCCAAATATGTTCAGTTATGACATCACTTTAGAATTTTCTGAGGCTATATTTGGAGTGGAAAAAGAATTTGAACTTTCCCATCTGGAAATATGTGAAGTTTGCACTGGGACTGGCGGGAAAATAGGTTCCAAAATGAGGATTTGTTCTACTTGTGGTGGGAGGGGTCAAGTTATGAGAACAGAACAGACACCTTTTGGCTTGTTTTCGCAGGTAACTTTGGGCTTCTGGTTTCTATGCCTCTGTTGATATTTTTTTTTCACTTTTTAAACTATGCATCTGCATATCGAATCAAAATCACAAAAAATTCATCTAGTGTGATAAGTGCTTATAGTAAAGTTCTCATGTTTTATCTCTTAGTTTTTTCACTGCTTAGTTGCCTATGGTTTATAATTTGTGCAGTTTTGTAAACATATTGAATTCACATTCACTTCACTGATTGCATTTCTATAGAGTAGCTCGACTGTAAAACTGTCTCTGTGCTAGATAGCAACAATTGGGGATAAGACAAGAAAATATTGGTGGAGGTGTAAATTTTGATGTGATGAATACGTCAATGAGGAATGATATGGTTCATTAAAAAGGTGCTCTCTGCACATAGGAAGGCCAAATAATGGGATGACATAATGGCCAATTCTTTACCTCGTAAATGGAACTTATTGCTTTAGTGGCATCATTTAGCTTTACATGTTCATGAATGTTATGAATCTATGATACATCTGATATATTCCCCAAGTAGTTACTGCTAAGGGCATATTTTTATGTTTATATTGCATTACTCAATATATCTTCTGTGCAAAAATAGTTACATGATTGTTTGAGTTCTTTCTGTTCATATTAGGTTTCTGTATGTCCAAATTGTGGTGGAGACGGGGAAGTCATTTCTGAATACTGTCGGAAGTGCTCTGGTGAAGGACGTGTTCGTGTTAAGAAAAATATTAAAGTTAAAGTTCCTCCTGGTGTTAGCACTGGAAGCATTCTGAGGGTTGCTAGAGAGGGAGACGCTGGGCCAAGAGGGTAGGTGGTTTTGTTTTACTTTTTTGATCTCCATTACTTTGTTTATGTGCAAGGTAGATATTGCCAGTGTTTATGAAATAGAAATGCATGAGAGATTTATTTAGGAGCTACATATTCTCATCATTCATGCTTTTCTAGTATTTAAAAATCTCATAATCAATATTTAGAAATGGAGAATTGTTATACAGATTTTCTTTGATTGCAATATAACTGCTTTGTAGGAGCACTATTTATGCTACAAAGTTTGTAGAAGGCTCATCGGTCAAAATCACAAATAGGATTAGAACAGAAAAATCATGTGAAGATTCTCATAAGAAAGAAAAGTTCTATGAAGATGATTGAGACTTTGAAGACTTATTCATCTTGTTTGTATAGTTTATTTCCCTATTTCTTTTCCTGCTCCTGTTGTTCTATTAAAATTTATGTCATATGGACTTTTGCATATGTGTTGTGTCAAATTTGTATCTTGTTTTAAGCCATTCTCTTGTCTGCTTCCTGTCATGTTGGTCTCTGTACTGTAGGGAAAATGTAAGCCGTTGTTTCACCTAGTTCAATGTGTTGAGGATTTCATATTCTTAAGAATTTTATTCTCCAGGATTTCATCATTTCTCGTATTTTGCATGCCAGCCCCTCAGACAGAATATTAAATGTTTTTTCTTCCAAGAGGGAGATGTACTTGTTTTGGCTGAAAGATAAGATGTATTCAAAGCATTCACATATTATATATTTGTGCATATAACATCAGTTTTCATATATGTCTCATATTGTGATACATGGTTTAGAATCATTTGTTTATCTTGTTATTCCATCAGGGGCCCTCCTGGGGATCTTTATGTATATCTTGATGTCGAAGAAATGGAAGGAATTCAAAGAGATGGCATAAATCTCTCCTCAACAGTTTCTATCTGCTATCTGGATGCCATATTGGGGGCTGTTGTTAAGGTATAGTTTGTATTTCTATTGAGCTTCCAGTTTAAAGGTATGCTGTTTTTAATGCTTTGGAGTAGTAAAATCGTGAAGTATACATGCTATATGACTTTCAACATTTAGTTTTTCATTAAAGCTTACATCTCCATAACGTAATGCTCCTTCAAAACTACTGTCAGTATGACATGTGGAAGTGGCTATTATGTATCTACACTTATGACTTGAGACCTAATAATTCCAGATTTTCCAATATGTCCTTTTGTCATTTCCTTCTCAGCTTTCAGAAGCTGGAATTCTATTTAATTTCTTTCAACCAACATCTTGAGTTCAGAGATTTAAAGGGTTTCCCTTAGTCTGGAATCCCCTTTTTTTTCCCTCTCTTTTTGCTCCCCTATTGCTCACCAGTACTTTTTGCATGATCAATTGATTTGAACTTCTGGCAGGTAAATACAGTCGAAGGGATTGCGACACTACAAATCCCACCAGGTACCCAACCTGGCGACATTCTTGTCCTGGCTAAAAAAGGAGTACCAAAGCTAAACAAACCATCAATACGTGGTGACCACATATTTACGATTAAAGTAACAATACCAAATCGTATCAGGTATACAGGTGTCTCTTTTTCTCGTTGTTTTCATTGTAACTGGTTAGCTGTAGCTGATAGTGTCACAGATTCATCTCTCCCCAGATATATGCACTCTTACAGATATCAACTATTCTAAGTGTTTAGTGTATGCTTTGTGGCAATATTAACTCTTCTAGCAGTAGAACTTCGTTATGAAATAAAAAGCACATGAACATGATTAAAGGATAAAATTTAAAAGAAACAGAAATATGGTAGTAGCTTCTGAGTAAAAGGACTAAATTTTTTCAAACAAACGATAAGAGAAAAGGGGGATGAACACTGTTGAGAGGAAGAGTGTCAGCTACCATCATACCTAGTCATGCTGTGGAAGCACATTCATGCAGACAAAAATGAGTCGTGTTTGGATGGGAGATAGAGACTGAGAGACTCAGGGTGGTATTTTTGTTTGCTCAATGAAAAAAGCCTCACAAGTAATGCACATCAAAGAGATCCTTAAGTTTCTATTTTCTTGTAAAGTTGTAACCTCTAAACAACGAACATTTTCATTGAAATTTTAACCATCGGATTGTTCGTTCCTTTTTAGTGCCAATGAGCGGGAACTGCTTGAAGAGCTTGCTTTACTGAATAATACTACCACCAGACGTTCACGCACTCGCCCTAAAATGCAGCCAGCTAGTAAGTAATCACTTATCATCTGAGGATGTGTTCTCTGTCTGTGAATGTTGCAATTGGTGGATGTGTTCAAGTCCTTTCGTAAACCTTTTTCGAACTCTGAACTGGGGTGAATTTAATGTAATTAATCATCAGATTTGCATGACAGAACACCTTATACTGTTTCGGGTTCAGTGTACAGATTTATCTGACTTGAATTTGTTCCTTTGCTTCTGTAGCAAATAATATAGAACCTGAGGTGGGAACAGTTGAGGAGAAAACAGATGAAGGAGAAGATCAAAATGACCCATGGAAGAAGTTAAAAGACTTTGCTGGGTAATAATCTCTCTCTCTCATTTCCAACTACCGAGTATTAATACTACTTATTATGGTCATTAACTACTGAGTGAAAATTTAAAATCTATTTCCAGACAAGGCTAAAAAGATAAATAGAAAATTTGGTTGCTACCAAATTTCCTTGAGCTATTCTGTTTTAAACCTGGCGTATCCAAACATGTATAGTCTGCAATTGATCACGAGCTCTCGAGATGATATATATTCTGTTTTCATGTGTAGAGTATTCTGTTCTTCAGATGCATATTTCTGTGTCATTTAGTTTTATCTTCTCCTCATTAATTAATGTACTCATCATGTGCAATGCAATTGACCAAACAAGTTTTTGGAATACGCAGGTCTGTGGCAAATGGTGCTCTAAAATGGCTGAGAGACAACCTCTAGTCTGGTGTGTTTATGAGGTCCATGAGTCACCGTTGACCAAAATTTGGCTTTTCTTTCTTCCAGAAAGGGTACTGGATGGGCGGTGCCGTCAAACATTTCCGACGCCTTACCAAACTTGCCAGCAAGTGAAGACATTGAATGTGCGGTAGCGGAGGTTTTATTTGGTCTACTTGTAATTTAACATTTGTGAGATGATACAGAATCACCTGGTACATGCATTTACTGATTTACATCATTGAAGCAGCTGGTTAGAGGGGCACATGAATATTTGATTTTTTGGTTAATGTATATCTCATTTTCAGAGCGGTTTATTGAATTTCTTGTGATAGTTATTTGTTGTTGGTGTTTTACAATTAGTTGGTGAGGCTTTTTGTAAGCGTACCATTGGGCTCTTTCTCAGAAAAGTACTGATGACTTCAAATCAATTATTCTCACGATTTTGTTTTCATTAAATTGTATGAAGAGGAATGCTTTCCAGTCACACTGGGCGACTGTAGATGCAGTCTCCATTAAGAAAGTTTAATCTTTTTGTTACAACTTGAATTCTCCTTTTTGCCCCTCTATAATGAAATTGAATACCGTAAAGGAAAATGCTAGGGAGAGCACGTTTATACTTGATGGAAGTTGAGCTATATGCATGTCAAAGAAGTTCCTAACCATATGGGTGAATTTTAAGGTATGCAAAGTAAAATTCACCAAAATTGTTAATAGCAGTGTATCAAAGTAGTTCTTAACCAGTTGTTGATTTCAGCCCTTTATTTATTTATTTGAATAAGAGGCTGTTCAGAGGATGCTTCGACCAAGCAAACAAGAAAAGAATAAGGGAACAAGGTAGGGGAAAGAAAAAGTAAGGAATTAAAAGAAAATAAAACAAACAAGTTAGGGACGGGATAAATTCTGTTCTTGTTGATTGGCAAGTGTGTGTTTGCTGTTGTCGTGGTGCCTGAATTGCCTTACAAGCATTCTTCAGCCTCAGCATTATAAAACTTGCTGGGGAGAAATGAGAATGCCTACGACAATTCCCAACGCTACATACCTTGTTATCATTTGCATTAAAAGATTTCTTCCTTACCCTTTTCATTTTCCTTTTCCTGCCACTAGAAATCCAATTATAGATCAAACAAATGGCTGAAGCACTCATTTCCGTGCTCATAGAACAATTGGCCTCAATCATCCAAAAACAAGTACTACAAGAGGTCAGACTAGTTGTGGGTGTTGAGAAAGAAGTGGCAAAACTCACCAGCAATTTCGAAACTATTGAAGTTGTGCTCAAGAATGCAGAGGAGAGGCAGGTGAAGGAGATGGACGTGAGACAATGGCTGGAGAGGTTGAAGGATGTATCCTACGAGATGGACGACGTGTTGGACGAGTGGAGTACTGAAATCCTAAAACAACAAATTCAGCAACAAGAAAAAGAAGCTGGTAATGCTGGTAGTACTAGTACTACCAAGAAGGTATGTTTCTGCATTCCTGCCCCTTGGTTTTGTTTTGGCCAAGTCAGTCAAGTAACTCTTCGTCGTGACATTGCTGTGAAGATAAAAGAACTAAATGAAAGATTAGCTCTGATTGCTAGTGAAAGACAAAACTTTAACTTGCAATACACGAAAAGAGAAATTGAACAAATTGTACGAGAAAAAAGTTCTTCTTTCGTTGATAAGACATTTGGTCGAGTCGACGAAAAGGACAAAGTAGTACAAAAGTTGCTGAGTGGCAGTGGTCAAGGAGAGGCGACCTGCCTTGTCATCCCTATTATAGGGATGGGAGGGATTGGCAAGACAACTCTTGCCCAACTTGCGTATAATGATGAAAAGGTTCAAGCCCATTTCAACAATAGAATATGGGTTTGTGTCTCAGATCCTTTTGATGAGATCAAAATTGCCAAAGCCATCATTGAGGGTCTGAAAAAAGAGACCCCAGCTTCAAATGAGTTGCAAACTCTAAAGTCCATCATAGATGAGTCCGTTAAGGGCAAGAAGTTCCTTCTTGTCCTAGATGATGTGTGGAACCAAGACTATAGTAAGTGGAAACAATTAATGTTACCTTTACAAAACGGGGCTGTGGGTAGTAGAATATTGGTGACCACACGAAAAGAGGAAGTTGCGAGGGTGGTGGTGGGAGCATCCACTGATATTGTCAATTTGGAGGTGCTGAGTGAAGAAAATTGTTGGGCATTGTTCTATCACATTGCACTGGCTGATAGAGAAAAAAGAGAGTCTAAAGTGTTAGAATTTATTGGTAAAGAAATTGTCAAAAAGTGCAAGGGCCTGCCCCTTGTTGCAAAGACATTGGGTGGTCTCATGCGCTACAAGAAAACGAGGAAAGAATGGGAAGACGTTTTGAATAGTAAGATATGGGAGTTAGATGTGGTTGAGGAACAAGTTTTCCAACCACTGTTACTAAGTTATTATGATTTGGCCCCGGCAATCAAACGTTGTCTTTTATATTGTGTCATTTTCCCAAAAGATTATGAGATTGCTAAAGATGAGTTGATTGAGTTGTGGATGTCACAAAATTATCTTAATTCAATTCGAAACAAAGAAAAAGAAGTGGTAGGGGAAATGTATTTTGATAACTTAGTAATGCGCTCTTTCTTTCAAGAATTTGAGAAAGATGATCTTGGAAATATAACGGGGTGCAAGATGCATGATGTTGTGCATGACTTTCTACAATTTCTAACTAAGAATGAATGCTTTGTTTTGGAGGCTGAGGGTGGTAATACTTCTAAGAGAAGAATGGAGTTTAATGGAGATAATAAGTTTCGTCATTTGACATTAATGTTTGCACCCGAAGGTCCACTAATTCTGAGTTCCTTGTGCAACTGCAAGAATTTATGGACTCTTGCAACTTTTGATTCAAAGATTACTAGTTTTGGTCGAGAGTTAATTTCACAAGTAAAATGCCTTAGAACTTTGAATCTGAGTTTTAACTCCTTGAAAGAAGTTCCGAATGAGGTTGGAGAATTGGCACATTTGAGGTATCTTGATTTGTCAGTGAATGGTGGTTTGATTAAATTGCCTGACACCGTGTGTAATTTAATCAATTTGCAAACCTTGAGACTCATTGGGTGCTGTGATCTTGAAAGATTACCTGAAGGCATGGGAAAGCTGATTAACTTGCAGCATCTTTATGTTATGAATTGTTTTCGTCTGAAGTTGCCCAAGGGGATTGCAAGGTTAACAAGTCTGCGAACGCTAGATGAAGTTCGCATCCATTGCTATGATGACGTTGATAACAACAAAGAAGCATTATTCGAGTTAAGTGATTTGAGAAACATGGACCAGCTTCGTGGGAGTTTCCGAATAGAATTTCTGGAGAATCTCAAGGACGCGAGGCAGGCCGAGAAAGCGCATTTGGTGAACAAAAATTGCCTTGTCAGTCTGAAATTCAAGTTCCCCTCGTTTGGAAGAGCACAGCACATCGAGGAAGAAATAGTTAATGCCTTACAACCACATCCAAATCTGGAATCCTTATCTATTATTGTGTACAATGGCACCACACTCCGGCCCCATTGGATGACGTCGTTAAACAAATTGAGAAGCCTTTACCTCGGATTTTTCAAGTTTGTTGAGTTTGTGCCTCCTTTGGGGAGATTGGAGTCCCTTGAAGTACTGAAGATAGAAGGATGGGGGAGCTTGAAAAAGGTAGGAGTTGAGTTTTTGGGAATAGATGGAACAATAGAAATGCAAACATCATCATCGTCATCACTTATTTTATTCCCAAGTTTGAAAAGACTTGAATTCTGGTTTATGCCCATGTGGGAAGAGTGGGAAGGAATGACAGGGTGGAGTGAAGAAGAGGATTCTCAGAAGACAATTACAATAATGCCCTGCCTTTCATACTTACGAATTTATGGATGCCATGTGCTTAAAACACTGCCCAACTTCTTACGAAATACACCACTGAAGGAGTTGGTCATCGATTTTGCGTACTCTCCAAGACTTGCACAAGGTTGCCGAAAAGGCAGAGGAGAGTGGCCCAAGATTTCTCACATCCCAAACATCAAAGTTGGTAAAGAATTTGTACAAAAAGACGGAGTTTACCAAATTGATGATGATGAGACGCCAAATGCCGCTTCCACCTCTTCTTCTGGTAATGTCTATTAAGATTTCATTTTGTTAATGTCTATCTATATTATTAATTTATCATCACAAATTTTCTTCTTTGCTTTATGTTTGTTTTTTCTTTGGGAAATTCAATATGTCTTTTTGTAGTCTATTTGTATTATTCTTTTTTTATTTTGCTTTATGTGGCCTCCGTTTGGTCATTCTCCTTTATGTATATATCTAAGGTTATAAGCATGATGGTGAACAACAATAAACATGCGTCTGCACACACACACACACATCTTTAGAGATAATAAGAGGTTGCTTTGCCCCAGAGTCATCCAAAAATAGGGAATATTTTTCTCATAATTAACCTTATTTAATATTTAAGGTGTATATGTTACTTCCTCTGCAACATTCTTTACATAGCAGTATTATTTGAAAAGGTATATGCTACAGTCTCTGCAATTATTTGAAAAGATAGAGGAATTATTTGGGAAACATACCAATCATTTTGAGTACTTATGTTACTTTTAGTTAATTTCTGGTTTGTTTATGTGGTGTTTGCTCAAAAACCAAGCCTATGGGTAAACTTTTAGTTTTATATTTCCCTCGATTGAATGGCCCATAAGATTTCTTTTCGTTAATGTCTATTTATATTATTCATTTATCATCACAAATTTTCTTTTTTTGTTTATGTTTGTTTTTTCTTTGGGAAAATTCCATGTCTATTTATTCAAATACCAAACTGATGATAAATAAAAGACTCACATGTGGTGGGTGTAAAGTAAAGACAAATATAAAGTGGTTGGAGAATGTTTTCATTTTTTTATATTTTGCAAATATTTTTTAAGAGGATATATTAATATATATTTAATGGTTTGAAATTCATTGGGTTATGTAGGTATTAAAAAATTTCTCTAAAGTTGTCTCGGACTATAAATCCTCTATGTGCCGACGACCCCCATTTTCAAATTTCAGGTACGTACTCTACTGCTTATACGATGAATGTTGTGCAGAAATTATATCTACACTTACTGAAGCTGAAGAAGGTTTTGATTTTCTTATATGTCAGCGGTTGAAGGTATTTTCTAGCATGCAAAGAAGGAAGTCTCATTTGAAGATAATCTTGTCGGAAGTGTGTATGTTATATGGTAGGGAAAATAATTATAATATCCGATATGTATGTATAGCCAATAATTCAATCATGAACTCTGTTGAGATGTTTTATTATATTGTGATCTCTGTTGAGATGTTGTTATATATCACTCTAATCTGAAATATCAGATAATATGTACAGTATACCCAATAATTCAATAATCAACTATGTTGAGATGATATATTATATTATGATCTCCGTTGAGATGTTATATATCACTTTGATGTATGATCTGAAATATCATATAATATGTACTGTATAGCCAATAATTCAATCAACTCTTGATAGTCTAAACTACTCTAATCTATGAGGAGAGAAATCGAACTCGGGCGCAAAGAGGCTGGCACATTGCTCATGGTCGACTGGCTACATCTGGCTAATGCTACTGGCTTTTATATCTGATTTTCATGTAATATGGGATTTTCTTATCTCAGCAGCTGAAGATTTTCATGGCAGTTGAATTTTCTTTCAAGTAGACCAAATGGATGTTATAGGAAATGCTTTCAAATGGATGTGGAAGAAATCACTGGAATTCTTGCTCCTTTCAAATGGCTTCGCCCCTCTGCAACAATAAACATTGTAATAAGTCCTCCTATAAATTGCGCCTTTGTAATTATGTTCTATTTTCCCCATGACATATCAGACCACCCTATTCTTAAACAAGAAAAAACAATACAAAACCACAAAAGAAGCCACTTTCTTTAGTCCATTTTCTGTGTATGTACTTTTCCCAGCTATGTACTTGGCCAACTCAAAACAAAATTAAGTGAAATCATAGAAACCAAGACTGTGAGAAGGGAAGCAAAAATTCATATGCTAATAAAACGATCCTCATCATGCTCTTTTACCGATTATACAACACAGATTTCTCACTCCTATAATGAAGTTTACATCTCTTTGCTTTCCATTTCAATGAAATACCACAGAAAACAAATGTGGCACTGGATATGTACAGTACATATTTGATACTCAAACCACTAGTTTTGTAAAGACAATTCATATTCGATATGCTCGTACAAAATGAACAAAGTTGCTTTCTGACCAGAGCTGCTTTTTATCTCAGAAATGAACACTTAATAAAACCAGAGAAAACATTTCCCAACAGACATCTAAACCAATCAAAGACAATCATACAGCAATGAGAAAATCCTTACAAGCTTAATTCAAATACCCAATAGACATCTAAACCAATCAAAGACAATCATATAGCGATGAGATACAGAGAAAGGCAAACAACCCATAAACCCAAATAAAACAGGGGCCAAGAACCAAGCTTCATTAAAACAAAAACAAGAAAAAGAAAAAAGGAAAAAGGTAAATGGATACCTGAGAGTTTGAAGCGCTTGTATTGTTAGCGATGCCTGAACTTTCTTCTTCTTCTCCTCCTCCTCTATGAGGGTCAAGAGCTCGGATAGGCAGAGACCCTTTTACCCTCGTGGAAGAGAAGCAGTTGGGATACTAGGTTGCGAATTTTGTGTAACCCGTGACCTTCTTTGCGGGCCTTAAACGCCGGTGGACCGACCCGGAAGAGTAGCGGAGGTTGGAGGCTCTAGTCGCTGTGGCAGAGGCAGCTGCCGCCACCATTTCTATGTCGCTGGCTGTTTGACTGTTTGACTGTCGACGAAAACTGCTTGCTGTCACGGACGGTAATTATGTCAGACCGAAACCACGGTAATTATATCAAATTTTGTTTTGTTAGGCCAAACGGCAGGATCAGCCTTGTTGGGCCTGTCTAATTTATAGGTGAAAGGACCGGTTTATCCTTTTAAAGCTTGAGCATCTGCTGAACCTAAGAAATTTGTGTGATTTCAGGTTCTTTTAGAGTACGGTTGTTTGAAATTTGTTGAAGGTTTTGGATTTCTTGTGGTTTTTGAATTGGAGCTTCCATTGATTAGGAGGTATGTATTTTTGGTGAGATTTGAGTTTATTTTTGAATATTTTTCTTTACTGTTCTACTTGTATTTTTGTTAGATTGTAGATTGTAGATTGAACATTGTTTTCATGGTGGTTCTGGTAGTATCTAAGTATTGCATGTATGTTTTGTTATGGAATAGCAATTGTATTGTAGTTTTTGTTTTTATTTTGGCTTTTTTTAAAATCATATTTGAGTTTGAGGTGCTGTTTGATTGGGGATTTTCAAAGAATATGTTGATTTGATTTGTTTAGGTTGTTTGTTACTAGGTTCTGGCATGTAGTTTTGGTCTTGAGGTGATGATTTTGGTAGTGTTTGGCTCAAATTCTGCAATGCCGTTTTCGTTTCTAGATAATTGGTTTTTCTAGAAACTGTGGTGTAGTTTTCGTTTTATGTACACTTGTTTAGGGATCATTTGTATTTTAATATGAATGTGTATATGAAACTTATACAATTCTATGTCTTTGGATTGTTTTAGTACTTTCATCATGATTTTGACTTTTGGTTCATCACTTATTAACCACTTTTGCACAAACTCTGCAGTGCATGCAGTTTTTGTTTCAATATATATATGTATCAATATATGGATTTGCATTTTATGAATATGTGTGTCTCTAGCCAAAGTGATCATTGGTTATGTTGATTATTGCCCAAGATGCTCATAACATTCAGCATAAATTTCATGTCATGTATGCTGTGTTTAAATTTGGTCTTTAAATTTATTTAACTTTGATTTTGTGCTTCTTTTCTGTACCTATGACAAGAAATCTTTGGATATAAGTTTGTTAACCACTTCCTTGCACTTGTTTCCTAATGCATGTTATATCATTTGCCCTATAATTAGAGGTGGACAAAAAACTGACACCACTTTCAGAGGTAGGCTCGTTTTCCAGTGAAGGAGTTTCGGGATTGATCATTTTTAATAATATACTTTGGCTTACCAAATTACAATGGAGATATAATTGTCAATTTATGATTGCTTATATTAGAGATAGTTCAATGAATTTTCAGACAGGTGCTACATTGTACTTTTGCATACACGGCATAGCAGTTTTGCAAACACTGCATTACATTTTCCATTTAATTACAATGACTAAATTGTTTTATCATTTCCTAGCATTGGAAGTAGAATCTTATGAACATTAATAATTATTTATGATATTATGAATATAGTTTGTTTTTCAATAATTACTTTACAGCTGATTCTTTTTAAAGCACAGTAGAAGCAGTTTTTATTTTTTATTTTTATTTTTATAAGCGGCAGCAATCCCAAACTGGGCATAAACTCAAAAAAAAAAAATGTAATACATCATTATGGTATATTTGAAGTACGGAATTGTTCACTCAATCCAACTTAAACAAAAGGGTAGAAAGGAGAGGAGAGAACATGTCAGATGAGCCTTCCCCGACCAACATCAGCTAACACCACAAAAGAAGCAAAGTTCTTCCTTTGATACCTGAAAGTGACAAAGCAAAGCCCACTCCCTAAGTTGTGGGTGTGGGCTACCATATTTATATGTCTCTGGATTCTTTAAAAAAGGCCAAACCTAAAACACAAAAAACACAAATCCTTTTTCTTTCTCAAGACCCAAATGGAGGAGCCATGCCTAGGGTTTTCCATTCACATGAAATATAAAGTAGCTACTTTCTTATTTTTGAGACAAATATAAGTGTTACAATGGAGTCGGGTAACGGGCCCGTGATTTTCTTATCTCAGCAGTTGAAGATTTTCATGGCAGTTGAATTTTCTTTCAAGTAGACCAAATGGATGTGGAAGAAATCACTGGAATTCTTGTAGCAGCTCCACAAAATTGATGAACTACAGGGCTCATAAAGTGAGTGAAACAAAAGATTGGCCAGTACATAATTGATACTCAAACCATTAACTTAGACAACTCAAGCATGTTAGATTGGTTTGTGAAACATGTTTCTTTCAGACTGGTTAGGCAAGAGATAACAAATCAGCGAATTTGAAGTCACCGATAAAAGAAAACAAACTTACTATTTTTATAAACAGGAACAGCTCTAATTTTCACACATGCAAGCAAAATAGACTGTTCGGAGGGAACCAAAAGCTCACATGAAAATTTATTCAACTATAATGCATGTTATACTAAATATATTGGATGCGAGATCTTGTGTTCGATTTTCTCATGCTCACATGTCGCTTATATTAAAAAGAAAAACTTATGACAATTTCAATCCCAACCCAACCCAATCTCAAGTTTCATTTTGGTCTGTAAATTTCCATAGCAAGCATTTTCGTAATCATACTTTTTTAATGCGTTAATTTCAGTTTGGTACCCTAAAGTTGAAAAAAAAACTTACTTACACCCGGGATGCCACTGTGGAGCTATCATGAGCCAATCTCCCATTGCCATGTATTTTAACTTTATGACATGGCAATGTGTGATAGGCTTGCGATACCGCCATTGCATGTAAGTTCTCCTGAAGTTGTATTCTTAAGGCATGTTCGTCCCTTACATTTTCAATTTTACCAATGTGGTACTGCGACTTTAAAAATTTGTTGCAATGTTGTTACGTCATTATGTTGACCGTTAAAAAATATGTTAAGTGATGACACGTCCATCAGAAAACCCATTAAGTGGTAAGTTGTCATGTGGAGGAATTTTTTTTTCTTTATGGAATAAAATATTCATAAATTTAAAATTTTAAACAAATAATGATAAAGGACAAACAAAAAAAACACAATTGGGGATAAGACACCTGGAAACAAAGTGAAGTTTGCACTTCAGAATTTTATCTCTTAGTTTTTTCACTGCTTAGTTGCCTAGGGTTTATAATTTGTGCAGTTTTGTAAACGTATTGAATTCACTTCACTGATTGCATTTCTGTAGAGTAGCTTGACTGTAAAACTGTCTCTGTGCTAGATAGATAATTCACTGCTCTTGCTTTGTACTAGTCCCTGGTTGTATATGCTCTGCTTTTACTAAAATGAAGTCAAAAATTTGAGGACCAAGAGAGTAATAATAAATGAAGTCAGCAGGCAAGAAATTCAAACTGGCATTACCAAAGCAGAGGAGCTGAGAGCTCTTCATGCTGCTTTGGTGCAAGGAACCAGCCCTGCAAATCTCAGGTTCCCTTCTTCTTCCCCTGCCTCACGCCCTGCTTCTCAGTTCTCTGCTCAAGACTACCCCGTTTTCACACTTGTGACTGCAAATTTCCAGCCATGCTTCATTTGCTTCATTTTAACTCTCTAGTTTGGTCTTTTCTCTGTTTTCTTTATTATTGTGAGACTTTGTTTTCAATGCCCATTTGCATTACTTTATGATGTTGTTTCAGTTCCCAATTATAGTTTCACCTCTACCTAAGTAAGCTTTCAATATTTTTTATTACATAACTAATTAATGTAAAACACATTTCAATGCATCTCCAGAAATTTTTTATTGTTTACTAATTAAGGCATTTTTCCCCTTATCTTCAAGTTGGTTCTTTGGTTTGAAGTTTGCTATTTCCAGTGAAATCAAATACATAACGTATAATTTATGGTTTCTGAAATACTGGAAAAGTTCACTAAATTTTGAGATATTTTACAGAGTTATGAAGATGAACCATTACCTGGGTACCATCAGGTTCCGACGATGACTCGAACATTATCTGAAAGTTGGGATGAATATGGCCTAGAAGAAGGAAATGGTGGGGATGAAGCAGTTCTTTCAAGTTACAAGGACAACTCATCTTCAACAAAAGGGTTTCCTTCTGATTTAGCTAACTTAGAGTCCCATGCTTGCCCAGCTGAGGATCATAAATCTGTGACTCTCATGTGCAAACCAAATCACCATAATATAGTGCTCCTTCAAACCTACTGTCAGTATGACATGTGGATTTGGCTATTGTGCATCTACACTTTCGAGACCTTATAATTTCAGGTTTTCCATTGTCCTTTTGTCATTTTCTTCTCAGCTTTCAGAAGCTGGAATTCTATTTAATTTCTTTATAGAGCCAATGAGCGTGAATTGCTTGAAGTGCTTGCTTTGCTGAATAATACTACCACCAGACGTTCATTCATGCACTCGCCCTAAAATGCAGACAGCTAGTAAGTAATCACTTATCATCTGAGAATGTGTTCTCTCTCTGTGCATGTTGCAATCGGTGGATGTGTTCAAGTCCTTTCGTAAACCTATTTCGAACTTTGAATTGGGGTGAATTTAATGTAATTACTCGTCAGATTTGCATGACAGAACACTTTATACAATTTCGGGCTCAGTGTGCAGATTTTATCTGACTTGAATTTGTTCCTTCGCTTCTGTAGCAGATAATATAGAACCCGAGGTGGGAACGGTTGGGGAGAAAACAGATGAAGGAGAAGATCAAAATGACCCATGGAAGAAGTTGAAAGACTTCGCTGGGTAATAATCTATCTCTCTCTCTCATTTCTTCCACCCACCAATTATTAATACTTACTTACTATGGTCATTAAGTACTGAGTGAAAATTTTAAATCTATTTCCAGAAAAGGCTAAAAAAGATATATAGAAAATTTGGTTGCTATCAAATTTCCTTGAGCTATTCTGTTTTAAACCTAGCATATCCAAACATGTATAGTCTGCAATTGATCACAAGCTCTGGAGATGATATATATTCTGTTTTAATGTGTAGAGTATTCTGTTCTTCAGATGCATTACTTTTATCTTCTCTTCATTAATTAATGTACTCATCATGTGCAATGCAATTGACCAAACAAGTTTTTGGAATACGCAGGTCTGTCGCAAACGGTGCTCTAAAATGGCTGAGAGACAACTACTTACAGTCACCGTTGACCAAAATTTGGCTCTACATTTTCTTCTTTATTTCAGAAAATGGATGAGCCGTGCCATCAAACATTTCCGACTCCTTACCAAACTTGCCACCAAATGAAGACATTGAATGTGCGGTAGCGGAGGTTTCATTTGTTCTACTTGTAATTTAACATTTGTGAGATGATATAGAATCACCTGGTGCATTCCTTTAGGCCCGGTTTGGTGCGCTGAACTGGACTGATTAGTATTGAGCTTAGAGTGTTGGACGAGTTTAACTTGGATTGAGTTGGACTTTAATAAGTTGTTTAGTATATTAAGTTGGGCTAGATTGCACTGGACTTAAGTCCAATCCGTTGTTTGGTACAAGTATGGGCTGGACTGCATTGGACTTCAATTTTTTTTTTTTAATTTTAAAATTAATTTTTAATGTTTATTAGATTATTTAGTATCAGAAATAATTAAATTTTTATATAAAAAAACATGTACACAAAATTAAAAATAAGAATTTGAAAAAATAATATAAAAATAAGAAATCACCTGAACATACCATAAAAATAGTCCGAAAATTCACCAAATTAATAATAAACGTAATTCTTTTAAGCACATTCAAATTATCAACAAATACTTATCTCGGAAACAAACTCCTAATACTCCCGAAAACGTACGAATATAAAAGACGTTATATAAGAAGCAAAATGTATTAGAACTTTTTCCCCATAATTCTGCTTGACAGCGCTCATAAACTCATCTAAAAGATCAGCATACTCCTGCAGGTAGTGTCAATAACCTCTCCCTCCCTCTCTGAGAGTTGTGATTGTAATTGAGAAAGCAAAGCAAGCCATGGCCATGGATGATATCTCACCACAGCTTCTGCAGTACATATTTCATTTAGGCATAGCAACCTTGGTTTCACTAATATTTTTCTTACTTTTGTATGCAGCCCCTAGACTCATATCCATTTTGGGTTACTTTTGGCCTCTCTTTGCCTCCACAACTCTGTTCTTGGTGGGAATAATCACCTTTGGTTATATTTCTCAGCTGTCAACAGAATCACACAGTGAAACACAAGAAAGCTTAGAAAGCTAATCTCATCACAACAATACATACATGTACTGACATCTCTATATTCAAATTCCCATTATAAATCATAATCTCAGCACAAGATAGCAAAAAGAAGAAAGGCAGATCGTTAGAGTCCCTTCAACGAAAAAAAAAAGCCAAAAACTGAAAGCCCAAAGATGCCTAAGGGAATGCTCCAAGTAGAATTAGATGCCTAATTTTATACAACTTACAGCAAACAAAGGAGGTAGACATGACTTGCCGACACCACAATCTCTAATCAGCAAAAGCTTAAACAAACAACTAATCACTGTATAAAACCAACTAGATCTATTTGTCTTGACTCTCTTAACTTAAGTCCCCACATTGAGAAGCTGAATTTCTCAAACACAATATGTTTGTTGCTTAACTACATTGACAATGCTTTTTGCAAGAACCACCACCATAGCAAATAAGCAAGCAACTACGCACTTTTGAACGCCAGATATAAACAAATAAACTAAGGATAACCAAATGAGATCAAATCAAATGAAGGAAAACCAATTCATGTCCAAAAGATTAATCAAAATTCCACTACCCTTTTTATTTTGGCATCACAGAAACGTGACGCTGGGAGAGAATCTCAGCATTTTAAAAAATTGGGTTTTCCCCAGACAGCACGAGTGTGTTCTGAGTTCTCTTCAGTCTTCATCATCGAATTATGTTGCCCATCTTCTTCTCCTCCTCCTGTAAACAATAAAACAATTAAACATCAGCATCATAGAGTGTAAAATAATATCATAAACGACTAAAAAAAGAACATAAAACAGCAGACAAAGAATTCACCTTTTGCTCTTTTCCTTGATTTCACACAGACTAATATCAACTTTTCCCAGATAATTGACAAACTATTTTAAAGCTATTTGCTTTGAGAGTTTCTATTGCTATCAGTAAATCCGACCCTTATATTAAAAAACATAGAAGGGATCAAACGGTTATGCTACCATATACGCATATACAGGCATATATAATACTATCTTTCAGTTCATCTAAACGGTCAAAAAAAGGGCAAAAAAAAAAGCAGAGAGAAATATATTCCAAAAAAATTTTATGGCTCATTATCCCTGACAGAAGCCAAACCAGTCACCATCTTAACCCCAGTATGAGATCTCTTGGGCTTCAACTCCGGCGGTTTCCATTCCTTCTCCACTATCGCATTCTCTTCTTCACCCGAACTCTCCAACAGCTCAAATACCGACTCGTCCAACTCATCTCACCCGCGGAGTTCGTCCCGCCCTGAATCAGCTCAAACTCGCCGGTCTCGATCAAAGGCTGAGTCTTTTCTTCGGTCATCGAATCGGACGGTGAAGACGTGGCTCGGGTGTGAGGAGACAACCACTTGGCCTAGATGTACTTTGTTTGGGACATCCACCCACTGCCCTGCACTGGTGGATCTAGGTGGTGGGTATGGGGGAAGGTTGGGATCGGGGTTGGGGAAGACGATATGGAGGTGGCGTTTTGGGGTTTGGTTTGATTGTTCTTGCTCTTGTTTTCACTTTTTTCACTTTTTTGTTTAAAATTTTTGGCGCGTTGGGAGGTTGCAATGGGGTGGAATTGGGATTGGCTGGGTTTGTGTTTTATTTTTATTTTTTCACTTTGAAGATTTTATTATATTTATTTTTAAAATGAATGAATTTTTTAAATAATTTGTTGACCGAAAAACCCCTCCACAACTAACAGAAGTTAAAAAAAAATTGACAGAAATTAATGATTGTCCTTAAATTGCTTTAAATTGAAACTATAAGGACAAAATTGACTATATTGATATGACAGGGACCAAAGTGAAAAAAGATGCAAACTACAGAGACCAAAAGTGACTTTTTGCCTTTTCTATACTCCAGTCTCCAGAAGCCCTAGAACATATACTTATAGCTACTTGTTTATCTCACAGCTTCATTACAGGTTAGGAGATAATAAGGACGTTTGGTATCCTACTTGGATCCAACTTTATAAACTCAAAAATATATTTGAAGTCAAAAACTTAAAAAAACACCCGTTTGGTAGAGCCATTTTAAAAATCCCAAAATCAAAACAAACTCAAAAACACCCACATTATTGAAAACAAAAGAAGTGAGATTTTCTCTCTCTCTCTCTCTCTCTCTCTCTCTCTCTCTCTCTCTCGTCTTCTCGAGGAAACCCTCAAAAGTTTTGCTTAGAGAAAGTAACTTTCTAGGTTCTGGCTCGACGCCGTTGTTTGCAGCTCCGTCAAGGTCTCCTTCATCCACTACCCGACTCAAAATTGATCAATTTTTTTTCTTCATGTTTTGGGTTTCTATTGAAATCTCACAAATTTTTCTTTCGTCTTTTAATTCAATTTGTGAATCTAGGGTTTCTGATTTCAATTTCAATTTTTTTATATCTTAAAAATAGTTTGGTGTTCAATACCAAATGAGTTTTTAAATCTTAAAATTACTATTCAAAAACTCATCTTTTTAGAAAGAATTATAGTTTTTGAGTTTCTTTTTAAAGTAAGATACCAAACATGGCCTAAGCCTTTTATTTATTTAATTTTTTGAATACGAGGCTGTTTGGAGGATGCTTCGACCAAGCAAACAAGAAAAGAATATGGGAATACGCCTTGTATTTATTTAATTTTTTGAATAAGAGGTTGTGATGCCTGAATTAAAAGAAAAGAAACAAACAAGTTATGGAAGGGATAAATTCTATTCTTGTTGATTGGCAAGTGTGTGTTTCTTGTCATGGTGATGCCTTAATTGCCTTACAAGCATTCTTCAGCCTCAACATTATAAAACTAGCTGGGGAGAAATGAGAATGCCTACAACAAATCCCAACACTACGTACCTTGTTATCATTTGCATTAAAATATTTCTTTCTTTTCCTCTTTTCCTTTTTCTTCCACTAGAAATCCATTTCTAGAGCAAACAAATGGCTGAAGCACTCATTTCCGTGCTCCTAGAACAGTTGGCCTCAATCATCAAAAAACAAGTAGAACAAGAGTTCAGACTAGTTGTGGATGTTAAGAAAGAAGTGGAGAAACTCACCCGCAATTTCCAAGCTATTCACGTTGTGCTCGAGAATGCAGAGGAGAGGCAAATGAAGGAGGTGGACGTGAGATACTGGCTGGACAGTTTGAAGGATTTATCCTACGAGATGGACGACGTGTTGGACGAGTGGAGTACTGAAATTCTGAAACAAAATATTCAGAAACAAGAAAAACAAGCTGGTAAAGCTGGTAGTACAAGTACTACGAAGAAGGTATGTTTCTGCATTCCTGCCCCTTGGTTTTGTTTTTGCCATCAAGTAGTTCTTCGTCTTCACATTGCTATGAAGATAAAAGAACTAAATGAAAGATTAGATCAGATTGCTAGTGAAAGACATGTCTATAAGTTTCGACCCACGAAAAGAGGAATTGAACAAATTGAACGAGAAAAAAGTTCTTCGTTCGTTGATCAGACTTTTGGTCGTGAAGTTGAAAAGGACACATTAGTAAAAAGGTTGTTGAGTGAGAGTGGTCAAGCAAGGCCAAACTTCCTTGTCATCCCAATTGTAGGGATGGGAGGAATTGGTAAGACAACTCTTGCACAACTTGCCTATAATGATGAAAAGGTTCAAGCCCATTTCAACAATAGAATATGGGTTTGTGTCTCAGATCCTTTTGATGAGATTAAAATTGCCAAAGCCATCATTGAGGGTCTGAAAAAAGAGACCCCAGCTTCAAATGAGTTGCACACTCTAAAGTCCATCATAGATGAGTCCGTTAAGGGCAAGAAGTTCCTTCTCGTCCTAGATGATGTGTGGAACCAAGACTATAGTAAGTGGAAACAATTAATGCTACCTTTACAAAACGGGGCTGTGGGTAGTAGAATATTGGTGACCACACGAAAAGAGGAAGTTGCGAGGATGGTGGTGGGAGCATCCACTGATATTGTCAATTTGGAGGTGTTGAGTGAAGAAAATTGTTGGGCATTGTTCTATCACATTGCACTGGCTGATAGAGAAAAAAATGAGTCTAAAGTGTTAGAATTTATTGGTAAAGAAATTGTCAAAAAGTGCAAGGGCCTGCCCCTTGTTGCAAAGACATTGGGTGGTCTCATGCGCTACAAGGAAACAAGGAAAGAATGGGAAGACGTTTTGAATAGTAAGATATGGGAGTTAGATGTGGTTGAGGAACAAGTTTTCCAATCACTGTTACTAAGTTATTATGATTTGGCCCCGGCAATCAAACGTTGTCTTTTGTATTGTGTTATTTTCCCAAAAGATTATAACATTGTCAAAGATAACTTGATTGAGTTGTGGATGTCACAAAATTATCTTGATTCAATTGGAAACAAAGAAAAAGAAGCTGTAGGTGAAATGTACTTTGATAACTTAGTAAAGCACTCTTTCTTTCAAGAATTTGAGAAAGATGACCTTGGAAATATAACGGGGTGCAAGATGCATGATGTTGTGCATGACTTTCTACAATTTCTAACTAAGAATGAATGCTTAGTTTTGGAGGCTGAGGGTGGTAATAATAAAAGAATAATGGAGTTTGATGGATATAAGAAGGTTCGTCATTTGACATTAAGGTTTGCACCTGAAGGTCCACTAATTCCGAGTTCCTTGTGCAACTGCAAGAATTTACGGACTCTTACAACTTTTGATTCAAAGATTACAAGTTTTGGTCGAAAGTTAATTTCACAAGTAAAATGCCTTAGAACGTTGAATCTGAGTTTTAACCCCATAAAAGAAGTTCCGAATGAGGTTGGGGAATTGGCACATTTGAGGTATTTTGATTTGTCTTATAATGAAGATTTGTTGAAATTGCCAGACAGCGTGTGTAATTTAATGAATTTGCAAACCTTGAGACTCATTTGGTGCAGAGCACTTGAAAGATTACCTGAAGGCATGGAAAAGCTAATTAACTTGCGGCATCTTTATGTTATGGGTTGTCTTCGTCTAAAGTTGCCCAAGTGGATTGCAAGGTTAACAAGTCTACGAACGCTAGATCAAGTTCGCATCCTTGACGTTGATAACAAGAAGGAAGCATTATTCGAGTTAAGTGATTTGAGAAACTTGGACCAGCTTCGTGGGAGTTTTCGAATAGAATTTCCGGAGGATCAGAAGGACGCAAGGCAGGCCGAGGAAGCACATTTGGTGAACAAAACTTGCCTTGTCAGTCTAGAATTGCGCTTCTCTTATGGTGGAACAGATGAGATTCCTCTAAAGGTAGGCCAAGAAGAAACACTGAATGCCTTAGAACCACCTCCAAATCTGGAATCCTTCTCTATCTATCACTATAGTGGCACCACACTCCAGCCCCATTGGATGACGTTGTTAAACAAATTAAGAAGCCTTTACCTCGGATTTTTCAATTCTGTTGAGTTTTTGCCTCCTTTGGGGAGATTGGAGTCCCTTGAAGTACTGGAGATACAAGATTGGCCGAGCTTGAAAAAAGTAGGAGTTGAGTTTTTGGGAATAGATGGATTAATGTTCAACTCTTCATCATCGTCGTCATCCTCTTCATCTCGAATTATTTTATTCCCAAGTTTGAAAACACTTGTATTCGACTTGTTGCCGAAGTGGGAAGAGTGGGAAGGAATGACAACGTGGAGTGAAGAAGAGGATTCTCAGAAGACAATTACAATAATGCCCTGCCTTTCTTCCTTACGAATTGGTTATTGTGGATTGCTTAAAACACTGCCCAACTTCTTACGAAATACACCGCTCAAGGAGCTTGTCATCAGTTTCGGCTGTCAAATTCTTGCACAAGGTTGCCGAAAAGGCAGAGGAGGTAGAGAGTGGCCCAAGATTTCTCACATCCCAAACATCAAAGTTTGGATCGGACGGAGTAGTGAATTTGTACAAAAAGACGGAGTTTGGATCGGACAACAACAAACTGATGATGATGAGTCGCTTCCACCTCTTCTTCTGGTAATTATTATTCATTTATCATCACGAATTTTCTTCTTTTCTTTATGTGCTTTTTTCCTTTGGGAAATTCCATGTCAATTTATTCAAATACCAAAGGACAAGAACAAACTGAACGATGAAACAAACTTATGAATTTGGCTTTATAAAACCCGAGCGAGCGTATTTAAATTAAATTAAATTCCTTGTCTAAAGGAGTAAACTTGGGAGACGGTGCTTCAAACTTGGGACATCAGTCTACCTCGAACTCGAACAGGAACATGAACATGAAGACACGTACTCCACTCCTTAATTCCAGGTACTCTTATCATCTAGACTTAATGAAGCTGTGAAGGTTTTTATTTTCTTATCTGATGATATTCCATCATGGCATATGGCATGGGATTTATTTTCTTATCTCAGCAGCTGAAGCTTTTTATGGCATTCAAAGAGGGAAGAGTGGATGATGTGATCCGGAAGTGAAGTTTCATTTGAGTTCACCTTTGTACAGTAATGAAAATAATTATAATATCCGATATGCATGTATAGCCAATAATGTAATTATGATCTCTGTTGAGATGTTGTTGTATATCACTCTCATCTGAAATGTCAGATATGTACATTAATAGCCAATAGTTCAATCATGAACTCTTGATGTTCTTGGTGTGACTGAAACTGGACACAAGGGTTAAGCTACAACAGTAATTGTGTGTGCAACATAGCTTCCATGATGTAGTATGATTCTAACATTCAAGACCCGCAGAAATATAGATATTGAGTTTTAAACAGAACAAAATCTTTAAGATTATGAATTGTTTTGCATCATCAAGCTTCTCTTTTCTTTATTTTGCTTTTGTAAAAATGCATTTGCACTGCACCTCATCATACAATCAACCATATCTCAATCTTGCTACCCAGGAAAATCTGATTGCTTATACGTTCTTATAAAACCAGCTAAATTTGTCTTATATTCGAAGAGGATATGTGCTAAATTACAGGCCTGCATTCCTAGCTTCACCCCTCAGCACGGCTCTGCTTGATCAAAAGCAAAATGGCTACAATAACAGGAGTTAATATCATGATAAGAGCCTGTACGATGTTGGGTCTGGTCATCTCAGGAAAAACTATGCTTCCATACTTTATAACAGCTGCAGCCACAATGGAACCAGCTACAACCTTCCCCAGATATTCCAGATCGTCCTGTTTACAACAATGAAAGCATTTAGATCATGTGAATGTTTAAAAACCAGTGCATGATATAACAAAAGATATATGGTGCCTTTTAAATCTTGCGGTTCCTGATTAGTTTGTAAGGAAGGAATTTTGAGCAGATTTTTTACAATCTTCTCTTCCAATAAATCAGGCTCTTTTGCTGGGCCTCTTATCAGCTCCATTCCCTTCATTTTAGCAAAAGGACTCATGCATCAGATGCATTATTCAGTCCTTGGTTTGGTCACGAACATTTTCAATTTTCAGTAAATTGCTTGCTTCTACAGGGTTGGACTAGTCATATGTAGACCCAAAATCTGCAAATTTAGTTGAATGCTATGTTCGCTACTTGCTGGAGAATCACTGGAGCCAACGGTGACCATTGTAATAGAAAACAAATTGCAGCTTTGTTTCTGTTCTGTTTTCCCCATGACATATCAAGCCACCCTATACTTCAAAAAGACAGAACAATCCAAAACCACAAAAGAAGCCACTTTCTTTAGTCCATTTTCTTTGGACGTACTTTCCCCGGCTAGAGAACCCAATGAAATATATACTTCGCCAACTCAAACAAAACTAAGATAAATCTCAGATGGCAATAGAAAACAAGACTGTGAGAAGGGGACGAAAAATTCATGTGCCGATAAAA